>CM035172.1:95802807-96173924 GCA_020205615.1 Panax quinquefolius | reverse complement strand
ATATATATATATATATATATATATATATTAAAGCAGTAAATGCACCAGATGTAAAATCCAGGCTTATCGAACAGAGTTCAACCACAGTTCATATATATAAGTATATATATAAAAGCGAGTAAACGCGCCGGATATAAAATCCAGGCTCATCGAACAGAGTCCGACACACAGTTAATATATATAAGTGTATATATATATATATATATATATATACAATTAAAGCAATACACGCCTGCATCAAAAGTCAGGCTCATCAAACAAATTTCGACACACAGTTCATATATATAAATATATATATATATATATATATATATATATATATATATGTATATATAGAAAAGCAAGTAAACGCTCCAGACCAAAGTCTAGGCTCGATCGAGGAATAACTCGATAATGTTAGTCAATATATATATATATATATATATATATATATATATATATATTTATATATACAGACTGGAATGAAACCATGGACCAAAGTCCGGGCAAAAGCAAGCAACACGACTCTCAACGTGTAGAAGGGTGTGTGCAAAGATGAAGTGAAAGACTCTAAAGTGTGTGAGAAGGTTTACAGTAGACTGCTAAAAAAGGCTTCTATATCTTTAGAGTGGGTAAACACTGGGCTTTTTTGGGTACAAAAGAGGCTATATATGAGCTCACATGTGTTTGAAAGTGAGAAAATACACTGTATGGCGAGTGCAGAGCAAATTATGCAGGGTTTCCCCGTATTTTTTCTCTTAAAAATCAGCACCCCAAGCCCTCTATTTATAGGCAATATGAGTCACAGGTGTACCTGCGGCTGAGCCGCATGTGTACCAGAGGCGGGTCGGGTCGGGTCGTCTCGAAGTACGTGCACTTAGGCACTATAATGTCCACTCAGATTTTGAGAAGTACAATCTGGGCATCTGTTTTGAGGATTCAGGACCTATTTTGGACCACCGTTGTCGAGAGTTGTATGATGGCGTGGGATTAGAGTTTGTACAAAGTCTTTGAAGATGGGACGATGCCCTCCGGTCTTCAAGCTTCAACTTTCATCTATTACCCCGCACAATAGTCAGTCTGGATTGGTTAGCCTTGTGGGACATCGTTGCATAGAGACATGACGTGGCATCGTGTTGGACGAGATGATGATGTTGCCCATCACCGGTGTTATCGCCAGATTGGGCCGATAAAGCAGACATTGCTCAGACTTCGCTAAGATTGGACTGCTGTAATTGTTGAAGGTCCTCATTGTCATCTTTGAGGTGTGTTTTCTTCCCGATGTTATTGCCAGGTTGGTACAGTGTATCTCGTTGTGAGTGTCGAGATTGAAGTTGATGGCATTTGAAACAAGCATTTTTGGGGTTATCTCTGAAACTGCATTCCTTAGGGTTATCACCAAGGTTGGTGGCTATTCCCATGGTTGAGACTAAGACTGGATACCTCGGGGTTATCCCCGTGATTAATCAGTCTTCTCTGGTGTGTATTCCAGTATTGTATCTGCAGGTCTCGGGGTTATATCCGAGGTTTAAATGCTGTTCCCCAGTGTGATCCGGGGTTGATCTTTGAACTCCGGTGAGTATCCCAGACGGATTTGGATTGTCTTTCAGGGTTTTCTCTTAAAAGACGGATCTGTCCTCCTGCAATGTCAGTAACAGTAGTACAAAAAATTTTGAGTGTCTACAGATGCCCCTATTTATCATACTCAGGCATGACGATGCATGGGTAGGATAAAGAATCCTAGAAACTTGAAATGCAACAAGATAAACATAGTACTATGGATAACAACATGATGCAAATGTATGATGCATGTGTACGAGGTTGTGGCCCAACATGCTGGGGATGATTGCTGGCTCCCTGTTGCTTCAACTGGGGATTGGAAATACTAACCAGATCTGATGTGCAAGCCAAATCTGTTAGGATGTTGATGTTGGAGTTATCACCAAATTCCTGTGTTCTTGATAATGACTTGATCCTGAAGGGGTATCTCTTATGTGTAAGAGATCTGTGGGGATAAAGCTTGATCTATTTGAGGATGTGTATAACATATTCCATCATTTATCCTCTTTGATAATGTTGACCTCTCCTGGTTAGTATCGCCAGAATATGTCACTATTCTGCTGGATTTACTGTCAACAGCAAATGCTGACGGGGATGCCTGACCTTCGTTGACGTGTGAATCAACGGCTGAAACATCCTGTGGG
The DNA here is from genome assembly GCA_020205615.1 of Panax quinquefolius. Lineage (NCBI taxonomy): Eukaryota > Viridiplantae > Streptophyta > Magnoliopsida > Apiales > Araliaceae > Panax > Panax quinquefolius. The sequence continues at coordinate 96,171,741 of CM035172.1, read as the reverse complement.
ATATACAGTCAAGGTTGCTTGACCTTTGCTGACGTGTAAATCAACGACTAAAACTTTGTGAGGAGATCGTCAAGGTTGCTTGACCTTTACTGACGTATAGATTAACGGAGCATTGCGTTGTGACCCCCGCCGGGGATCCGCTGGGGAATATGAGCAGCTAGGTATGAGAACCTCAAACAGCTCTATAGCATTGATAGGTTTAAACGCTATCGGCTGAAATGACGTCAAGGTTGCTTGACCTTCATTGATATGTGAGTCATCGGCTGAGCATGCGTTGCTACTCTCGCCGAAGATATACGTTGTAACCCCCGTCGGGGATCTACTGGGGACGCATGAGTACGTATGCAACAACCGAACGGTTCTCAACGCTTCGATGGGTTTACCTGCCATCGGCTGAAATAATGTCAAGGCTGCTTGACCCTCATTGATAGAATTATCAATGGATGAACGTGTTGTAACCCCCACCGGGATCTACGTTGTAACCCCCGTCGGGGACTCACGTTGTAACCCTCGTCGGGGACACACGCAGGGTAACGACCTGGATTCGGCGGCATCAGACCTGTATAAGGTATTGCCGTATATGATTTGTGACAACTGAGATCATCGGCAGAGTATACCTTATGTTCAGGCGACTACCAATGAGTGATGTACAGATTCAAAGTCTCATCTGAGAAGACCAGGATTTTTTGCTGTTTTGCTCAATCGCGTGGCATTTTTATTCCCGATTTGACCTTTCTAGCCCGTAAGAACTCCGTTTCAACTCGAACTGGACCGAGCCAGAGGGGTGGGACCCACATAGAGGAGTCGCAGGTACACCTGCTCCAGCCGTAGGCGAGCCTGCAGCCAGGAGTGGATGATAAATCCCAGCAGGCTTCACTTCACAAGTCACTTTCAACTTGTTTCACTTTAGAAAAACCACGAGCCATCTTCAGATCTGCTGAGTCCGGGCTGCTTTCTGCAAATTTTGTCACCGTACAAGTGTTCAACACTATCCTGATAACGTATGCATATATTTTTTCCAGTTTCTGTCCGTTAGATTGTGAGATATTGCACGAAATGCATCTAAACACATAGTAGTGATTATTTATTAAACCATGCTGAACATAATGATGTGAAAAAATTTGACTTTTGAGACAGTCAAATTGGCACCTTTTTCTGCTATTTTTTGTCCTATTTGAGGTCCAATGAGAAAAAGGTAGAAAGGCAAAGTACTCCTAGCATTGAGTTTGGCCTTATGCTTGATGATTTTTATTTTTAATGCATATATTATGTATATGACTTTGGGGCAGGTGTGCTACTGAATGGCCACCTAGACATGCCTATGTGCATGTGGATAGTCCTATTTTCAAAGGGGACTGTGGCAAAATTTTTCCAAATGTAGGCATTGGGTAGTCATGCATTTTAACTCTATTATATGTTTAAAGTAAATTCATGCATGCATATACTCATAAATGCATTTTAAAAAGCTCCAGGTAAGGAAATATAACACCCTTTTTGAGGTGATTTGGAGACTTATTGTCCAGACATTGATGGATACGGATCAGCCGAGCAGTTCTTACAGGTCCGCTTCTAGCATACGGCGGAGGGCTTCTGAAGTGCCTCGTCCCCGTTCTTGTCAGAGAGCCTCGTCGGTTGGTGGAGGCTGTGATTCGTACTGTCTAGGTAGATCTTCCAAACATCGAGGACGAGGAGGTGGATATTGAGGATCCCGCTCCTGCAGCACATATCCCTCGTATGGAGCTTCCGAGCATCCAGGTGGTGAACCTAGAGTTGTTGGGTGATTTGGGTAGACACCCATCGATGTACTTCCATGCTAACGAGGTATAACGTTATACTTTATCTTCCTTCTTTCCTATTGATGAAGATTAAAGGGTTCTGATGTTGATCTGCATTTCATGCAGGTTCCAGGTTTTACACAGCCCCGGGGGAACTGGTTTAGCATCCACTCCATGTACTAGGCGCTTCATCCTGACTATAGAGCAGTAGTGCATGAGTGGGGATTTGGGGCATTTTTCTCCATCATTCCCCGTCATTGTCCTTCGGGTTACCTCAAGGCATTGTCTGAGAGATGGTTTCATCAGACTCAGTCACTCCATTTGCTGGATTACGAGGTGATGATGACGCCTATGGATTGGCGATTTATCATAGGTATGGAGTTTGGAAGGGAGCCAGTGCCTTGCATGGCGAATATTACCCCTACTGCCGTCAGATCCTTATTAGGAGTTCCGATGGAGGCGCTCAAAGGCAGGACTGTTCGTTCAGGTCCTTTGAGCGTAGATGTTATTAGTGGGCTATTGAGTGAGCCCATGCCTGATGATGTTAGGATCAGGGATCGCGTTTTGCGGTGATTGTTCCTGATGATCATTCGAGGCTACTTCAGAGCAGATAACTCTTCCATGGTATCTTTCGCTTTGGTCAGCGCTACACGCGATGTGGACCGTATAGGAGAGTATGACTGGGGCTCTTACACCTTTGTCTATTTCCTCCGGGGCATGCGTCTGCGCTCACAGGGTTTGACCGAGGCTTGGCTAATATTTTACCCGTTTCTACTGGTGAGAATTTCTCTTATCTTTTTCCATTCACAGGTTAAGAGCGTTTACTGATAGCAGATGTTTTGCCATTGTGTTGGTAGTTTTGGGCCGATGAGAGGCTTCCATGTTTGCGTCCCATGAGTGTGTTAGGCTTAGATACCTATCCACGAGGACGATGATGGCACCATTCTATTTTGCCAAAGGTCCCTGTATCTGAGGGCTTCGCTCACTACCGTATGCAGCTAGAATTGCTGACGGCTGACGCCATCACATAGCTTCCATACTCAGGGGATCATTTGACCATCGATTTTGAGGATGGACACCCTACTGGAGTAGAGTATTTGATTTCCACCCGGAGATTTCCTGTCTTCACAGATGGAGGCTGGGAGCTCTATTTAGGAGAGCGTGCTATTAGGAGCACCACAGGGGAGATTCGTATACCGATCTTGCCTCCTGTCAGACGTCATTGGCCTCCTGTATCACAGTCACCCGTCACTGATATTCCATTGTTAGGAGCTGATGGTTTTGATTTATCCTAGGGTCCATGTACTCAGGAGATATTCCAACGTTGGTGGCTCCCTCGCACTATTGGGGCCCGAGATCGCGCTGCCACACGCTTTATGAGGGACATGGTTCCAGGATCTTTGATTATGACGGATTGGGTGGCTTGTGTCCGAGCTCCGACTCATCTGACCTAGATTGATAGTTTGACCCGACAGTTGGACCAGACACATGTATTTATTCGGCATTTGGGCAGAGATCCAGCAGAGGCAAAGTTATTTGTTCCTTCCAGCTCAGGTGCTGGCCCCTCAGACGACCCATTTGGTTTTGCTGGCGCAGATCCTCCTCTTTATAGGCCTGACATCCCTGTTGATAGAGATCTAGTGAGTCAGGAGAAGTTACATCAGGTAGACAGGATTGAGGATATAGACATCGAGACCTTGGTCTTCTTCTGATGTGTATTCTCTTTATATCTTTTGATAGGCATCTGTTAGATATTGGGCGGCTGTTCCCCATTCTTGCTATATCTTTTGATAGGCCTCTATTAGTAGTAGGGCGTCTGTGCCCCATTTTCATGTACTTGTAGCTTGTATAGAGCTGGTGTATTAGATGATGATATATTTAGGAATGTATACACCGCTTTTCATTGCCTATATCATATTGCCATCCATTATCTGTTATGCATGTATCATGTTACGCATATGTATATATGCCTAGAGATATTCGGCATTGATCCATGGATGGTCTTATGACACTGCCAACATGATGTCTTCTTCTACGCTTAGTCAGATAGATCATACCCCACCGTCAGTGGTGGCATTGGGTATGCGATCGTGGTACGATAGCATGTCACCACCAGACAGGGTGACTGTAGATCTGTTGTTACAGCATACAATGACCCTTTTGGTATTTCAGGTTCCTGTAGGATTCGTGGACGGGATGATAGAGCATTGGTTACCGGATAGGCATGTATTCTGTTTTGGCACCCATGAGTTGACTCCTACTCTGGAGGAGTATGCACGTTTGACGATGCTGCCCTTAGACAGACCCTGCGTGCACATGGCTTTGGGAGACATGAGGAGACGATTCATGACTCTTACAGGATTGAGGCGCAGAGTAGTGCAGGATCAGCTGACATCTGGCCACATGATCTCTCAGCATTTTCTGTATGACAGATTTGGCGTGGAGGATAGCTATTCACGACATTCCGGGGATTTCACCGTGTCGGAGGATCATTGGCGTTTGGCCAGAGTTGATGTACTGATGCTATGCGTACTATCATACGTGTATATGATGCGGTATACGGATGAGATAGATATAGAAGTTATCATGGCCGTGAGAGCTCTCAGGGAGGGTTATACCATTGTACCTATGATCGTGGCAGAGACCTCATTATCGACATCCCATCGCGAGATTTACCGTCGACGTGTTTATGGGAGTTCTACTATGTTTGTATGTGTGGATTATGTCACACTTGCAATCGGTTGGTACCCTTAGACGGCATGGGTATTGCTTTTCCCATGATGTGGCTATGTCATACCCTTTCAGCCATCGGAGTGTACAGATGCTCAGTTCTGGTCCGCATTTTTGGCAGATATTAGAGATCCATTTAGCATATTGCTGTGCTCGGGGCTTTGCTTACCTTACAACTTCATTACTCATGCTCTGGGCATGAATTTTCTCCCTTTGGCTGGCTTGAGGGGCGTGACTACTTATCACCCATTGGTCGTGATGTCGCAGTTCGACCAGTTCTAGGATTTTAATCCTCTTGAGGGGCGGCAGGTCAGCGTTCAGCTTCTCGATACCTCTCAGCCGAGGACTGATCTCGTGTATACGCTTGCTGGGATCAGCGTGAGCTAGCTGCTTTTCCTGCCAGTCATCCCGGTTATTCCCCAGAGTACTCCGCATGGATGGGGATGGAGGTTTTATCGGCTGCAGCAGTATTTGCAGTACCGGAGAGCGAGTTATACGATGTAGAGCCTATAGAGGACATTGATACCTACATCGAGGAGGATACCGCTGCTTGGTTGCTAGCATTTCTTCTAGATTCTCCTAGTACCAGTACTTTTGTGATTCAGCCCTCGGCACAGTACTTAGAGTAGAGTCTTCATCTGATGACCTTTGAGAGAGATCATATTCGATCTATGATGTCGACTGCTCTTGATGTGAGGGACACCGCCCTATTAGAGAGAGACGAGGCATTGGCTCATAGAGATGTCGCCGTCGCTGAGCGTGATGAGGCTAGATCAGATAGAGACGCAGTGATAGTTGAGCGGGATAGTGTTATATCTACCCGGGATGTGGCTGTCACAGATAGTACTGCAGTGAGGTCCCTTACCACTGGTAAGATCGCAGAGATGAGCGCTTATATCGATGAGCATATGGTCATCATGCAGATGGGTACAGCTCTGTTGGGTCATATGGATATTCTTATCCAGGAGACTACAACTTTACCTCCTTCATCTGAGAGGGATGCCATGTTGGTCTTGCTAGCTCGCATGTACCCTGATTCATAGATGAGCTTGTATTTACCTGCACAGACTAACTTAGCCATTTTATCATGTACAGTTCATATTGTATATATATCAAACAGCATTATATATGACAGAGAAATATATTTTTTGATCACTTCCCTTTTAGATATGCCTTGCTATTTGCTTGATATTTTGCCTGCTGCTTTAGGGATTGTGATCTTGATGTATTTTGAATTCTTCCTTGGTGGATGGTCATTGAGCTGTCTCTAGATAGCTCAGAATGGATCATCGATCTATGTATCCCTACCATCTTTGGTGTCTTGAAACTTGCTTCTGGATGGAAATATGGAGAGGAGTGTGGCTTTCCTCTCTGAGATTGACCGCACCACAGATGGTCGCCAGTACTTCTATTTAGGAGAAGCCTAGTTAATTCCACCTCTTATGGTTTAGTGTTGCTCTTCGAGGTATGACCGCAGCTTAGATGGTCGCCGAATCTCCTATTTGGGAGGAGTTCAGGTAATTCCATCCCTTTGGTCTGAAGCCGAATGAAATGTAATGGATTGAAAGAGAATCCCAATACCCGTTGACAATGGTTTGTGTTTTGGTAGGGGGTGAGACCGCACCATGAATGGTTGCCTATGTACTCCTATTGAAGAGGAGATCAGGTTTGCGTAGTTCGAACCTGGTGTAAGAGGTTCAACGCTGTATACGGCTGACATGGTGTAGGAATGTTTTTGGTTGTTTTTGTTTTTGTAAGGAGAAGAGGGTAGAAATGTTTTTGTTGTTTTTGTTTTATTGCAACCGGGCCATATGAAATGGTTGCCTAAGTACTCCTATTGAAGAGGAGATCAAGTCGACGTAGTTCGCCCCTCAGGGTGAGAAGAAAAGCGTAATCCCATGTGCAGGTCAGAGTGCGGGGAAAAGAAAGTTTAATCCTAGGTTGAGGATAAACTGTAGGTGAAAAGTTTAATCCCAGGAATGGATAGCCAAACTGCAAATGGAAGAGGTTCAATCCACGGTGGGATGACCTGAATCGTATGAGTGCGAAGGAGAAAGCCAGGCTGCTGGCTTGAAGAGTACGCTTCCCTGAGGTGCAAAGTGTAGATAAGTTGTATGTGGTAAAGGGTTAAAGAACCGGAATGACTAGTGACCTGATGATTATGCACCAGGGTGTTTGTTGGTTACTTCAGATATAATACTATTTCACGGTGTCTGAGTTGATGAGTTGTGGAAATTCATCGCCGTTCATTTCTTGCAATCTGAGAGCGCCTCCTGTCAATATTTCCTTGATAATAAATGGGACTTCCCAGTTAGGAGCGAATTTTCCTTTAGCCTGATCTTGGTTGTCAAGAATCATCTTCAAAACCAAGTCATGTTATTTAAACTGCCGTAGCCGGACTTTTTTGTTGTAGGATCTGGCGATCCTTTGCTGATATAACTGACCATGGAAGATAGCCGCATTTCGCCTTTCGTCTATTAGAGACAATTGGTGATACCTGTCTTGTACCCATTGGTCTTTATCCAGCTGAGCGTCGATCAACACTCTGAGAGATTCCATCTCAACTTCTATGGGGAGCACTGCTTCCATCCCATAGGTTAAAGCGTAGGGGGTTGCCCCAGTTGAAGTGCGCATGGAGGTTCTGTAGGCTAACAGAGTCAGAGGCAATAGGTCAGGCCAATCTTTGTGGTTGGCGGATATCTTTTGCATAATCTTCTTGATGTTTTTGTTAGCCGCTTCAACAGCACCGTTCATCTTCGGACGATAGATGACAGAGTTAAGATGTTTGATGTGGAACTTACTGCATAATTCCTCCATTATTTTGTTGTTGAGGTTTTTGGCATTGTCTGACACAATCACCTCTAGTTGTCTATATCGACAAACGACATTATTTCTTATGAAAGCAATGATTACTTCTTTAGTGACCCTGGGGAAGGAGGCTGCTTCTACCCACTTGGTAAAGTAGTCGATCATGGTAAAGATAAAGCGATGACCATTACTGGCTTTAGGCTCAATGGGCCTGATAACGTCCATTCCCCACATTGAGAAGGGCCAAGGCAAACTCATATTGTGGAGTTCCCGGGGAGGGGCGTGTATAGCATTCCCATGAATCTAGCACTGATAGCATCTTTTGACGTGGTCATTGCAATCAGCCTTGAGAGATAGCCAATAATGTCCCGTCCTGAGGAATTTCTTGACAAGGAGGGGGCCACTTATGTGGGGGCCACAGACTCCGCCATGGATTTTTTCCATAAGCCTTTGGACTTGATCTTTGTCTAGACATCTGAGGAGACCTAGTCTTGTATCTCTTTTGTTGAGCGCATCTCTACTCAAGTAGAACTTCATGGCAAGTCGATGGATCCGCCTTTTCTTAGTCAGGCTCGCCTCAGCGGGTGTATATCCATCTCATAGATATTCCTTGATATGATGATACCAAGGATGTTGGATGGGAGGTAGCTCATTCGATACTTCTCCAACGTAATTCCCATAGGCTGGGGCCTTGTGCAGGGAGATCGCGACGCTCGGTAAGTGTTCCTTATCTGATATGCGAATCAAGGAGGACAAAGTTGCTAATGCGTCCGCAAAGTCATTCCTATTACGAGGAATATTTAGAAAGGAGATTTCTTCGAACTCCAAAGCCATCTTCAAAACCTGTCTATGGTAAGGCAGCAAATATAGTTCCTTGGTTTGATAGATTCCGATGGATTGTCTAATTACCAACTCCGAATCTCCAAGGACAGTTCACCGCCTGATGCCCATTGAACGGGAAAGTTTTAGCCCTATGAGAGAGCCTTTATACTCAGCCGTATTGTTGGTGCTAACAAACTATAATTTTACGGCAACAGGATACTGCTCCCCTGTACCAGATACTAGAACTGCCCCAGCTCCAGAACCTTCCACATTAACAACTCCATCAAAATACATCTTCCATGATTGGCATGTATCATACTGATGGTGTTGCTGTACTGTCATTACTCCTTCATCAGGGAAATATGTTTCCAAGGGTTTGAAATCCCCTGAAGGTGCGGCGGCCAGTTGATCCGCGATTCCTTGACCATTGATTGATTTTTAAGTCACATATACGATGTCAAATTGTTATAGGATCAACTGCCATTTGGACAGCTGGAAATTTAACATGGGTTGTTGAACACGTACTTGAGAGGATCCACGTGGGATATGAGATGGGTTGTGTGACCATGGAGGTAATGTTGTAACCTCATGGAAGCCCATGCTAAAGCACAACACGTCTTTTCGATCAGCGTGTACTTATATTCACTGCTGCTGAACGTTTTACTAAGGTAATAGATAGCTCGTTCTTAGCCTCTATCGTTTTGCTGTCCCATCATGCAGCCCATGGCATTGTCACTTACGGACAGATACATGAACAGGGGAATATCGTCCCTGGGTGGTACCAAGACAGGAGCTTTGACCAGTTGTTTCTTGATTGTAAGGAAGGCATTCTAGCACTCATCATTCCATTTCATGGAGGAGTTATTCCTTAATAGCTTGAGGATTTGCTCACAGGTTGCTGTGAGTTGAGAGATAAACCTGCTGATGAAGTTGATTTCTTCCCAAAAATCCCCGTATTTCCTTCTCTGTTTGAGGAATGGGCATTTCAGTGATGGCTTGGATTTTGGCAGGATCCAGCTCTATCCCTTTGTGGCTGACTAGAAATCCTAGCAATTTTCCCGATCTAACACCAAAGGCGCACTTAGCTGGATTCAACTTCAAGTTGTACTTACGCAACCTGTTGAACAACTTTCTAAGATGGTCTATATGGTCATCCTCCTTCCGGGATTTGACAATGATGTCATCCACGTAGATCTTAATCTCTTTGTGCATTAGGTCATGGAAAAGAGCCATCATAGCTCGTTGATAGGTGGCTCTAGCATTGATGAGGCCGAATGACAACCGTATATAGCAGAAAGTTCCCCAAGGAGTGATGAAATTAGTTTTCTCATGATCTTCCTCGGCAACCATGATCTTATGGTACCCCGCAAAGAAATCAGCAAAGGAGTACATGTCGTATTGTGCAGTATTGTCGATGAGAATGTGGATAAATTGCACGGGAAAGCTATCTTTTAAGCAAGCTTTGTTCAAGTCCCGGTAATCCACGCAAACTCGCACCTTCCCTCCGGGTTTAGGCACGGGTACAATGTTGGATATCCACTCAGGATATGTAGACACCATGATGATGCCAGCTTGAAATTATTTCACAATTTCTTCTTTCACGTTTAAACTCCACTCAGGTTTCAATCGCCTGAGTTTCTGCTTGACTGGCTTAAATCCCTCTTTAATGGGAAGGCAATGAAGGACAATGTCAGTGGACAAACCCACCATGTCTTCATGAGACCATGCAAACACATCCTAGAATTGGGTTAATAGCGTAACCATATCATTCCGTTGGTTTGGGGTAAGGTTTGAACCAATCTGGATTAACTTAGGGCTTTCTAAGGTTCTAAGATTGAAAGAAGTTGTTTGATCAAGGTTGGGTTTGGGTTTGTCTTTGACCCATTCCTGAATTTCTTGAGGCACCTCAATGTCATCCTGGATATCCATCAAGGCTGAATCCATCTCTACATCAAAGGTACAATCCTTGTGTAGGAGAGACATCGTATCAGCAGTTACAAGCACATTTAAATTCAGAGTCCTGAAACAAAAATATGTTTTCACTTAGTATATATGAAATGCATTGATCATACACAATATTAGCATATACTGGCAAAATAAAGCGCTAATACCGCATGTAAAAGTAAGCAGCTATTATATATATATAAGCGAAAGAGTTTACGCGCTTTACCCTCGTCGCCCAAAGTAAGGAATGTTGTCCCAATTGGCAAGGGTAAAGTCCGGGTGGACCGCAGTGATGGAGGGATTGTTATCATCCTCCCTATCCCGAATGATGGCCATTACGTCAAGGCAATCATCGTCTGGGTGTATCTGTTAGTATGTTCATCATGAACGATGATGTGTATACCGGACATCATCCGTATGACGTCTTGTTTGATTCTTCATTCCTCTTCCTCCACTGCGGGATTTAAAACAACGATTTCTTTCTCCTTCACCGGTACCGGCTTGGGAAATAACATAGCCATTACATTGGCTGGAACCTTTACTGGAGGTTGTGCAGACTCAGAGTTTGAAGGCGAAGACAAATGCTATAGGGTTGAAGCTGAAGGAATCTGCTGATGCTTATGAGGATTCCTGTGACTATAGCTGGCAGAATAGCCTAGTCCAGCTGTTCCACTTTGCTTGGTTAAGTGAATAGGGTATTTGATACCCTGGCAATTTTTACCCAACCCTTGTCCCGGTTTATGACCTAATGATATCATTTCTTGAGTGGCTAACATCACCTCGACAGAGATCTTAGGTTCGGGCAATGGTGCTCCAATAGTGTGGTATTGGGTGTTGCTTATTTCTAAAGCATGAAAACTGACTAGTTCTATTTCTGTATTGGCATTGATGAACGGCATGTCCCCGTGCTGAGGAATCTCTGGTTCTGCATTGACTATGACCAAGCTATTATTGATGATGTATTTTAATTGTTGGTGAAGAGTGGAGGGGACTACCCCAGCCATATGAATCCATGGTCGTCCCAAGAGCAGGTTGTATCCCGAATCTATCTTGAGCACATGGAAAGATACGCAGAAGGTGTGAGGACCAATTTTGATTGGCGGCTCAATTACTCAAGTAGAAGTTACGGCGGGCTCCATCAAAAGCTTTTATGATAGTATGGCTACAAGATTACATTGAGATTGATATTCATCTTCACCAAGGTAGCATATGGGCGTATATTTAGAGAGGAACCTCCATCTATTAAGACTCCTCGCTACCATGTATCCTCAGGAGGATAAGACCGCAATGATGTAACGCGGTTTGCAATGACCGGTCCCTTCGGATGGAATGTCATCATCAGTGAAGAATATCACATTGTTGTTGAAAATGTGATCAACCATATGTTGAAACTTTTTCGTATCCACTGATGTCGGGAGATAGGCTTCTTCTAGAACCTTTAGCAAGACCTTCCGGTGATTCTCAGAGGTTAGGACCAAGTCCAAAATTGATATTTGTTGTGGAGCTTCTTTTAAGCTTAAAACCACCGTAGCTTCATTATGACCCACAGCGCGGAGGAATTTTTCAACCTTCTCCATGGGTATTTTCCCCTTTGATTTGGTGGTGGGGTTCATCACCCGATGGGGAAGATATAGTGGATTTTCCTTCGACACTGCAGCAGTTGTATGTGAGGTGGATCATTCACCTTCTCCATAATTCCACAGAACCTTGCGTAAGCTAATAATAGGATATTATACTCTGCATGGCAAGTTGATTGGTTCGGGAGCAGCCACTTTCAAAGGATTGTTTCCTCCTTTGAGCTGAATTATCGGTGTTGTGAGTAAAGTATTAATCCCATCAACTTCAGTGGATATAACTGCTACCACACTTTTCCACGTAGTAGGCCTGCATTCTCACTTGCACGTAACACAGTGTCGTTATCTCGCCATGTCGCAGATACCACACCGTCGATTAGATTTTGAATATGGTGGCGAGTGCCCAAAGATTCTTCTCGTCTTTGTGACCATGAGGTAGGAGTGGTATTGGCACACTCCCTCAGAGTTGTACCGTCCCGATCAGGGGGTTGATTGGGGGTAGAAGGGAGCTGATCCTTCCTTCATTGATTAACATATGAAGGATTTCCTTAATGGGTTGACCCAAATAGGTGAATTCCTTTTTGTTGGCGAAATCCCGACGGGCTTTGGCATTTACTCTCTTCGTTACTTTGTCTTCCAGCATTTCATTTTCTAAAAGTGACGAGGGAATATTCATGACAATAGGTAGGAGACTAGCATGCTCCTGGCTTATTAATTGCCGAGTCACTTGTTGCTGATAAGTCACCAGTTTCACCACTTGCTCAATTTGTCTGCCGAGAGCTTTGATCTTTCATTCCATTGTGAATTAGAACTTGGCATAATCCCATCTGTCATCACCGTCTTTGAGGGTCTGGGAAGATTCACAACCGATGTTGGAATTCTGTCCATTGCTCCAATTGATCATGTTGACCACTTCTTCTTTGTGTTGAGGAAGAGGGTTGTCTTGTACATGAGGCTGATCGGGTTTGGTGACTATGATCTCCCCATTGTCTATCAGGTCCTAGATCTTGTGTTTCAGGGCCCAACAATCCTGAGTATCATGTCCAGGTTCCCCGGCATGATAAGCACATTTCTAGCAGCATTGAAACCCCGTCCATTAGGGCTGGCTGGTGGAAGAAGATGCGTGATTTTCTTCTGTGTTGTTAGAAGATTTAAAATGCTCTCGAGGGTATCCCCTAAGGGTGTAAACACTCGATGGCGTTTGACTTCTCCACCTTTTGGTACCGGAGGGTTTGCAGACTGTGCTGGAAAGGGAGTGTAGTTTCTCCTTTGAATAGTCATGTTTTGATTGCCTTTTTGCCCCTGTAGTATCAGTGAAACATCTTCCTCTTTCTTTTTATGAACCCTCCGGGGGTTGTTCCCATAATTTCTAGATTTGATGTGATCAACAACAGCTTTGAGTGCGGCTAGATCTTGAATCTTTCCTGACTTCAACCCCATTTCAGCCATCTCCCCATGTTTAACCATTTCAGAGAACGGTTTGCCAATGCCGGCTAAAATTCTCTCATAGAAGGGAGCTTCTTGTATGTCTATGAATGTCATGACCATTTCTGATTCTGTCATGGCAGGACTAACTTGGGCAGCCAGGCGTCTCCACCTTTGAACATACTCTCTGAATGACTCATTAGACTATTTTTTGATCTTGGTAATTTGATACCGATCAGGAGCCATCTGAGTTTAAAAACTGTATTGAGTGTGGAAGGCATGTGCTAGCTCTTCCCAGCTGTGGATTTTGGAGTTGTCTAATCTTGTGCACCACGAACGGGCTTCTCCAGTTAGACTCTTTTGGAATAATTGTATTCTGAGCTTTTCATCCTCTGCATAGGATCCAAGTTCTTCAATAAATACTTTTAGATGTGTGTAAGGATCCCCTAACCCGTCATATTTTTCAAAGTCAGGAGTTTTAAATTTTTCTGGATAGTGAACACGAGGAAAAATACATAGATCATCATATGAAACACTCCCGTGTGTTCCAATTCCTTTGATAGCGCGAAGGGTCTCTTCCATTTGGAGGACTTTCTTTTTGATGTCACCATTGTCTAGATCTCCAGTGGGATGAGCAGCATCATGAGTTTTGTTGGTTGTATCCAACTGTAGTTCATGCATTATAATGGCCTGGGTTCCCCAGATGTATGAGGGATTCAAGCATATACGGGTATTTTCCTCGACCTGTGTGTGGTGGTGTAATTCTTTGAGTAGAACAGCCAAATCTTATATTTGTTTACTTAATCCGTCGAATTCTTTGCGAGAAACTAGACTAAGTTCAGTCTGGTCGGATGATGACATGATTGACTGTAGGCCTATTGCCTTTTTGGCCTTTGACAGGGTAGTAGGTTCGATTGATTCCCTGCAAAAGACTGGCATAGTTTAGTCCTTAGGGAAGGTGTATAATAACATGCTATGTGATATGTCCATTTTAGGAATTTTATCCTGCAAAACGTGTGTTAGCTGTTTATAGCATGTATGTGGACACATTGCTTCATATTTCTCATTATATGGAGATAGATATGGAATTAAATTACAAGTAATTGTGTTTACAACTAATTGAAATGAGAGCATGAAGAAACTTTCCTCCACTTTGGGTTTATCAGAGGCTGACCTATCTTAGGTTACTCTCGCGGCTTTTTGGCATGAAGGTTCGCAAATCATCGCAATCTACTTGACGGGAAGTTAATCCGGTCTTTCAACTGGAGCGAATTTAGGTGGTGCCTTTCCTAAGCCTCGGAGAATTAGTCTTCTCACGAGTCCAGTAACCAAACACCGATGGGATAGCCTCCTGGTGGAGGGACCACACAACATACATCTCGTCTCACCGTATAAAATGATGACATGTGCGAAGCACTAATATCATAAGCAGTTTATAGTGCGAAGCACTAACATCACACACAGAAATGATGCGAAGCACTAAGTTCAATCAAGACATGCATTTGTACACATTCATCCAATGTAAATGCAACATCCACACACAAGCAGATAATAGTTTTGAAAAGATTATAATAGCGGCTTAAGTCCTCTTACTGGTGTCCCCAACAGAGTCGCCACCTGTCGACGTCGGGATTTTTGGATGTCCCTTTCCATTACTTGTTCTTTGGTGTTCTCATTTTAGGTGAGATTTGATTGAAAAAACCTGATTACAAACATGTGATCGAGTATGATCCGTAACAGTTCAGTAAGGATTTATCTTATTGTCGACGTGGGGATTTTTTGATGTCCCTTTCCATTACATGTTCTTTGGTGTTCTCATTTTAGGTGAGATTTGTTTGAAAAAATAAGTGAAAAAGGTTCGACATGTATAATGTCGACGATGGGACTGTTAAGAGTCGCCAGTTGGTTTTTTAAATGGTTGTACCAACACAACCGATAAAAGGTTTGCACATTGACCCAGTGATATGACACTGATATACGGGTCGGCGAAACCGAGATTCGTTTAGGGTTCGGGGACTTGGTTATGCGGGGGGAAGGTGTTAGGCACCCCCTGACATCCGTGTTACCACGATGACCGCCTCTTTTCAAGAAACTATTATCTCTGTGTGTGTGTGGGGGGGGCGGGGGTCAATGTGTTGTTATATGAAAGTTGTCCGAGGCCTCGTTCGAACCTATATACACAGGATTTGAATTTATGTAAAAATTCAGTTTTTAGCAAAATATGGCAGTGATGTTTTATAAAAGAGGTTTTTCAAACACTGATGCTCAATAGGAATTGAGACCTTTACACTCCCATTTTATTAAGTGATCTACCGATTGATTTTATTTGATTTGATGCGAGGCATCCGTATGAAAATAATATATAAAATTAATGCCGACTTCCTCGTGGGTATGGAAACCATCTGAGTAAATTCAAACATCGCAGAATAATTTACAAGTCGCCACAAATTGAAAAATGTCCATCACGGGAACCGAATCTAGATCTAATGGGATGAATCTGTGATCACATGATTCCTAGGCGCACAGAATGTTGCAATTTGTATAAAAGCAATAAGCAGGTATATATATAAAAGCGGTAAATATATATATACTGACATGATCACCAACCATGAAGCACCTCCATGGGGGATCAAAAATGTAAATAAAGCTGTTAAAAGCTATCAACCGCCATGGAGGAAACTCCAGGTGTGACGAAACATAAATAAAGCTGTAAAGCGATCAACTGCCACGAAGGAAACTCCAGGCAGGACGAAAATATATATGTATATATATATATATATATATTAAAGCAGTAAATGCACCAGATGTAAAATTCAGGCTTATCGAACAGAGTTCAACCACAGTTCATATATATAAGTATATATATAAAAGCGAGTAAACGCGCCGGATATAAAATCCAGGCTCATCAAACAGTCAGAGTCACACGCTTAGTATATATATGTATATATATATATATATATATATATATATATATATATATATATATATATATATTAAAAGCAATACACGCTCGAATCAAGTCTAGGCTCATCAAACAAATTTCGACACAGGTTATATATATATATATATATATATATATATATATATATATATATATATATATATATATATATATATATAAGCAATGTAAACGCCTCCGGACCAAAGTTCAGGCTCGATCGAGGAATAACTCGATAATGTTAGTCAATATATATAAGTATATATATATATATATATATATATATATATATATATATATATATATCTGATCGAATGAAACCACGGACCAAAGTCCGGGCAAAAAGCAAGCAACACGACTCTCAACGTGTAGAAGGGTGTGTGTGCAGATGAAGTGAAAGACTCTAAAGTGTGTGAGAAGGCTTACAGCAGACTGCTAAAAAAGGCTTCTATATCTTTAGAGTGGGTAAACACTGGGCTTTTTTGGGTACAAAAGAGGCTATATATGAGCTCACATGTGTTTGAAAGTGAGAAAATACATCATATGCGAGTCAGAGAGCAAATTATCTGAGGTTTCCCAGTATTTTTCTCTTAAAAATCAGCACCCCAAGCCCTCTATTTATAGGCAATATGAGTCACAGGTGTACCTGCGGCTGAGCCGCATGTGTACCAGAGGCAGGTCGGGTCGGGTCGTCTCGAAGTACGTGCACTTAGGCACTATAATGTCCACTCAGATTTTGAGAAGTACAATCCGGGCATCTGTTTTGAGGTATTCAGGACCTATTTTGGACCGCCGTTGTCGAGAGTTGTATGATGGCGTGGGATTAGAGTTTGTACGAAGTCTTTGAAGATGGGACGATGCCCTCCGGTCTTCAAGCTTCAACTTTCATCTGTTACCCCGCACAATAGTCAGTCTGGATTGGTTAGCCTTGTGGGACATCGTTGCGTAGAGACATGACGTGGCATCGTGTTGGACGAGATGATGATGTTGCCCCTCACCGGTGTTATCGCCAGATTGGGCTGATAAAGCAGACATTGCTCAGACTTCGGTGAGATTGGACTACTGTAATTGTTGAAGGTCCTCATTGTCATCTTTGAGGTGTGTTTTCTTCCCGATGTTATTGCCAGGTTGGTACAGTGTATCTCGTTGTGAGTGTCGAGATTAAAGCTGATGGCATTTGAAACAAGCATTTTTGGGGTTATCTCTGAAACTGCATTCCTTAGGGTTATCACCAAGGTTGGTGGCTATTCCCATGGTTGGGACTAAGACTGGATACCTCGGGGTTATCCCCGTGATTAATCGGTCTTCTCTGGTGTGTATTCCAGTATTGTATCTGCAGGTCTCGGGGTTATATCCGAGGTTGGGCTGCTGCTCCCGTAGTATGATCCGGGGGTTGATCTTGAACTCCGGTGAGTATCCGAGTGCAGATTTGGATTGTCTTTCAGGGTTCTCTCTTAAAAGACGGATCTGTCCTCCTGCAATGTCAGTAACAGTAGTACAAAAAATTTCGAGAGTCTACAGATGCCCCTATTTATCATACTCAGGCATGACAATGCATGGGTAGGATAAAGAATCCTAGACACTTGAAATGCAACAAGATAAACATAGTACTATGGATAACAACATGATGCAAATGTATGATGCATGTGTACGAGGTTGTGGCCCAACATGCTGGGGATGATTGCTGGCTCCCTGTTGCTTCAACTGGGGATTGGAAATACTAACCAGATCTGATGTGCAAGCCAAATCTGTTAGGATGTTGATGTTGGAGTTATCACCAAATTCCTGTGTTCTTGATAATGACTTGATCCTGAAGGGGTATCTCTTATGTGTAAGAGATCTGTGGGGATAAAGCTTGATCTATTTGAGGATGTGTATAACATATTCCATCATTTATCCTCTTTGATAATGTTGACCTCTCCTGGTTAGTATCGCCAGAATATGTCACTATTCTCGCCGATTTATCGCCAACAACAAATCTTTGTCGGGGATGCCTGACCTTCGTTGACGTGTGAATCAACGACTGAAACATCCTGTGGGATATACTGTCAAGGTTGCTTGACCTTCGCTGACGTGTAAATCAACGACTGAAACTCTGTGAGGAGATCGTCAAGGTTGCTTGACCTTCACTGACGTGTAGATTAACGGAGCATTGCGTTGTGACCCCCGCCGGGGATCCGCTGGGGAATATGAGCAGCTAGGTATGAGAACCTCAAACAGCTCTATAGCATTGATAGGTTTAAACGCTTATCTAATGAAATGACGCCAAGGTTGCTTGACCTTCATTGATATGTGAGTCATCTACCGAGTGACATTGTTACTACTCCGCCGGAGATATACGTTGTAACCCCCGTCGGGGATCTACTGGGGACGTATGAGTACGTATGCAACAACCGAACGGTTCTCAACGCTTCGATGGGTTTACCTGCCATCGGCTGAAATAATGTCAAGGCTGCTTGACCCTCATTGATAGAATTATCAACGGATGAACGTGTTGTAACCCCCACCGGGGATCTACGTTGTAACCCCCGTCGGGGACTCACGTTGTAACACTCGTCGGGGACACACGTAGGGTAACGACCTGGATTCGACGGCATCAGACCTGTATAAGGTATTACCGTATATGATTTGTGACAACTGAGATCATCGGTAGAGTATACCTTGTGTTCAGGCGACTACCAATGAGTGATGTACAGATTCAAAGTCTCATCTGAGAAGACCAGGATTTTTTGTTGTTTTGCTCAATCGCGTGGCATTTTTATTCCCGATTTGACCTTTCTAGCCCGTAAGAACTCCGTTTCAACTCGAACTGGACCGAGCCAGAGGGGTGGGACCCACATAGAGGAGTCGCAGGTGCACTCGCCCACCAGTAGTGGCGAGCTCGCTACCAGTGGATGATAAATCCCAGCAGGCTTCACTTCACAAGTCACTTTCAACTTGTTTCACTTTAGAAAAACCGCGAGCCATCTTCAGATCTGCTGAGTCCGGGCTGCTTTCTGTAAATTTTGTCACCGTACAAGTGTTCAACACTATCCTGATAACGTATGCATGTATTTTTTCCAGTTTCTGTCCGTTAGATTGTGAGATATTGCACGAAATGCATCTAAACACATAGTAGTGATTATTTATTAAACCATGCTGAACATAATGATGTAAAAAAATTTGACTTCTGAGATAGTCAAATTGGCACCTTTTTCTGCTATTTTTTGTCCTATTTGAGGTCCAATGAGAAAAAGGTAGAAAGGCAAAGTACTCCTAGCATTGAGTTTTGCCTTATGCTTGATGATTTTGATTTTTAATGCATATATTATGTATATGACTTTGGGGCAGGTGTGCTACTGAATGGCCACCTAGACATGCCTATGTGCATGTGGATAGTCCTATTTTCAAAGGGGACTATGGCAAAATTTTTCCAAATGTAGGCATTGGGTAGTCATGCATTTTAACTCTATTATATGTTTAAAGTAAATGCATGCATGCATATACTCATAAATGCATTTTAAAAAGCTCCAGGTAAGGAAATATAACACCCTTTCTGAGGTGATTTGGAGACTTATTGTCCAGACATTAATGGATACGGATCAGCCGAGCAGTTCTTACATGTCCGCTTCTAGCGTACGGCGGAGGGCTTCTGAAGTGCCTCGTCCCCGTTCTTGTCAAAGAGCCTCGTCGGTTGGTGGAGGCTGTGATTCGTCCTGTCTAGGTAGATCTTCCAAACATCGAGGACGAGGAGGTGGATATTGAGGATCCCGCTCCTGCTGCACATATCCCTCGTAGGGAGCTTCCGAGCATCCAGGTGGTGAACCTAGAGTTGTTGGGTGATTTGGGTAGACACCCATCGATGTACTTCCATGCTAACGAGGTATAACGTTATACTTTATCTTCCTTCTTTCCTATTGATGAAGATTAAAGGGTTCTGATGTTGATCTGCATTTCATCCAGGTTCCAGGTTTTACACAGCCCCAGGGGAACTGGTTTAGCATCCACTCCATGTACCAGGCGCTTCATCCTGACTATAGAGCAGTAGTGCATGAGTGGGGATTTGGGGCATTTTTCTCCATCATTCCCCGTCATTGTCCTTCGGGTTACCTCAAGGCATTGTCTGAGCGATGGTTTCATCAGACTCAGTCACTCCATTTGCTGGATTACGAGGTGATGATGACGCCTATGGATTGGTAATTTATCATAGGTATGGAGTTTGGTAGGGAGCCAGTGCCTTGCATGGCGAATATTACCCTACTGCCGTCAGATCCTTATTAGGAGTTCCGACGGAGGCGCTCAAAGGCAGGACTGTTCGTTCAGGTCCTTTGAGCGTAGATGTTATTAGTGGGTTATTGAGTGAGCCCATGCGTGATGATGTTAGGATCAGGGATCGCGTTTTGCGGTGATTGTTCCTGATGATCATTCGAGGCTGCTTCAGAGCAGATAACTCTTCCATGGTATCTTTCGCTTTGGTCAGCGCTACACGCGATGTGGACCGTATAGGAGAGTATGACTGGGGCTCTTACACCTTTGTCTATTTCCTCCGGGGAATGCGTCTGCGCTCACAGGGTTTGACAGAGGCTTGGCTAATATTTTACCCGTTTCTACTGGTGAGTATTTCTCTTATCTTTTTCCATTCACAGGTTAAGAGCGTTTACTGATAGCAGATGTTTTGCCATTGTGTTGGCAGTTTTGGGCCGATGAGAGGCTTCCATGTTTGCGTCCCATGAGTGTGTTAGGCTTAGATACCTATCCACGAGGACGACGATGGCACCATTCTATTTTGCCAAAGGTCCTTGTATCTGAGGGCTTCGCTCACTACCCGTATGCAGCTGGAGTTGCTGACGGCTGACGCCATCACATGGCTTCCATACTCAGGGGATCATTTGACCATCGGTTTTGAGGATGGACACCCTACTGGAGTAGAGTATTTGATTTCCACCCGGAGATTTCCTGTCTTCACAGATGGAGGCTGGGAGCTCTATTTAGGAGAGCGTGCTATTAGGAGCACCACAGGGGAGATTCGTATACCGATCTTGCCTCCTGTCAGACGTCATTGACCTCCCATATCACGATCACCACACCACGATATTCCATTGTTGGGAGTTGATAGTTTTGATTTATCGAGGGTCCATGTACTTAGGAGATATTCCAACGTTGGGGGCTCCTCGCACTATTGGGGCCCAAATTCCGTGCCACCACGCTTTATGGGGACATGGTTCCGGGATCTTTGATGATAATGGATTGGGTGGCTTGTGTCCGAGCTCCACTATCATACGACCTAGATTGATAGTTTGACCCGACAGATAGTTGGATCGGACACATGTATTTATTCGGCATTTGGGTAGAGATCCAAAGCGAGAGGCGAGTCATTTGTTCCTTCCACTCAAAATGCCGCCCCTCGAACGACCCATTTGGTTTTGGCACGGCAGAGATCCTCCTCTTTATAGGCCCGACATCCCCGCTGATAGAGATCCAGTGACTCGGAGAGGAGTTACATCGTGACAGATTGAGGATGTGACACATCGAGATCTTGGTCTTCTTCCGATGTGTATTCTCTTTTATATCTTTTGATAGGCCTCTCATTAGATATCGGGTATCGCTCCCATTCTCGCTATATCTTTTGATAGGCCTCTATTAGTAGTAGGGGCATCTGTGCCCCATTTTCATGTGATTTGTAGCTTGTATAGAGTGATGTATTAGATGATGATATATTTAGGAATGTATGCACCATTTTTCATTCCCTATATCATATTGCCATCCATTATCTCATATGCATGTATGTTATGCATATATATATATATATATATATATGTCTAGAGATATTCTAGATTGATCCATGGATGGTCTTATGACACGGCCATAGATGTATGTCTTCTTCGATAGTTAGTCAGATATATCATACCCCACCGCTGCTGGTGGTATTGGGTATCGCGATCGTGGTATGATAGCATGTCACCACCGAATGTGGTGATCAGAGATCTGCTGTTACAAAGATACCATGACCCTTTTGGTATTTCAGGTTCCTGCAGGATTCGTGGACGGATGATAGAGCATTGGTTACCGGATAGGCATGTATTCCGATTTGGCACCCATGAGTTGACTCCTACTTTGGAGGAGTACGCACGTTTGACGATGCGCGCCTTTAATGCACCCTTGCGTGCATCCGGCTTTGGGAGACATGAGAGAGATGATTCATGACTCTTACAGATTGATTGAGCAGCAGTAGTAGTGCAGATGAGTTGACATCCGGCCACGTGATATGTCAGCGTTTTTCTGTATGATAGATTTGGCTCAGAGGATAGCTACTCACGACATTCCGGGATTTCACCGTGTCGGAGGATCATTGGCGTTTGGCCAGAGTTGATGTACTGATGCTATGTGTACTATCATACGTGTATATGATGCGGTATATGGATGAGATAGATATAGGAGTTATCATGGCCGTGAGAGCTCTCAGGGAGGGTCGTACCATTGTACCTATGATCGTGGCAAAGACTTTCATATCGACATCCTATCATCAGATTTCTACCCGCCAAAGAGTTCTCTAGGAGTTCTAGAATGTCAGTATGTGTGGTTTATGTCACACTTACGAATCGGTTGGTACCCTTAGACGGCATGGGTATTGCTTTCCCATGATGTGGCTATGTCATACCCTTTCACCCATCGGAGTGTACAGATGCTCAGTCCTGGTTCGCATTTTTGGCAGATATCAGAGATCCATTTAGCATATTATCGTGCTTCGGGGCTTTGCTCACCATATAACTTCATTACTCACACTTCGCATGGATTTCCTCCTTTTGGTCGGCTTGAGGGGTGTGACTACTTATCACCCATTGGCCGTGATGTCGCAGTTCAACCGGTTCTAGGATTTTAATCCTTCGAGGGGCGATAGTTAGCATTCACTTCTCGATACCTCTCAACAGAGGACCGATCTCGTGTATACGCTTTCTGGGATCAGCGTGAGCTAGCTTTTTTCCAATAATCATCCCGGTTATTCTGCAGAGTACTCCGCATGGATGGAGACGGAGATTTTATCGGCTGCATCCGTATTTGCAGTACCAGAGAGCGAGTTAGACGATGTAGAGCCTATAGAGGACATTGATACCTACATCGAGGAGGAGCCCGCTACTGGGTTACCAGCATTTCTTCCGGATTCTCCTAGTACCAGTACTTTTGTGATTCAGCACTCGGCACAGTACTTAGAGCAGAGTCTTCATCTGATGACCTTTGAGAGAGATCAGATTCGATCTATGATGTCGACTACTCTTGATGTGAGGGACACCACCCTATTGAGAGAGAGACGAGGCATTGGCTCATAGAGATGTCGCCGTCACGAGCGTGATGAGGCTAGTCATCCATAGAGACGCAGATGATAGTTGAGCGGGATAGTCGCTATATCTCGCCGGATGTAGCCATTTACAGATAATCTCGCAGTGAGGTCCCTTACCACCGGTATGATCGCAGCAGAGATGAGTGCTTATATCGATGAGCATATGGTCATCATGCGATGGCTACAGATCTGTTAGGGTCGTAGTAGATATTCTTATCCAGAGACTACAACTTTACCTCCTTCATCCGAAGAGGGATGCCATGTTGGTCTTACTAGCTCGCATATACCCTCGACTTGTAGATGAGCTTATATTTTCCCGCATGCACTAGCTTAGCCATTTTATCATGTATACGCTTTATATTGTATATATCAAATAAAGATTATATATATATGATGGAAATATATTTTTGGATCATTTCTCTTTTAGATATGCCTTGCTATTTGCTTGATATTTTGCCTGCTGCTTCAGGGCTTGTGATCTTGATGTATCCTTAATTCCTCTTGGGTGGATGGACATTGAGTTGTCTCTGGATAGTTCAGAATGGATCATCGATCTATGTATCCCTACCATCTTTGGTGTCTTGGGACTTGTTTATGAATGGAAATATGGAGAGGAGTGTGGCTTTCCTCTCTAAGATTGACCGTACCACAGATGGTCGCCAGTACTTCTATTTAGGAGAAGCCTAGTTAATTCCACCTCTTATAGATTGGTGTTTCTCTTCAAGGTATGACCGCAGCTTTAGATGGTCATGAATCTCCTATTTGGGAGGAGTTCAGAAATTCCATCCCTTTGGTTTGAAGCCAATGAAATGTAATGGATTGAAAAAGGATCCCAATACCACCGACAATGGTTTGTGTTTTGGTAGGGGTGAGACCGAACCATGAATGGTCGCCTACGTACTCTATCAAGAGGAGATCAGTTCTGCGTAGTTCAACTCGGTGTAAGAGGTTCAACGTCAGATATATGGTGATATGGTGTAGGAATGTTTTTGGTTGTTTTTTTTTGTAAGGAGAAGAGGGTAGAAATGTTTTTGTTGTTTTTGTTTTATCATGACCGTAAGCCATGTGAAATAGTTGTCTACGTACTCTATTGAAGAGGAGATCAAGTCGACGAGTTCACCCCTCGTATGAGAAGAAAAAGCGTAATCCCATGTGCGGTCGTCGAAAGGGGAAAAGAAAGTTTAATCTAGGTTGAGGATAAACCGAGAAAAGTTTAATCCTAGAATGGATAGGATAAATGGAAGAGGTTCAATCCACGGTGGGAAAGTTCGATCCGTGTAGGAAAGGTAGCCAAATTGCTTGAAGAGCACGCTTCCCGAGGTTCAAAGTCCAGATAAGTTGTATGACCTAAAGGGTTAAAGAACCGATGAGACACAAAGGAGAAAGCCAGCACTGTGGTGTTTGTTGGTTACTTGAAGAGTATAATACTTTCCACGAGGGGAAAAGTTGTGGAAAAGTTGTCATTTCTTGCAAAGGGCCTAAAGAACCGAATGACAATGATAAATGACCTTCCTGATTAGGAGAGCAATTTTCCTTAGCTTGATCTTGGTTGTCAAGAATCATCTTCAAAACCAAGTCATGTAATAACCGCTTGTCAGGTTTTTTTGTAGGATCTGGCGATCCTTTGATATAATTGGTGATACCTATCTTTTCGCCTATTAGAGACAATTGGTGATACCGCCTTGTACCCATTGGTCTTTATCCAAATGAAGCGCCGATCAACACTCTGAGAGATTCCACCTCAACTTCTATGGGGAGCACTACTTCCATCCCATAGGTCAAAGCGTAGGGGGTTGCCCCAATTGAAGTATGCATTGAGGTTCTGTAGGATAACATAGTCAGAGGAAATAGGTCAGGCCAATCTTTGTGGTTGGCAAACATCTTTTGCATAATCTTCTTGATGTTTTTGTTAGACGCTTCAACAACACCGTTCATCTTTGGACGATAAATGACAGAGTTGAGATGTTTAATGTGAAATTTACTGCATAATTCCTCCATCATTTTGTTGTTGAGGTTTTTGGCATTGTCTGACACAATCACCTCCGGTTGTCCATATCGACAAACGACATTGTTTCTGATGAAAGCAATGATGACTTCTTTAGTGACCCTAGGGAAAGAGGCTGCTTCTACCCACTTGGTGAAGTAGTCGATCATGGTGAAGATAAATCGGTGACCATTACTGGCTTTAGGCTCAACGGGCCTGATAACGTCCATTCCCCACATTGAGAAGGGCCAAGGCGAATTCATATTGTGGAGTTCCCGTGGAGGGGCGTGTATAGCATTCCCATGAATCTGGCGCTGATAGCATCTTTTGACGTGGTCGTTGAAATCAGCTTTGAGAGATAGCCTATAATGTCCCGTCCTAAGGACTTTCTTGACAAGGAGGGAGCCACTCATGTGGGGGCCACAGACTCCACCATGGATTTCATCCATAAGCCTTTGGTCTTGATCTTTGTCTAAACATCCGAGGAGACCTAGTCTTGTATCTCTTTGTAGAGCGCATCTCCACTCAAGTAGAACTTCATAAAGCAAGTCGATGGATCCGCCTTTTCTCGGCCAAAGCTCACCTCGTGTGTAGATCCATCTCGTAGATATTCCTTGATATGCTGATACCAAGGAGGTTGGATGGGAGGTAGCTCATCCGATACTTCTCCAACGTAATTCCCATAGGGTCGAGGCCTTGTTTCGGAAATCGTGACGCTTGCAAGTGTTCCTTATCTGATATGCGAATCAAGGAGGCCAAAGTTGCTAATGCATCCGCAAAATCATTCCTATTACGAGGAATGTGTAGAAAGGAGATTTCTTCAACTCCAAAGCCATCTTTAAAACTCAGCCGATGGTAAGGCAAAGAAATGTAGTTCCTTGGTTTGATAGATTCCGGTGGATTGTTTGATTACCAACTCCGAATCTCCAAGGACGCTTAACCGCCGATGCCCATTGAATCTGCAAGTTTTAGCCCCATGAGAGCCTTTTCATACTCACCGTATTGTTGGTGCGCCAAAACTATAATTTGACTACGACGGATATCGCTCCCCGCATGCGATACTAGAACTGCCCACTCTGAGAGCCTTCCATATTAATGTACTCCATCAAAATACATCTTCCATGATCGGCGCATATCATAATCGATGGTGTTGTCAGTATTGTCATTACTCCTTCATCGGGAAATATGTTTCTAAGGGTTTGAAATCCCTCAAGGTGCGCGGCCAACGATTGATCCACGATTCCTTGACCTTGATGGACTTTTTAAGTCACATATAAGATGTCAAATTGTTATAGGATCAACCGCCATCCGACACCGAAATTTAACACGGGTTTGTTAAACACGTATTTGAGAGGATCCACGCGGATATGAGATGGGTTGTGTGACCATGGAGGTAATGTTGTAACCTCATGGAGGCCCATGCTAAAGCACAACACGCCTTTTCGATCGAGTGTACTTGTGTTCACCGTCATGAACCTTTTACTTGAGGTAATAGATAGCTCGCTCTTGCCTCTATCGCCTTTTCTGTCTCAAAGATGCGTACCCATGGCATTGTCACTTACATGGACGTGTACATAAACAGGGAATATCGTCCCCTGGTGGTACCAAAACTAGAGCTTTGACTAGTTATTTCTTGATTGTGAGGAAGGCATTCTAGCACTCATCATTCCATTTCATGGAGGAGTTCTTCCTTAATAGCTTGAAGATCGGCTCACAAAGTTGTCGCGAGTCGAGATAAACCTCACCGATGAAGTTGATTCTTCCCAAAAATCCCCGTATTTCCTTCTCTCGTTTGAGGAATGGGCATTTCGTTGATGGCTTGGATTTTGGCGGATCCACTCTATCCCTTTGTGGGTCGATTAGAAATCCTAGCAACTTTTTCTCGATTTAACGCCAAAGGCGCACTTAGTCGGATTCAACTTCAAGTTGTACTTACGCAACCTATCGAACAACTTTTGAGATGGTCTATATGGTCATCCTCCTTCCGGACTTGACAATGATGTCATCCACGAGATCTCAATCTCCTTTGTGCATTAAGTCAGTGGAAAAGAGCCATCATAGCTCATCGATAGGTAGCTCTAGATTGATGAGGCCGAATGACAACCGCCTATAGCAAAAAAGTTCCCAAGGAGTGATGAAATTAGTTTTCTCACGATCTTCCTCGCCAACCATGATTTGATGGTACCCCGCAAAGCAATCAAAGAAAGGAGTACATGTCGATTGCAAGCAAAGATTGTCAATGAGAATGTGGATAAATGGCACGGGAAAGCTGTCTTTTAAGCAAGCTTTGTTCAAGTCCCGGTAATCCACGTAAACTCGCACCTTCCCTCTAGGTTTGGGCACGAGCACAATATTGGATATCCACTCAGGATATGTAGACACCATGATGATGCCACTTTGAAAATTGTTTAACAATTTCTTCTTTCACCTTTAAACTCCACTCGTGTTTCAATCACTCGAAGTTTCGCTTGACCGCTTAAATCCCTCTTTAATGGGAAGGTGATAAAGGACAATGTCAGTGGGCAAACCCACCATATCTTCATGAGACTATGCAAACACATCCTGAAATTGGGTTAATAGCGTAACCATGTCATTCCGTTGGTTTGGGGTAAGGTCTGAACTAATCTAGATTAACTTAGGGCTTTCTAAGGTTCCGAGATTGAAAGAAGTGGTTTGATCAAGGTTGGGTTTGGGTTTGTCTTTGACCCATTCTTGAATTTCTGGAGGCACCTCAATGTCATCCTCAGATATCCATCAAGGTCAATTCATCTCTACATCAAAGGTACAATCCTTGTGTAGGAGAGGCATCGTATCCGCAAGAACAGGCACATCTAAATTCAGAGTCCTGAAACAAAATATGCTTTCACTTAGTATATATGAAATGCGTTGATCATACATAGTGTTAGCATATATCGGAAAAATAAACCGCTAATACTGCATGTAAAAGTAAGCAAGATTATATCTATAGGCGTAAAGAGTTTCGCCTTCCTTTTACCTCGACGCACCAATGCAAGGAATGTTGTTCCAATTAGCAAGGGTAAAGTCCGGTGGACCGCAGCGATGGAGGGATTGTCATCATCCTCCTATCTCCCGAATGATGGCCATTATGTCAGGCAATCATCGCCCTGGGTGTATCTGTTGGTATGTTCATCATGAACGATGATGCGATAATCGGACATCATCCGTATGACGCCTTGCTTGATTCTTCGCTCCTCTTCTTCCATCATGGATTTGGAACAAAGATTTCTTTCTCCTTCACCGCAGACTCGCTTGGGAAATAACATAGCCATTACATTGGTGGGCACCTTTATAGGAGGTTGTGCGACTCGTAGTTTGAAGGCGAAGCCAAACACCATATGGTTGAAGTCAAGGAATCACTGATGCTTATGAGGATTCTTGTGACTAGAGTCGGCGTAGAATAGCCTAGTCCAAATTGCTCCAACTTGCTTGGTTAAGCGAATAGGGTACTTGATACCCCGCAATCTTTACCCAACCCTTGTCCCGCTTTTATGACCCAACGACATCATTTCTTGAGTAATGACATTACCTCGGCAGAATCTTTGTTTTCGGCAATGGTGCTCCAATAGCATGGTATTGGGTGTTGCTTATTTCCAAAGCATGAAAACCGACCGTTCTAACATCCGTGATTGGCATTGATGAATGACATGTCCCCGTTGAGGACACTCTCGTTCGGTTCGTTGACCGTGACCAAGCTATTGTTGATAATGTACTTCAATTGTTGATGAAGGGTGGAGGGGACTGCCCCTGCCATGTGAATCCATGGTCATCCCAAGAGCAGGTTGTATCCCGAATCTATCTTGAGTACATGGAAAGATACGCAGAATGTGCGAGGACCAATTTCGATTGGCAGTTCAATTACTCCGACCGAATTTCGGTGGGCTCCATCGAAAGCTTTGATGATAGTATGGCTACTCCAAATTCTATTGAGATTGATATTCATCTTCACCAAGGTAGCGTATGGGCAGATATTCAGAGAGGAACCTCCATTTATTAAGACTCCAGCTACCATATATCCGGAGGATAAGACCGCAATGTGCAATGGTTTACAATGACCGGTCCCTTTGGGTGGTATGTCATCATCAGTGAAGGATATCACATTGTAGTTGAAAATGTGATCAACCATATGTTAAAACTTTTCCGTATCCACTGATGTCGGGAGATAGGCTTCTTCCAAAACCTTTAACAAGACCTTCCGATGATTCTCGGAAATTAGGACCAAGTCCAAAATTGATATTTGTTGTGGAGCTTCTTTCAAGCTTAAAACCACCGTAGCTTCATTATGACCCACAAATACGGAGGAATTTTTTCAATCTTCTCCATGGGTATTTTCCCTTTGATTTGGTGGTGGGCCTCATCATCCGATGGGGAAGATATAGTGGATTTTCCTTCGACATCAACGCAGCAGCCAGTATGTGAGGTGGATCCTTCACCTTCTCCATAATTCCATGGAACCTCATGCAAGCTAACAATAGGATATTGTGCTCGCATGACAAGTTGATTGGCTCGGAGAGCCACCACTTTCAAAGGATTGTTTCTCCCTTGAGTTGAATTGTCGGCGTTGTGAGTAAGGTATTAATCCCATCAACCTCAGTGGATATAACCGCTACCACACTTTTCACACTTAGTAGGGCCTCGCATTCTCACTTGACGTAACACGTTGTCGTTATTCCGCCAAGCGCAGACACCACAATCGATTAGATTTTGAATATGGTGGTGGAGTGCCCAAAGATTCTTCTCGTGGCTTTGACCACGAGACTCGGGAGTGATATTGACATACTCCATCGAGTTGTACCATCCTCGAATCGGGGTTGATTGAGGTAGAAGGAACCGATCCTTCCTTCATTGATTAACATACTGAAGAATTTCCTCCATGGGTTGGCCCAAATAGGTGAATTCCTTTTTGTCATGCGAAATCCGGACGGGCTTTGGCATTTGCTCTTTTCATCATTTTGTCTTCCAAAGATTTCATTTTCCGAAAGTGACGAGGAATATTCATGACAATAGGTAGAGACGGCATGCTCCTCGGCCGATTAATTGCCGAGTCACGTGATGCCGATAAGTCACCGCCCGCACCAATTGCTTCAATTTGTTTGCAGAGAGCTTTGATCTTTCGCTCCATTGTGAATTGAACTTGGCATAATCCCATCCGTCATCACCGCCTTTGAGGGTCCGGGAAGATTCACAAACCGAAAGTTGGAACTCTCGTCCATTGCTCCAATTGATCATGTTGACCTCTTCTTCTTTGTGTTGAGGAAGAGGGTTGTCTTGAACATGAGGCTGATCGGGTTTGGTGACTACGATCTCCCCGTTTTCTATTAGGTCATGGATCTTGTGTTTCAAGGCCCAACAATCCTAAGTATCATGTCCAGTGCCCCAAGATGATAAGCACATTTCTAACAAAGATTGAAACCCCGTCCATTAGGGCTAGCTGGTGGAAGAAGATGCGTAATTTTCTTCTGTGTTGTCAGAAGATTTAAATTGTTCTCGAGGGTATCCCCTAAGGGTGTAAACACTCGAGGGCATTTGACTTCTCCATCTTTTGGTATTGGAGGGTTTGTGGACTATGCTGGAAAGGGAGTGTAGTTTCTCCTTTGAATATGCATGTTTTGATTGCCTTTTTGCCCCTGTAGTATTAGGAAAACATCTTCCTCTTTCTTTTTATGGACCTTCCGGGTTTGTTCCCATAATTTCCAGATTGATGTGATCAACAATGACTTTGAGTGCGCTAGGTCTTGAATCTTTCCCGACTTCAATCCCATCTCACCCATCTCCCCATGCTTTAACCATTTCAGAAAATGGTTTGCCGATGCCATTAAAACTCTCTCATCATGAAGGGAGCTTCAGTATGTCTATGAAAGTCATGACCATTTCTGATTCCGTCATGGCAGGACTAACTTGGGTAGCCAGACGTCTCCACCTCTGAGCATACTCTCTAAAAGACTCGTTAGATTATTTATTGATTTTGGTAATTTGATACCGATCAGGAGCCATCTGAGTTTGAAAACTGTATTGAGTGAGGAAGGCATGTGCTAGCTCTTCCCAAATATGGATTTTGGAGTTGTCTAATCTTGTACCACTTAACCAAGCTTCTCCAGTTAGACTCTTTTGGAACAATTGCATTCTGAGTTTTTCATCCTCTGCATAGGATCCAAGTTCTCCAATAAAGACTTTTAAATGTGTATAAGGATCTCCTAACCCGTCATATTTTTCAAAGTCAGGAGTTTTAAATTTTTCTAGGTAATGAACACCAGGAAAAATACATAGATCAACATATGAAACACTCCCGTGTGTTCCAATTCCTTTGATAGCGCGAAGGGTCTCTTCCATTTGGAGGACTTTCTTTTTGATATCACCATTGTCTGGATCTCCAGTGAGATGGGCAGCATCATGAGTTTTGTTGGTCATATCCAACTGTGGTTCAGGTATGGTAATGACTGGGATTCCTCCTTGGGTGGAGGATTCAGTATGTACGGCTATTTTCTGATCCTGTGTAGACTAGTGTAATTCTTTTAATAGAATAGCCAAATCTGTAATCTGCTTGCTTAATCCATCGAATTCTTTGCGAGAAACTGGAGTAAGTTCACCTGGGTCGGATGACGACATGATTGATCAGTAGGCTGTTGCCTTTTTCGACTTTCGACGGTGTGGTAGGTCCGATTGATTCCCGCGAAAGACTTGCATAGTTTAGTCTTTAGGGGAGGTGTATAATAACATGTTATGTGATGTGTCCATTTTAGGAATTTTATCCTGCAAAACGGATGTCAGCTGTTTGTAACATGCATGTGGACATATTGCTTCATATTTCTCATTACATGGAGATATATATGGAAGGAAATTACAAGTAACTGAAATGAGAGCATGAAGAGACTTTCCTCCGCTTTGGGTTTATCAGAGGGTGACCTATCTTAGGTTACTCTCGCGGCTTTTTGGCATGAAGGTTCTCAAATCATCGCAATCTACTTGACGGGAAGTTAATCCGGTCTTTCAACTGGAGCAAATTTGGGTGGTGCCTTTCCTAAGCCTCGGAGAATTAGTCTTCTCACGAGTCCAAAGAATCAAACACCGACGGATAGCCTCCTGGTGGAGGGACCACACAACATACATTCACATACATCGCGTCTCACCGTATAATAATGATGACATGTGCGAAGCACTAATATCACAAGCAGATATGGTGCGAAGCACTAATATCATAAGCAGTTATGGTGCAAAGCACTAAGTGCAATAAGGAAATGCATTCATACACATTCATCAAATGTAAATGCAACATCCACACACAAGCAGATAATAGTTTTGAAAAGATTGCAATAGCGGCTTAAGTCCTCTTCTTATCGAGTCCCCAAAGCAGAGTCGCCACCGTCGACGCCGGATTTTTTGGGTGTCCTTTCACGTTACTTGTTATTTGGTGTTCTCATTTTAGGTGAGATTTGTTTGAAAAAACAAGTGAAAAAGGTCCGATATGTATGATGTCAACGATGGACCGTTAAGAGTCACCAGGTTGGTTTTTTAATGGTTGTACCAACATAACCGAGAAAAAAGGTTTGCACATTGACCCGATGGTGTGACATCGATATACTGGGTCGGTGAAACCGAGATTCGCTTAGGTCCGGAGACTTGGTTATGCGGGGGAAGGTGTTAGGCACCCCCGACATCCATGTTACCACTGGTGACCGCCTCTTTTCAAGAAACTATTATCCGAGTGTGTGTGTGTGTGGGTCAATGTGTCAATGTTATATGGAAGTTGTGCGAGGCCTCGTTCAACCTATATACATGGGGTTTGAATTTATGTAAAAATGCAGCTTTTAGCAAGATATAGCGTTGATGTTTTATAAAAGAGATTTTTCAAACCCCGATGCTCAATAGAATTGAGACCTTTACACTCCCATTTTTATTAAGTGAGCGGCTGATTGATTTTATTTGACGGACGCGAGGCATCCGTATTTAAAATAATATAAAAATAATAATGCCGATTTCCTCGTGTATATGGAAACCATCCGAGGAAGTTCGACATACCGCAGAATAATTTACAAGTCGCCATACAAATTTGAAAAATGTCCATCACGGGAACCGAATCTAGATCCAATGTGATGAATCTGTGATCACATGATTCCTAGGCGCACAGAATGCTGCAATTTATATGAAAGCAGTAAGCAGGTATATATATATAAAAGCAGTAAATATATATATACAGACATGATCACCAACCTCGAAGCACCTCCATGGGGGATCAGAAATGTAAATAAAGCCATAAAAGCGCGATCAACCGCTACTGAAGGAAACTCAGTGGGGATTTAAAATAAATATATATAATATATATATATATAAAAGCATTAAACGCATTTATGTAAAATCTCGACTCATCGAATGTAGTTCACCATATATATATATATATATATATATATATATATATATATATATATATAAAAGCGAATAAATGCATCGGATATAAAATCTGTGCTCATCGAATGTAGTTCGACACACATTTCATATATATATATAAGTATAAATATATATATAAAAGCGAATAAATGCAATAGGATATAAAATTTAGGCTCATCGAATGTAGTTCGACACACGCTAATATATATATATATATATATATATATATATATATATATATATATAAAGCAAAGAAACGCCTGCATCAAGTTCAGGCTCATCGAACAAAGTTCGACACACGCTTCATATATATATATATATAATATATATATATAAAAGCAAATAAACGCTCTAGGCAAGTTCAGGCTCAATCGAGGCATAACTCGATAATGTTAGTCAATATATATATATATATATATATATATATATATATATATATATATATATATATATATATATATATATCTGGTGAATGAAACCACTGGATCAAGTCCGCAAAAAAAGCAACACGACTCTCAACGTGTAGAAGGGTGTGTGCAAAGATGAAGAGAAAGACTCTACGTGTGTGAGAAGGCTTACAAATGATCGCTAAAAAGGCTTCTATATCATTAGAGTGGGTAAACACCGCTTTTGTGGGTACAAAGAGGCTATATATGAGCTCACAGTGTGTTTAAAAGTTGGAAAATACATCGTATGGGGCGAGTGTGAGCTAATTGTGCAGAGGTTTCCCGTCTTTTCTCTCTCCAAAATCAGCACCCCAAGCCCTCTATTTATAGGCATATGAGCCACAGGTGTACCTGCGGCTAAGCCGCAGGTGTACCAGAGGCAACCTGGGTTGGCCCGGGTTTGTCGGCCCGGTTGTCTCGGCACGCGTGCACTTAGGCACTGTAATGTCCACTCGGATTTTCAGAAGTGCAATCCGGGCATCCGTTTGAGGAATACATGACCTATTTCGGACCGCCGTTGTTGAGAGTTGTACGATGGCATTGGATTAGAGTTTGAACGAAGTCATTGAAGATGGGACGATGCCCTCCGGTCTTCAAGCTTCAACTTTCACCCGTTACCCCGCACAATAGTCACTCGGGATTGGTTAGCCTTGTGGGACATCGTTGCGTAGAGACGTGACGTGGCATCATGTTGACGAGATGATGATGTTGCCCCTCACCGGTGTTATCGCCGGATTGGGCTGATAAAGCAGACGTTGCTCAGGCTTCGCTGAGATTGGACTGTTGCAATTTGTTGAAGGTCCTCATTGTCATCTTTGAGGTGTGCCTGTTTTCCCGATGTTATTGCGGGGTTGGTACAGTGTATCTCGTTGTGAGTACCGAGATTGAAGCTTGTCGCATTTAAAACAAGCATTTCCGGGGTTATCTCCGAAATTGGATTCTTTGGGGTCATCACCAAGGTTGGTGGCTATTCCCATGGTTGGGACTGAGACTGGATACCTCGGGGTTATCTCCGAGATTAATCGGTCTTCTCCGGTGTGTGTTCCGGTATTGTATCTGCAGGCCTCGGGGTTATCTCCGAGGTTGGATTTGGTTACTCCCAGATTGCGATCCAGGGTTGATGCTGAACTTCCGGTGGTATCCGATATGGATTTGGATTGTCTTTCAGGGTTCCCTCTTAAAAGACGAATTTGTCCTCTTGCAAAGTCAGTAACAGTAGTACAGAAAATTTCGAGTGTCTACACCTTAGGTAGGAATACTTGAGACTAATAACCGCAGTGATTAGGATAAATACTAACTCAAATAGAGTTAGTGTGTCAGTAAGATTCAAAGATGAATCTCGGCGGGTTATAAGAGATACAGAGTTCCTTAACTCTGATAATAAAGGTGATTAGTAGTAATGAATAGATAGAGTCTAAAAGACTAAAAGTACAGGAACAAGAGATCGTAAAACAAAACGATCATAGTATAGAAATGAATCATAATATATACGATGAGATCACCCCGTGATCTGATAAGGTTATAGTATGGAGAAGGATCAAGTGAATGATTGAAAAGTTTACAACAAGAATGCTGTGTGTCAGTTGTACTATGAATTGGTACAGATTCAGGAAAGGATTATGAATACGGATTAAATGAAATTCATATGGAGAAGGGAGTTAGGATAATTATTGGAATGTTTGTGTCGCGCTATTTTCTATATGCATGTTAAGAGGGTGATTCCTTTCTCATGTGTATATCAGATAGATAGGGTATAGGTAGAGAATATAAGGTTAAGTGCGAGTTCTTAAAACTCATACTTGTGGTATATTCTTGACTCATGATTATATGAAATATTTATGAACCCCTCAGCGAATGGACGCCAAAGGTCTGACTAGGACAAGTTCTTAAACTCATATGATTGTGAAAAGTTCCTGAACTCATGAGTGTGGTTTGACAAACTGGGAATAGTTACGTGTATTGAGGATAATATGAATAGATAAATTACTAAGCAATTGATCATAAGTGGAGACATAAGTTTTCCAAATCTTTTAGCTATGCTAGACTTAAAATTTTTGACATCAAGTTAAAAATGCACTATGTGCCTTTTTGAAATGAATTTTTATTCTCAACTCCTCGTGACCATTGTGTATGAGTGGACTTCGGGCCACCAACACCTCATTACCTGTTGAGATGATAAAACAGTTTTGTAATGATTTTTGAACAGTTTAAAGTATAGTCTATGCTACTTGTTTTGGCTAGACGATAATGATTTGAAATATCAAAAATATTTTTATTTATCACTTATGTACCATGTAACCTGGTGCAGAGATGATAAAAAGTTGATAGAGTTGTAAATACAAGAATACTTAGTGTTGAATTTGATCTAAAATCGTTATTCCACTATTGTATGATGTGTTATGACAAAGTCACTCGATGACGGCATCCTCAAACGGGCTGTTAATACAGTACGGCATCATGACGTCATTTTCAAACAAGTTTCAAAATTTTAATTTGCCAACGGGGTTTTGGCTACATACATTCGTATTTTGATTGAAGTTAATTATTGATATGAGTCCAAGCTATCCGATTCAGCTAGACCAACTTTTATAATAAAATTCTTAGTGTTCTTTGAAAGTTATCCCGAACCAAATTATTTTGGTGCGGATTTCGATAAAGACCGACATAGGAAAAAGTTTATGCACCCAAAGCGGATACGAGAAATAGATCAGACCAGCAATACTTTATAAGTACAGGGCATACCAGGCTAATTTCCCACTATGTCTCGTAAGTTATGACGGTTTGCGGATGAATTTCCATATAACCTTTGTGAAAATGACATATAATAGTCTATATAACTCCTCATCATATTTGAAATTTTTTACTATTATGAGGAATGTATTGGTTAGCATGTGATACTGTGTATGAATGGTGTATGGTGCATGGTGTAAGGTGTAAGGTAAATTTCGGGGATGAAATTTTTAGAAGAAGGGGTGAATGTGACAACCCGAGAATTTGGATATTTATAAAATCTTAAAATATTGAATTAAGGTGAAATAATAAACCTAGACATAAAATAAGTGAATGGATTTTAGATTTTCGAGAAGGAATTTTGTGAATTTAAAATTTTTGTGGTGAATTATTCAAGATTAAGGATATAAGTGTATATGTTATGTGTATATGGTTGTATATTGTACAGTATATGGTTAAGGGTCAAAGGTTGACTAGATAGTGGCAAACCCTAGTATCATATTAAGAACGTCAACGTTCAGTTAGAAAATTCTTACGATTTATAAGAAACCCTAAAAATCAGTTCTGAAAACCCTAATTTTAGTTCCGGGAATCCTAAACCCTAATTCGAAAGTTGAAAACCCTAATTTGGGAGGTTGAAGATAAGTATTAAGGTTTTTATGTTATTTACTATAAATATAATTAGGGATAACCCTAGTTGACTATTTAGAAAACCCTAATTCTTGGGTTATAAATCCTAATGCCCATTTTGGGGAAAACCCTAATTATTATTAAATTTTTTTATTATGATATATTAATCCTAATTAGCAAGCTTGAATTATGATTAAGAAATGTTAATATAATTAGAAAATCTTAATTATAATTTAGAGATATTAATTTTCTATTTTAAAAAACTGAAATTTGGAAATCTTAGAAATTAAATTTCAAATATCCATGGGTTAAACCCTAAACCCCAAGGGTTAAACCCTAAACCTTAAGGGTTAGTGCAAATGTCAAGTATGCCTTTAAAATTAAATGTGAAATGACTAAAATACCCTTTTCTTAAAACGTAAGCAAAAGATATGACAAATCTTGTGAGTCATCAAGCCTAAGGTTTATCCCATGTGTGTATTATCATCCAAGATCAGATTTTGTGCCACCTTGCAAGGATTGGATACATTGAATCAAAAAAATCAAAAACTTAAGTAAAAAGTCTTACTTTACTTCTCATTTATGTCCAACCCTTTCTCTCTCTAGCTTTTCAAAATTTAGAGTGAGAGAGAGAAGTTAAGCCATGATCAGCTCTAAGTCTTCCAAGAACAAGATCCAAAGACAGAAATCAAGGATCAAAGCTAGAAAGGGGTATAAACCCTAATCTTCAAAATCTTATGATCTGATGTTATATGTTTTTGTTTATTAGTTAAAGTTATGTAATATGATGTCATTTAGTGATCTGGGTTGTTAAATCCCAGATCCATACCATCAAAGTGCTCGAAATTGGAGTTTTTAGAAATCTGGAAAAAGTTGGAAAAGTGGACTGACAACCATATGTCAGGGCCTCTAGATTCTTCCGTGTTAATGATTTATGGTGTTTGAAGTTTTGTATGTGTAGTATGCCATGTAGGCTTTGATCTGGAACTGGAAACATGGTCAGATCATATGTAGATCGTAAGTTATAAGCGACAAAAACCAGCTTGATCGAACACGAATCTTGTTTACAGGCAACCTGATCTTGCCCCTGAAAAGTCTGATAACATTTGTGTGGCCTCGGATCTTGCTGTATGTTAATGTTTAGGCCAAGTTGTTACTTGATCTTTTTAGCCTGACATGTAGACTGTATATTAAAGTCACTAGATAACTTAGATCATAACCATAATGAAAGAGAATCAGGGTCAAACTAGCGTTGACCATCACGTCAGATGACTATTCTGGGTAACCCATATCTTCAAGGAGCAGTTTCTTAGCAACACTTTAACCGACCAAGATCTTTAAAGTTTGATATTGATATGTTGATATGGTGCTGTAGTGATGTTCCTTGACATCAATACTACACGATTGAACCAATAAAACGTATAGTGTAAACATGGAAAGCATAGATTCTATGGCTCAAAGTAGACACCATGAGCTGTTCTTCATTTCTGGAAAACCCAGAAATGAAGAACAGTATCTGACAGGGTTTTTAATGGCTAATATCTCAGTGATGTGTTGTTATTTGGACCTGAAATTGATTTGTTAGTGTAGTATTACATTGATACTACATGTGTAACACATCAAACTGCCCAGAATCATAAACAACAAAGTTTTAGACTTTGTCAAAGTAGGTACCCGGTAATCTAGCTATGAAGATCTGGGCGGGCCCAAGAACACCGATAGTGACAGTTTTCGCTATAGGGCCCTTTAGCGACAGTTATTTTTTAAAAATAATTATTTTATTTAATAAATGAATAAAAATAGTTTTTAATTATTAAAAATACAAAATAAATTCCTAAAAATTATTTTAAAGCCTGAAAAATTAGTTTTTAATTATTCTGAATATATTTCATAAATATTTAATATTTTTGGAATAATAATGGTATTTAATTTATTTAATTATAATTTTAAATAAATTATTTAAAATGATTTTAATACATGAAAAATCATGAAAAATTATATTATGGTATAAGAAAGTATTTGAAGTTATTTTTAATGACTTTTAATATTTTTTGATGAATTTCATTAATTAATTAATAGTAATGATAATTAATTTATTTAATAAATATATTAAATAAATTATGGAAAAATAGAATTAGTGATTTAATAAATATATAACTTTTGATATTAATAAATATATAACTTTTGATATTTTGTCATGAAATATATTAATATTTTAATAATAATAACAATTAACGGATAATGGATTTAAAGGTTTAAAAATCATTATAAATGTGATTTTAAGGTATTAAAATACTTTGATATATTATAAATATATAATAATATTATGTTATGATTTTAATTAATATTTAGTATTAAATAAATATTAATGATAAAGGAATTATGTGGTATTTAATTCATATAAATACGATATTAATGATTGAAAAATCATTTTAAATTATAATAATTATATGAAAATTATTATGAGCTTATGAAAAATATTTTGTGTGACGCCCCCCATAAATTAGGTATACGTCACCCATCTTGGGTCGCCACTTACATGGTACATAAATTCAAATACAACTTACTAATATAACTGCATAGGTATAATACGACATAAACTATGAAGTTTGAATACAAATATTGTCTACTAGATATTATACAAACTCAACAGAGTCCTCATTACTACTATTATCACACTATTTCACGTAATAGTGAGGACTACTAATGCTATCCTCGACCATTACTCCTCGCTCCCAGACTCGTCCCGG
Source organism: Panax quinquefolius (assembly GCA_020205615.1). Taxonomy (NCBI): domain Eukaryota; kingdom Viridiplantae; phylum Streptophyta; class Magnoliopsida; order Apiales; family Araliaceae; genus Panax; species Panax quinquefolius. The sequence goes on along the minus strand of CM035172.1, from coordinate 96,131,470 downwards.
CTATGTTCTTATTTCAAGAGAACGGTGAAAGAAAGGGTGAGCTCAACTAGCCCAAAGAAGAAATATTATGACTAAGATAATGCGTAATAATTTATCATTAGCCTTCAAATGTTGTTAAACCGATAAAATATAATAGACAACAAGTTTAATCTACGGCAATAATAAGCAATCCATTAAAAGAGTCAAGTAGAGAATAAAGTCTACTATCTTTTAGGTTTTGAAAGGTTTTTCATCATCATTATAGTCGAGACCCGACTTTAATAAATAATCCACATCATCGAATCACCCCGCACTACTACCAAGGATATTCATCAAATTATCAATGGTCATGACTATACCGAATCACCCCTGGTCATAATCATACCAAAAACTATCCATCATCGCATTACACAGTGCCATCGAGGACTTTTATCACATCATTTATAACAAGCCGTGATTATACCGAATGATCCTCGGTCATAATAATACTAAGTTCATCTATACACGTAAGTCAAGATAACATAATATAACATGAGGATGATGACAATGACATAATAATTCAATAAAACAAGTTCAAGAATTATTTTATCCGTGAATTATTAACGTCCAATTGTCAAAATGATACTTTGTTTTGTAGAGTAAAATTCAAGAATGATCGGAAGAATATTTCCATGAAAAGATCTCGGATGAAACGAAATATCAAGGATATTCTACTAATTTCATGGAGTATAGAAGTCAAAGTTTTAACCAACTGGGTATAATAAAGAATGGAATAACAAAAGAAATCACCACGCATGCGTGATTGCGATGCATGAAAGTTATTCCAACAGTAATAATAATAACGGAATCAGTCGTGGTGAAATTCACAATCGGCAGGATGTTCCAATAGAATAATAAAGATGGAACCAGGTCCTGTAAAACACACACGATATGATATTCCAACAGAATGATAAAGATTTTACCAGTCCTGTGTAAAACACATGAATGTGATGTTCCAACAGAAATAATAAAGACGGAACCAGTCCGATGTAAAACACACGAATAGATATTCCAACAGAATGATAAAGACGTAACTGTGTCCGGTAAAAACACATAGATGTGATGTTACAACAAAATAATAAAGATTAACCAGTCCGGTGTAAAACACATGAGCATGGATGTTCCAACAGAATAATAAAGACGGAACCAAGTTCTTGTAAAACACACAAATGTGATGTTCCAATGAATAATAGAAGAATGTCACCAAGTATAGGGTAAACCACGTATACAGGTTATTCCAACAGAATAATAAGCAATGGAATAACAATAGTTCTCTTCATGAATAAGAAAGAATAACACCCCTTACGGGTACAACAAATAATATTCCCTACCTTAGAAGAACTGAATATTGGCAAGGTGAAGTAGCAGAATACTTTTCTTCTTTCTCTCTATAGTTTCTCTCTCTAGAGTTTCAGTGAATTCGTGAAAAATAATGAAGCACTAGGCCTCTATTTATAGAAGATTTCTAGCTTAGCACCTGCCATGTGAAAAGGCAAGTGGTTCGACGACTGGTGATGTGAAACGAAAAGTGGTTCGACGCCTGTAATGTGAAACGACAAGTGGTTCGACGCCTGTAATGTGAAACGACAAGTGGTTCGACGCCTGTAATGTGAAACGACAAGTGGTTCGGCCTGTAATATGAAACGACAAGTGGTTCGACGCCTGGTAAAGGTAATTACTATTGATGAAGGTAATTACTATTCACAAAGGTAATTACTATTGACGAAGGTAATTACTATTGACAAAGATAATTACTATTCACAAAGGTAATTACTATTGACGAAGGTAATTACTATTCACAAAGGTAATTACTATTGACGAAGGTAATTACTATTGACGAAGAGACTCTTAGATGATGACATATGGGCCCCCCCATAAATAATCAAACTTACCACAAATGTCAAATAACGATTCTTTATATACATCAAGGATTGAATAAATATTACCACAAATCATTTTATTTTTAATCAACACATATTTAATCTTTCAACAATTATTAATTATTTATAACTTATCGCCTCAATTATTGATTTAATACTATAACATATTATACGCATGATATTTGTGACAATAATTGAATCAATAATATAAGAGATATCTCAAAGAATTCTCGTAGTAATAATTGAGCATAATTGAGTGACTTCTCACGTAAGCATCAATAATCAATATCGTGTGCTACTATACAACTACGCGTATTCATCGTACTTTTTACTACCGGGGTAGTTCAACGCTTTTAACAATAACACCTCTGCCGTTATTTTTATAGAAAGATAATTTTGTCATTTTCTAACTACGACAATACTTCTTTGTTAGGGGTCCACCAATCATTGAAAGAGGAGACGCCACCCCGGAGCGTGTGGACTCTCAAGAAAATATTGCGAGATCCATTTACTAAAGCGTTAACACAACAACAAGCTTGATCGTCACTTAGAGAAGATGGGTATGAGATACAACCACGATTGGCTTTAGTGCAAGTGGAGATTGAAAGTATTATGCATACAAGCCAATCATGTATATGATAAAGCATATAATTGTGTAATCAATCTTATTTATTTATTAATAAAAGAATTATTTATTAAAGGCATTTATTATCTACATGGTGTCGTTTTTAATAATATGTGATAAACCAATAGTTTTAAGCAACGCTTTTAAATAATGATGATGATCATTCTAATGAGATCTAAATTCTTAGAAAGCTTAAAACTAAAATAGTTCCCAATCATTGGATTACTAAATTGGGGATTAGTGAATCCGGATAGATTGGTACATACGTTGCTTGCTCATTGGATGAGGATGATTGATCTCATGATCATTTGTGTGGAGACACTAAAGCAAGTATGTAGGTGCTTATTAGAGAATAAGTTCAATTTGAACGCGACTCGCTAAGGAATACCTAATGGAGTTTTACTTACATCGTCAATAGGAATTCTCAGAGTGATAGTAGTACAAATGATCCTTAGACTTGAGATCATCATAGTATCTTATATATAATAAATTACACTTTGACTTATTCCTTAAGACTCTTAGAGTATATCAAAGGGTATGCTTGGGTGTAATAAGTTATATATGAAGATAATGAATGATCAATAAAGAATCTACCACTTCTAGTAAAAGGAGAAATGTCCTATGTGATTCGATAAATGACAACCCGTGAATCCTTGGCGAGGTGGAATGAAATTAGAAAGTAGTTTCTAATTTGCATTCATTGGGAGTTGTTCATTTAGGAATCGAAATACATATAATTAAATAAAATAAGACTTGACAGTAATTCCATGTCTTATATTTAATTGGGACATAGTATGGTGGAAGGATTGAATTGTACGGTAACTATTTACTCAAAGGTTCTTTTATGATTAATGTTGAAATCTATATTATCTGGAAAGTCGTTGATCGCTAGGGAGGCTTATCCCTATTGTAGAATAAATATTATTTATTTAAATAAATTATTTATTTAATTTATTTATTTAAATGAGATTAGAATTGTTCTAATTGATTTATTCACAACCGGTTTAATATGGAGAACCTAAAGGGTCACACCATAAAAGGAAGAATAATTATTTAAGAAGTTAATGGCATAATTGTAATAATATATTAAGTATATTTAATTTAATCTATGGTGATAGAATAAATTAAATAGCTTAATATTTACTATTTAATATTTTAGAAATATTAAATATAAATTAATAAGAGGAGTCTTATTAATATTATTATAATTATTATTATTTTAATTTCTAAAAGGTTTAGGAATTAATTTAATATTAGTACTCTCATTTATTCCTAATTGGATTAGGAAAGAAAATTAGTTAAAGGAGTTTAACTAATTATCCCTAATAGGATTAGGGAGCCCATTTAATTAAAAGAGTTTAATTAAATAAATAATACCTTATTTTAATTAAAATAGGGTTATATAATATCTTTATAAGAGGAGTCTTATATTAGATATGAGATATACGTAATTCCAATTTTTGGAGAGTACACCCCTTTTCTTATTTAGATAGGAAAAACTAGGGTTTGAGCAAAATCCCTTCTTGAAAAATTCCTCTTCCTTGGTGGATCACCTATAGAGGCCACACACTTGGGTGACTTACATTGATCAAAGGAAGGAATCTACCCGGAGATTCAAGGAGATCATGAGAAGTGGGAGGTGAACTCGCACTGAGGGAAGCTCTCGTTTTCTACAAGGGTATGATTTCATATTTTCTTATTCTTCGTTTAATTAATAATATGCATAAAGGATGATCCGGGTAATTGGTTTGTGAAAAATTTTAAAATCTGATTTTATCTCGCTTCCGCTATATTTTGCAATTTGATTGCTACTCTGATTTTCACGAAAACCTAACAGTGGTATCATGAGCCAAACTTTATGCTAATTATTAATTATTTTGATTCCATATATGTTTGGGTATGAATTTAGAATTATTTATTGGGCATATTTTTTTGTATAAAATTATTATTTTATGATAAGAAAAAAAAATAATAATAATTTGCCGAAAAAAAGTTTTCGGAATTGTTTTTTTTTTTTTTTTTTGCCATCCGTGGTTTCAGAAATTTTTTTTTTTGAATGCTTTCGTGGGTGTTGTTTCGGAATATATGTATCACGAAATTTTTTTTTAAAGGGCATGATTGCCGAAAAAAAAAAAAAAAAAAACAAACAAGAAACCGCCAGGACTTAAGTGGTTAGCAGGACTTTATGCCTTTTGTGAATTGTTGCCAGTTAACTTCCTTTTTGACTAAGCAACAGGATTTACTATATATATGATATATATATAACAAAAGGCTTTTATCACGTTGACTAAAAGGAACAAAAGGTGTCCTCCTATATATATTTTTTTTTAAGCCATCATTTGGTAGTGATTGATTCAAGAAAGTCCCAGATCAAAAGTAGGACTTTTATTATTTTTATATATATATAATTGTTATATACATATATATATTAATTTTAATAATTTTATAATTAAAATAAAAGAGTTTATTTTAATTTTGAAATTGGATTTCATGCAACATAAAATTGCCCATTAAATGATACTCATATATATATGGAATGATTTAATTTATTGATACATATGATGATATGTATGATAATAAATGGGATTGATTATGGACAATTGACCAATATGATTGGATTTATTTTAGTTGGATGTTTTGAATGAATGGGTTTTATTAAATGGGGTCTCACAGCGTGCACTGCGTCTTTTCTCGATTTTCTTCTTAATGTAAATTCTATCTCTCTCTATGTACTTCCCTCGATCACGATCAAGGTTTCTATTTAAATTAAATAGTTTAATGTAATAGGATTAGTTAGAATTTTTTTTGAAGAACCTAGATCAAGGAGCGTTTGAAGACCCGTTTGTAATGGAGCCCGGTTTAAAATGTAATAGTTATATTTAAATGTTTATTCTTGCACCCTAGGGGTTTGACCTTTTGGTTCACTTGGTGGCTCTAGTGAACCAAACTAGAATAAAAGTCCATAATCAATCCGTAGAATATAGTATTCTATATGTGCATGCTAGTATTATATATATTATATATTATGCAAACATGCTTCGCATGTTTAATAATATGACGCGTATTTTATATATATATTTGCATGCTGCTAAAACAAGATGAGACAAATAATAACAAATCCTCAAAGTTTTTTATTAAGTCTTAAGCGTTCAAAGATATTTAGAATATCGAACGTCGCCTTCTAGCATGATAAAATTAATAGAGTATTAAATATTTAATATGAGTTTGTTGTGTCACCACAAGGCAAGTATTAAGTATTTAAGATATTAATTTATCACATTTGATGCTTATAAAGAAAATTGAACAATATTGTTTTGTTGTGTCACCACAAGGGCGATATTTTTCTTTTTTGAATATATGGAAGTGCTAGGTTGGACTTAACTTAGATAATTTTGATTCGGATGTGCCACCACTTGATCAAAATAATCCAAGAGGCAAAACATAAGGAGTTACATGTTGATGTAATTGACAAGGAGTTGTCTACCAATTTATTTATATATAGTTTGTTGTGTCACCACAAGGCTATATATATTTGAAATGGGATCCTTATTCTCACTAGCAAAAACTTTAATTAGATTTTGCCGAACTATATATATGAGGGTAATATAGTTTGAAGAAAATAGTGGGAGATACTAATATAAAATAAGACCTAATTTATTTTGGTAATTAATAAATGAATGTTTGCTAAAATATTGTCTTTATACATGCAGAATTTTGAAAATGTCACATTCACTAATTTCACTGCGTAGCATACTTGATGCTAACAAACTGACCGGACCGAACTACATGGACTGGTTAAGGAATCTGAGAATTGTTCTCACTGCTGAAAAGATTTCTTATGTCCTAAATTCGCCCGTACCTGCAAAAGTTGCAGAGACAGCCTCTGAGGAAGAGATTGCTACTTTTAAACAGTGGCAAGATGATGCATCTGTGGCTCAATGTATCATGCTCGCATCCATGAGTAACGAGCTTCAGCATCAGCATGAAAACATGGATGCTCCTACTATGCTACTGCACCTTGGAGAGTTGTATGGTGAGCAAAGTAGGACTGCTAGATATGAAATATCTAAGGAGCTCTTCCGATCTCGGATGACCGAGGGCACTGCCGTTGAGACTCATGTCCTAAAGATGATCAATCTGATTGAACGTCTTGGACAAACTTGGTTCGCTGTCGTGGATGGGGAGTTGAGTCAAGATTTAGTCTTGCAGTACTCCTCCATACACCTTCTCACAATTTGTTGTGAATTTTCACATGAACAAGTTGGATGTCACCGCTCAATTACTTAACATGTTGAAAATCGTCAAGGTCACTTCCCATCCAAGAAGAACCATGTCTTCTCGGTGGATGATTCTTCCAAGAAAAGGAAGAGGCCCAAGGTATCTTCCTCAAAAGAAGAAATCCAAGAAGGCTAAGGAAAGGCGAAAGTGAAGGATCAAAAGAAACTCGATCCAATTAGCAAAGGAATTTGCTTCCATTGCAACAACCCGGGTCATTCATGGAAGAGGAACTGCAAGGATTATCTTGCGTATCAAAAGCGTAAGAAGCTTGGAGAAGCTTGAATCCTAATCAAGGTTTGTTTATGATTGAAATTAATTTTTCTCGAAAGTCAATCTTCTACTTGGGTATTGGATACCGGGATGTGGTTCTCACATATGTAATAATATGCAGGACCGGGTCGGAAGTAGAAAGTCGAAAGAAGGATGAGGTCGCCCTACGAGTGGGAAATGGAGCAAAGGTTCTTTGCATTAGTTGTAGGGGACTTATTGTTTAGCAATCGCCTACGGCAAGTTCATTAATTTAAATAATTGTTATTTTGTTCCAAATATCATTAGAAACATTATTTCTATCTCTCGTATTGGATATGGATGGTTTTAATATTATAATAAAGAACAACAGGTTGTTCCATTTATAATGATAATGTTTTATATGGTGTTGGTAATTTACTGAAATGAACTTTATATACTGACTTGCATGAAAATATATTTCAAATTGAACAAACTAATAAAAGGAAAAGAGATGATGTTAATTATACCTTCATGTGGCAATCAGAGACTTGGTCATATTAATGAAACAAGATTATCCAAGTTGCGTAAAGATGGGCTCCTAGAGCTATCGATTATGAATCATATCCAACTTGTGAATCTTGTCTCATGGGTAAAATGACTAAATCTCCTTTTAGTGGAAAAGGAGAAAGAGTTACAGAGTTGTTAGGGTTGGTACACACGTATGTATGTGGACCCATGACAACTAATCGCACGAGGAGGGTATTCTTATTTTATTACATTCACCGACCACCACTCAAGATTTGGATATGTGTATTTAATGAAATACAAATCAATCATTTGAAAAGTTCAAAGAGTTCGAAGTGAAGTTGAGAAGCAAACCGGTAAGAGTATTAAGATTCTTCGATCCGATCGAGGAGGAGAATACTTAAGTGGTGAGTTTCTCAATTGTCTCAAAGAAAATGGTATAATCTCACAATGGACTCCACCAGAACGCCACAGATGAATGGTGTATCTCGAAAGGAGAAATCGAACATTGTTGGACATGGTTCGATCTATGATGAGCTTTACCGACCTTCCAGTTTCCTTCTTGGGATATGCCCTAGAATCGACTGCATACCTACTTAACAAGGTACCTACAAAATCCGTCCCCAAGACCCCATATGAGTTATGGACAGGGAGGAAACCAAATCTTAAGCATGTTAAGACTTGGGGTTGTCCACTTTATGTCAAAAAGTTTGAAAACGATAAGTCGCAGACTAGATCCGAGAAATGTAGATTTGTGGGATACCCTAAAGAAACATCGGGTATTATTTCTATCATCCAACCGATCAAAAGGTGTTTGTTGCGAAACATGCGCCTTCTTGGAAAAGGAGTTTATCCTTGAAGGGGTCGGTGGGAGTAAGATATATCTTGAAGAAGTTCAAGAACCACAAAATACTACGAGATCAAAGTGAGGTACCTAACCAAGTAGAGATTCCTTCATACCACACCCTATTCAGAACTGAAGAGTACCAAAGATACCGCATGCAGTATGGACTTGTCATAGAAGATGATAATGAGGTACGCATCATAGATGATGATGATCCATTGAATTACTTAACAAAGCTATGAGTAGTAAAGACTCGGAGAAATGGCAAGAAGCCATGAAATCCGAGATGGACTCCATGTATGAAACCAAGTATGGACTTTGGTCTCACCACCAAGGCATTAAGCCTATTGGGTGTAAATGGGTCTTTAAAAGAAAGATTGAGCAGATCGGCAAGGTAGAGACCTATAAGGCCCGACCGTTGCAAAAGGTTTCAAACAAAGACAAGGAGTTGACTATGACGAAACCTTCTCACCAAAGAGTAATGCTCAAGTCCATTCGGATTTTGCTTGCGATTGCAGCTTACCATGACTACGAAATCTGGAAGATGGACGTGAAAACGGCCTTCCTCAATGGAAAACTTGAGGAGGATGTGTATATGACACAACCAGAGGGATTTGTTTCAAAGGTTGGAACAAATCAAGTCTCATAAGCTACAACGATCCATTTATGGATTAAAGCAAGCTTCTAGGTGGAACATCCGCTTTTGATGAGACAATCAAAAGTTTGATTTTATCAAAATGAGGATGAACCATGTGTGTACAAGAAGGTTAGTGGGAGCGCCTGTTTCATTCCTTGTATTATATGTTGATGATATATTACCGATAGGGAATGATATTCTATGTCATGAAACAATTAAAATCAAGTTATCTAAACACTTCTCCATGAAGGACTTGGGAGAAGCATCCTATATTTTGGGGATAAAGATCTATAGAGATAGATCTAATAGGATGCTTGGCTTATCCCAAGGAACGTACATTGACATGATGCTAAAAGGTTTAGCATGGAAGATTCCAAAAGAGGTCTCATGCCGATGAGCCATGGAATACATCTCTCCAAGAAACAAGCCCCAAAGACACCTAAGGAGAGAAACCGTATGAGTAAGATTCCTTATGCTTCAGCAATAGGATCTATCATGTACGGTATGATATGTACTAGACCAGATGTCGCTCATGCACTTAGTGTAACAAGCAGATATCAGTCGAATCCAGGAGAAGAACACCGGAAGGCAGTGAAAAATATCCTAAAGTACTTAAGAAGAACTAAGGATGTATTTCTTGTCTCTCACGGTGGCTCACGAATTAAAACTAGAGGGCTTCAACGACTCAAGTTTTCAAATGCACTAAGATGACAATAAACTGCTTTGGGTATGTGTTTACCTTAAACGGTGGCGCAGATGAGTTGAAAAGTTCCAAGCAAACAAAACAATTCTTGATTCAAAGGATGAGAGGCGAGTACATAGTCGCAAGTGAAGCTGCAAAGGAAGCTTTGGATGAAGAAGTTCATTACCAACTTGGTGTGGTTCCTAGCATTAAAGGACCAAAGCCTTTATTTTGTGACAACATCGGAGTCATTGCAAGCTTAGGAACCCGTGTCTCATCGTAAAATCCAAACACGTGTTGCGGCGATTTCATTTGATCGAGAGAGATCATTGAAAGAGGAGACGTCACCACGGAGCGTGTGGACTCTCAAGACAATATTGCAGATCCATTTACTAAAGCGTTAACACAACAAATAAAGCTTTGATCGTCACTTAGAGAAGATGGGTATGAGATACAACGGCGATTGGCTTTAGTGCAAGTGGGAGATTGAAAGTATTATGCATACAAGCCAATCATGTATGATGATAAAGCATATCTTGTGTAATCAATCTTATTTATTTATTAATAAAAGAATTATTTATTAAAGGCATTTATTATCTACATGGTGTTGTTTTTAATAATATGTGATAAACCCATAGTTTTAAGCAACGCTTTTAGAATAATGATGATGATCATTCTAATGAGATCTAAATTCTTAGAAAGCTTAAAACTAAAATAGTTCCCAATCATTGGATTACTAAATTGGGGATTAGTGAATCCGGATAGATTGGTACATACGTTGCTTGCTTTCATTGGATGAGGATGATTGATCTCATGATCATTTGTGTGGAGACACTAAAGCAAGTATGTAGGTGCTTATTAGAGAATAAGTTCACTTGAACGTGACTCGCTAAGGAATACCTAATGGAGTTTTACTTACTGTCAATAGGAATTCTGTAGTGATAGTAAGACAAATGATCCTTAGACTTGAGATCATCATAGTATCTTATATATAATAAATTACACTTTGACTTATTCCTTAAGACTCTTAGAGTATATCAAAGGGTATGCTTGGGTGTAATAAGTTATATATGAAGATAATGAATGATCAATAAAGAATCTACCACTTCTAGTAAAAGGAGAAATGTCCTATGTGATTCGATAAATGACAACCCAGGAATCCTTGGCCAAGGTGGAATGAAATTAGAAAGTAGTTTCTAATTTGCATTCATTGGGAGTTGTTCATTTAGGAATCGAAATACATATAATTAAATAAAATAAGACTTGACAGTAATTCCATGTCTTATATTTAATTGGGACATAGTATGGTGGAAGGATTGAATTGTACGGTAACTATTTACTCAAAGGTTCTTTTATGATTAATGTTGAAATCTATATTATCTGGAAAGTCGATGATCGCTAGGGAGGCTTATCCTATTGTAGAATAAATATTATTTATTTAAATAAATTATTTGTTTAATTTATTTATTTAAATGAGATTAGAATTGTTCTAATTGATTTATTCATAACCTAGGTTTAATATGGAGAACCTAAAGGGTCACACCATAAAAGGAAGAATAATTATTTAAGAAGTTAATGGCATAATTGTAATAATATGTTAAGTATATTTAATTTAATCTATGGTGATAGAATAAATTAAATAGCTTAATATTTACTATTTAATATTTTAGAAATATTAAATATAAATTAATAAGAGGAGTCTTATTAATATTATTATAATTATTATTATTTTAATTTCTAAAAGGTTTAGGAATTAATTTAATATTAGTACTCTCATTTATTCCTAATTGGATTAGGAAAGAAAATTAGTTAAAGGAGTTTAACTAATTATCCCTAATAGGATTAGGGGAGCCCATTTAATTAAAAGAGTTTAATTAAATAAATAATACCTTATTTTAATTAAAATAGGGTTATATAATATCTTTATAAGAGGAGTCTTATATTAGATATGAGATATAACGTAATTCCAATTTTGAGAGAGTACACCCTTTTCTTATTTAGATAGGAAAAACTAGGGTTTGAGCAAAATCCCTTCTTGAAAAATTCCTCTTCCTTGGTGGATCACTATAGAGGCCACACACTGGGTGGCTTACATTGATCAAAGGAAGGAATCTACCCGGAGATTCAAGGAGATCATGAGAAGTAGGAGGTGAACTCGCACTGAGGAAGCTCGTTTCTACAAGGGTATGATTTCATATTTTCTTATTCTTCGTTTAATTAATAATATGCATAAAGGATGATCCGGGTAATTGGTTTGTGAAAAATTTTAAAATCTGATTTTATCTCGCTTCCGCTATATTTTGCAATTTGATTGCTACTCTGATTTTCACGAAAACCTAACACATACTAGCGAAGGAATTCCCCGTCTCTCCCCTCCTAGTTCTTACCTCGTATCTTAGCCAGGGATAATATCCCTAAGCTCTGATACCAACTGTGACGCCCCCCATAAATTAGGTATACGTCACCCATCTTGGGTCGCCACTTACATGGTACATAAATTCAAATACAACTTACTAATATAATCGTAGGTACAATACACATAAATCGTGAGTTTGAATACAAATATTGTCTACTAGATATTATACAAACTCAACAGAGTCCTCATTATTACTATTATCACACTTATTTCATAGAATAGTGAGGACTACTAATGCTATCCTCCGACCATTACTCCATTCCCCGACTCGTCCCAAATTATGTTCTTATTTCCTGAAGAGAATGTTGAAAGAAAGGTGAGCTCCACTAGCCCAAGAAAGAAATATTATGACTAAGATAATGCGTAATAATTTATCATTAGCCTTCAACAATGTTAAACCGATAAAATACAATAGACAACAAGTTTAATCTGCAATGGAATAAGCAATCCATTAAAAGAGTCAAGTAGAGAATAAAGTCTACTATCTTTTAGGTTTTAAAAGGTTTTTCATCATCATATAAATTTGAGACTCGACTTTAATAAATAATCCACATCATCTAATCACCCCGCACTTTACTGACAAGGATATTCATCAAATTATCAATGGTCATGACTATACCGAATCACCCCGGTCATAATCATACCAAAAACTATCCATCAACGCATTACGAAAGCACCGAGGACTTTTATCACATCATTTATAACAAGCCATGATTATACGAATGATCCTCGTCATAATCATACTAAGTTCATCTATACACGTAAGTCAAGAAGATAACATAATATAACATGAGGATGATGATGATGACATAATAATTCAATAAAACAAGTTCAAGAATTATTTTATCCGTGAATTATTAACGTCCAATTGTCAAAATGATACTTTGTTTTGTAGAGTAAAATTCAAGAATGATCAAGAATATTTCCATGAAAAGATCTTTGGATGAAACGCAAATATCAAGGATATTCTACTAATTTCATGGAGTATAAAAGTCAAAGTTTTAACCAACCGGTATAATAAAGAATGGAAAAACAAAAGAAATCACCACGCATGCGGTGCTTAGATGTATAGGTTATTCCAATGTAATAATAATAACGGAACCAAAGTCGTGAAATTCACACCAAGCGTGATGTTCCAATAGAATAATAAAGATGGAACCAGGATCCGGTGTAAAACACACGAGATAGGATATTCCAACGTAATGATAAAGACGGAACAGTCCTGTGTAAAACACACGCATGTGATGTTCCAATGTAATAATAAAGACGGAACCGTGTCCTGTAAAACACACGAATAGGATATTCCAACAGAATGATAAAGTTGGAACCAGTCCTGTAAAACACACGTAAAGGATGTTCCAACAGAATAATAAAGATTTTAACCAGTCCGGTGTAAAACACACGCAGACAGTGATGTTCCAACAGAATAATAAAGACGGAACCAGTCCGGTGTAAAACACACACGCATGTGATGTTCCAATGTAATAATAGAAGAATGTCACCAAGTATAGGGTAAACCACGTATACAAAGTTATTCCAATGTAATAATAAGCAATGGAATAACAACAGTTCTCTTCATGAATAAGAAAGAATAACACCCTTACGGTACAACAAATAATATTCCCTACCTTAGAAGAACCAATATTGGCAAGGTGAAGTAGCGTAATACTTTTCTTCTTTCTCTCTATAGTTTCTCTCTCTAGAGTTTCAAAGAATTAAGTGAAAAATAATGAAGCACTAGGCCTCTATTTATAAAAGATTTCTAGCTTAGCACCCCCCCATGTGAAAAGGCAAGTGGCTTGACGACTAGTGATGTGAAAAGAAAAGTGGTTTGGCCTTTTGTAATGTGAAACGACAAGTGGTTCGGCGCGCCTTTAATGTGAAACGACAAGTGGTTCGACGCCTGTAATGTGAAACGACAAGTGGTTCGACGCCGGGTAAAGGTAATTACTATTGATTTAAGGTAATTACTATTCACAAAGGTAATTACTATTGACGAAGGTAATTACTATTGACGAAGATAATTACTATTCACAAAGGTAATTACTATTGACGAAGGTAATTACTATTCACAAAGGTAATTACTATTGACGAAGGTAATTACTATTGACGAAGGTAATTACTATTGACGAAGAGACTCTTAGATGATGACATATGGCCCCCCATAAATAATCAAACTTACCACAAATGTCTCATAATGATTCTTTATATACATCAAGGATTGAATAAATATTACAAAGAAATCATTTTATTTTTAATCAACACATATTTAATCTTTCAACAATTATTAATTATTTATAACTTGTCGTCTCAATTATTGATTTAATACTATAACATATTATACGAGATGATACCGTGACAATAATTGAATCAATAATATAAGAGATATCTTTAAAGAATTATTGTAGCAATAATTGAGCATAAATTTGAGTGACTTCTCACGTAAGCATCAATAATCAATATCGTGTTACTACTATACAACTACGCCAGACATCGCATTTCTTTTACTACCGGGTAGTTCAACAGTTTTAACGGTAACACCTCTGCTGTTATTTTTATAGAAAGATAATTTTGTAATTTTCTAACTACAACAATACTTCCGTTGTGGGGTCCACCAATGATTGAGCCATCATACTTTGCAAAATTTATAAATACTACCCACAACTATAATATTATCTTAAATTCACACCATAATATTAAAAAAAAAATTCGACAAAATTTAAATCTTTATTGATAAAATCTGGGGTCTCACATTTTGACTGATAATATAATTATCTAAGATAATTGTTAAAGTGTTAGGCAGAATTTAATTGAACTTAAACTCAATATTTATCTAACTAGACCGTCGGGATGTTAGAATTGTACCGAACTCGACTCAAACTGTAAAAGTTTGACTTGAGGTTAAGTCTTGTGTGTGTTATAGACGGATAGGATTATGTGATAATGTGTTTAGGTTATTTTAAATAATGTGATGATATTATTCTAATGTGTAGATCAGTATTATTTATATTAGGTTTTCAGACAAAGCTAGATAATTTGCGTAATGATAATCAACGGAACATGCAAGTTTTTCTTAACTCGACCTCGAGTTGTATTATTCAATTATACTTGTGGTTAATCATTTCTGATCGGCATGTCTAAGAATTATTAAATCGCACTCTGTGCATACTGAATGTATTCATCAGTTATGAAAGGCTGATCACCTTCATTACCATTCGGTCCAGATATATATATGTTCATGTTCAATGTTCGTTTAGCTATGTAAAATTTGTTCATGCTAGTTTGCAATTATATTGTAGAACTGTAGCCAGCTTTTGTTCAATTCTTTCAATCATGATATATCCTTCAATTATTGAACTTAAACTTGCTGGGTAAACTTATTGCCCACCCTTACTATACCATGATAAACATTGCAGATATGGCAAATACGTTCGGATACATGAAATTATAAAGCCAAGTTCAGCTTGGGGTTATATATGCAGCTAAATTGTAATAGTATAGTATGATAATAATGTTATATGTTAGATAGTTTATGAATTGTATATAAGTTAAGGTTACTCGACCTTGGGGAAATAGTCTGTAAAGTTTATTGTATAAACAATTTATGTTTATATCTTCCGCAATAGTGATAGAATGATTGAACCGGATCCGCGGTGAACGATTACGCTAAATATGTTTAAAACATGAAAAAATAACATGAACACTAAATTGGAACCCTTAAAATGAATAGTTAATATTTTTGAAGTG
Organism: Panax quinquefolius; assembly: GCA_020205615.1. Taxonomy (NCBI): domain Eukaryota; kingdom Viridiplantae; phylum Streptophyta; class Magnoliopsida; order Apiales; family Araliaceae; genus Panax; species Panax quinquefolius. Next base: position 96,115,590 of record CM035172.1, on the reverse strand, counting down.
TTATAAGTAGTTTAGTGTTTCATGAGTTCATAGAGTCGAAAACCAACTATTTCCGACTTAAAATGAAGAAGTTATGAAGGATTGAAGTAAAAACATTACAAAATCAGAATCTGGATGGAAGCCAACACCAAGCGCTCATTTAGGGCTCATGAAAGCGAGCGGATGGGCATTTGCTAGGTGGCGCATGCTACTGGGTTGTGAAGGAAATGGGCGCGGTCGCACCCAAAGTGTTTTAAGTGTGACGACTTTGAAATATTTTGGTAAAACCACCATAACCTTTTCATACGAACTCCGATTGAGGCGATTCAAGATGATCCGAAATGAGGACGAATAGAACTACAACATTTATTCTTTAAGGTTTTAGGTTTGAGGTCAGGAACAGGAGTCAAATGGTCATCTTTGGGACTGTTGTGTTTTCGAAGGCAATCAGAGGGCGTCGGGCATACACGTATGCTAGTGTATTGCTTATGACGATAAAATATGTTGTTCTAAGTTATAAAACATGAATGTTAGTAAATATAAAGATGTTTGATATTGATAAATGATATATTAGATAAGTTGTATAAGAATACTAAGCATACATAAGAGAGGTAAATCAGGTGTGTGACGAATAAACGTCGAAATGCTGTAAGACCAAAATTTTTTAAATAAAAGGAATTTCCTTTATTTATTATTTTGAAATAGTAAGGGTTGATTTGATTAATGTGGATAGTTAAGGGTTAAATCATAAATATTTCAAAATAAGCAAGTGGTTATAAAATATTCATTTTTGTCGGGGAATATTAGTTTTGGTGGTGGAATATTAAATCTTTTTTTATTTAATATTGATTATCAATATTGGAATATTAAATGCGTCAGAGAAGTGGTCAATTTGTGTATTGCCGAGCGACCATGTGTGGGCCCATGCGCGATTGGATGAGGAAAAGCAACAAAGTTTGGGTGGTTAAAAATAGCGGTAATATTTATTCTGAATTAAGGCTGTTGGAATACCGGTGGTTAAAATCTGATGTCTGGCGTGGTTGCCGCGATGGCTTGCACGGTATTACCGCATATTGTTGAATTATTGATCCTTACGTAAGATGGCCTTTACTCGATAATTTTCCACGATGAATTCTTTATTCGATATTTTATTTTATTGATTCGATAATTCTTTGCGTTGATATTTTATATTATTGTTGTTCGATAATTGTCAACGCATGATTATTTCCATTATCGGATCAATAATTCATATTATTTGAATAATATTATTAGATAACATTATTGGCAATGTCTAGAAAGTTACATCTAAGGAGAGGTTTGGTCACCTAATTGCGGCGCCCGATGAGGAGAGATCCTTATTGGAAAGCCCCTCTTTCACAGGAGCGGCTGGTTGTCATAAATGTGATTACATAATATTATTTGTGAATAATTAATTATTGATTCATATGATAAAGAAATATTTATTTTATATGAATATAAATGATGGATTTATTTATGTGGTTATTAATGAAGGAATTAATGTTGAGGTGTTTTATCGGTATTTTATCGGATTGGAGGTGTTAAAAAAATCAAATCGGGGTTTTGAGATATATTGCGGGGGTTATAATTTTTAATCAAATAGTTGGATTGTGGTAATTTTTGGGTATGTTATACATACATAAGTTGAGTATATGTCCACAAATTTTGAGCAGTTAAAAATGCACGAATGATTTGTTGTGAATTTTAAGAGGTGTCGGATTAGGAAATTAGGTTTATAATTGATTTTGGTGGAAAATTCTAGAATTGAGTGGGCCCCACTTGTGGTTGGTGAAGAAATGTGCTGAATTTTATTTCAAATGTGGTGGGTGGCAATAGTAGCGAGTAAAGCCATCGGTGGCGGTCGAAATGCCTTGGTAGGCTAACATTTTCTATAAATAGAGGGCTAAGTTAGAATTGAAAATCACACGAAACAAAGTTTTCTCTCTTTCTCTCTATATATTATTGAGCGTATTTTGTGAGTATTTAGATACTTTGAGAGTTCTTTATTGATCTGAGTTTCATTCGACATCACTTGAGCCTTTCCTTAGAAATCTTGATTCTTTGAGGTAAGGGATATTATTTTTTTTCGTAATGATATTATTTCTTGATATCATTATCTTTGAAATATTGATCTGAAGTTTTATCAAATTTGGAACTTTTTCATGTCGGGGTTACTATTCATGAGTTCTTATTCACGAGTTACTATTCATGAGTTACTTATTCACGAGTTCTTATTCACGAGTCTTATTAAGCTGAAAGCGTGAAAATGTTTTTTGTGGAATTTCTATCTTTTGGTGTCGAGATTTTATTCACGTATCTGACCTTATTCACGTATCTGACCTTATTCACGTATCTGACACTATTCATCGAAAAATAAAATTTCTTCTTTTTTAAGTCCAAAATATCTATTTTGGATACTAGCTTTGATTGTATCCATGTTTTGATCATTCTTGAATTTTACACCACTATGATTATTTTTTGGTATTGTTGGACATGGATAAAACAAAGTCTGAATCCTTAATCCTTAATCCTTGTCATTTTGTTTCCTTTGGATTAGTTCTTTAAAAATATTTTCATCATCCTCGGTCTTAAATGATGATATTAGTGAATATCTTTGGCTTTAGTAGTGCAAATGAATGATTTCTGAAGAATATCTTTGGCTGTACAAAGTGAGTGCAAAGATGAGCGTGTTTAAATGAACATGAATGAATGATGAATATCTTTGGCCTTTAGTGCAAAGATGAGCAGTGTTGAGATGAACATGGCCAGATTGATGAATATCTTTGGCACATGGTGCAAAGATGAATATTTGATTTGAGATGAATATTGATTGATGTTCTGAGGGATAAAATATTGATGATGGGTATTAAATTCATAGATTATAGTAGATTTCATTCTCTACGTAACTCTTACATGAATTATTATTTCATTGCGAATATTGATCTGAAACTTGTTGTCTATTGTATTACATCAGTTTTTCCCTGTTGGAGACTAACGATAATTTGTTGTATATTATCTTAGTCATAATATTCTTCTTTGGGCTAGTTGAGCTCACCCTTTTCCTTGATGTTCCATTTTCTTCTCGGGGAGGCGAGAATGTAGCGAGTCTTAGTCGGGGTATGGAATGAAGGTTACTAGAGAGTTGTTTAGTAGTCCTCACCATTTTGTAAAATAATGTATCGATAAATGTGATGAGGATTTATTTGAGTATAGATATTGTCTAGAAGATAATATTTGTATTTAAACTCACGATATATATATTGTAAGTATTTCACACGACATTTGTATTATTGAAGTTGTAGTTTGCTTCTTGTACCATGTATTTGGCGACTCGAATGGGTGTTGTGTATACTATTTTGGGGGCGTCACGGTTAATATCGAGCTTAGGGATATGATCTCTGGCGGAGATCGGGGAATAAAACTAGGAGGGAGAGGCGAGTAAATCCTTGTTAGTGTGTCTACTAAAGCTTATTTGTTGGTTGGTCGTATTATAGGGGTATTATGTGATTTGTTAATTTATTTAATTAACCCTTGTTTTATGATAGTTTTTTAGAATGGGCTGCTTTGAGAGCGTTAACAATGGAGTGAATGAGATCGTGGAACACCTCTAATCGCCAACCGGGATAATGTGATGTCGGTGAAGAAGAATTAGAGATATCCATGTGGTGAGTGAAGAATTGATAGTTGCACAGAGAGATAATCATGAGAGAGTAACGGTGAGAGTGAGGAAGAAGAGGAAGAAGAGGTACACGAAGAGAGTTTATTAGAGGTATTTTATGATCGAAATATAGAATTGCAAAATCGTATTCATGAGTTAGAAGAAGCGAGGCTAAAAGAATTGCGAGGCGATCGTGGAGCAAAAGGATCTGACGATTCAAGCTTGTGTTACCCGTCGTGATGCTTGAGCGAAGCACTCTTTGGCGAGTATAAGATGATAAAAATTTGGAATCTGGTTTGAAAGAAGAAATAAGCGAGCAGTGAGAATGAGTGATGCATGGGTAAAAAAAAGCCGCACGACGCGTTGATATTATGGAAAGAGATGTCGAATCTAAAAGAAAGATTTAACGATGGCGGGAAGGCGTCGGCGACATCATCGGCACCATCAACAAATTCTAGGGAAGAGAACGATCGCCCGATTAGATCTTTACGAGATGTGGAGAGGAGGGGACGTATAAGGTCAAAGCTGTTCAAAGCCTTCAAGGTATGCTATAATTGTGGAAAAGAAGGACATATCGCTCGCTCGAGTTATGCGATATCGAAACCAGATCCGAATGAATGGTGACTTAAAAAAGGATGTCCCGAAAAAGTCAAAGTCAGCGGTTCTTGGAAGAAGCGTTTGTCGTGGCCGGTCAAAATGAGAGAACGAGACGAAGTTAGCACGGGTTAGTTAATTATAAATTCTTGCGAAGTTTATACCTTACTGAATCTGGGTTCTACCCATTCTTTTCTCTCTCTTGCTTGCGCTCAGCGTTTGAACTTGACTACGGAGAAATTAGACTTTGACCTATTTATGGAGAATCCGTTAGGAGAAACTTTCATTACATCATTGTTTAGAAATCTTGTTTGATTCGAGTTTGCACTATCACATTACACATTAACCTTATTTACATAGAGATATTTGCTTTTGATGTGATTTTAAGGTTAACTACTCATCATACCAAATTGATTGCTTTTGTAAGGTTGTTAGTTTTCATATTCCTAAGCAACTTTGTTATTGAATTCAAGCAATCAAACCATTGTAATCAAACATTTTCATATCAAGCCATGAAGTCATTCGTTTATTACGGATGTCGAGTTTTCTTAGTCCATGTTATGGATTTGAATAAAGACACGTCGATTTGAATAATATTCTTTGTGTTGATTTTTTTCTGATGTATTTCTGAAGAATTTCTTGGCTTACTCCCAAAGCGATATTAAATTTTGTATCGACTTTGAACCGGTACAAAACTCATTTCTAAAATCTCATGTCGAATGGCTCTATTGAACTTGAGGAGTTAAAAATTCAACTATAAATTTGGTACTGAGCCTTTATCTTGTGACTTCCTTTGTGGAATTCACCTAAGCGAACTCTCTGTAGGGGCGTCGTATTAGATGCGATAGTAAAGCGATAGGTGTCATTGTGACGTCTTATCCAAGATTGGGATATGAGTCGCGATTGAGAAGCAACCTAAGTCGATGTCGAAATCGTAGCTTTCTAAGCTTAGTTGGTTATTATCGGAGATTCGTTGAAGGATTTTCTTGAATCGCTATTCCATTAACGCGGTGACTTTGACTCGAGATACAAAAATTAAGAATGGAAGCGAGGAATGTGGGAAGATTTTCCAAGAACTCGAGAGGAGACTCATTTGGCACATATTACGACCATACCATCTTGGAAAAGCGAGCGTGGTAGGCGGCGTGTTGAGTAGAAGATCGTATCTGAGAGCGATATTGCGATGATTTCAGTATAATTTACAAATAATAGAGATGGAGATGAAAACTTTAATATGAAAAGTTAATTGACTTTAATCGATAAAGTTAAAATTTGCTCGAGCCACAGGCCGGGTGCGTGATCGTATGAAGAAAAAGTCTGAAGGAGCTATTCGGAAGCGAGAATTGATGAAGAAGGAATACTTGAGTCCACTCTAGACTTTGTGTTCTAACGACTACGATTTGAAGTACAAGATTATGATGGAGGCACCTGATCGCCATTTGCAATCCATCACGGAAGTACTAAAATGTATCGTGATCTTGACATACATTTGGTGGAACAATATGAAGAGAGAGATTGCAAAGTTTATCTCGATGTGTTTAACTTGCCCGGTGTGTAAAGCGGAGCATCTTGTACCTAAGGGTCCGTTGCAACCACTTGAGATTAGGAATGGAAGTGGGAACACATTACTATGGATTTAGTTTGGGGTCTTCTCTACGGTTTCTCAAGCATCAATCTTATTTGGGTTATTGTTGATAGATTAACCAAGTCTGCTCATTTCTTGCCGTCTGAGAGACTTATTCCTTGAGCGTCTTTCTAGTATATGTGCGTAAATGAGATTGTGAGATTGCATGGCATGCCACTGTATCCATAGTTTTAGATCGTGACCCAAGATTCACTTCATGATTTTGGGTTAGTTTGCAAAAAGCTATGGAGCGCAATTTACGATTTAGTTTGGCATACCATCCTCAAAGCGGATGGGCAATCGAAAAGGACTACTCGAACTCTTGAAGATATATTAAAACTACTGTGTCCTAGATTTCAAAGGAAGTTGGGATAAGTACTTGCCATTGGTGGAATTCTCATACAACAATAGTTATTAAACAAATATAGGCATGGTTCCATTGAAGCATTATATGGACAAAAATGTGGTTCTCGATATGTTGGGATGAGGTGGGTGAAGCAACATTGTTGGGACCCGAGTTAAATGCGTATGACTCTGAAAAGATCCAAATGATTAAACAAGCGTATACAAAGCGGCACAAGATCGACAAAAGAGTTATCGCGGATCTTCATCGAAAGGGCGTGGAATTTAATGTAGGGGATCATGTATTGTTGCGAGTTGCTCCATGGAAGGGAGTTACAAGATTTGGGAAGAGAGAAAGCTCGATCCACGATTTATTGGTCCATTTCAAATTCTTGGCCAGAGTAGGAAATGTAGCCTATAGACTTGCGTTACCTCAAAGTATGTCTCGTGTTCATAATGTGTTTCACATATCTCATACTTAAATAAATATGTGAAAGACCCGAACCACGTTATAGAGTTAGAACCAGGACGAGATAGCCAGAAGACTTAACGTGTGAGGAGGTACTGTCAAGATTTTGGATAGGAAGGAGCATGTCCTACTGCATGAAAGTCATACCACAAGTTAAAGTTTTGTGGAGGAATCATGCTATATAGAGGAAATGACACAGGAATTGGAAGCGGAAATGAAAGCGAGTATCCTCACCTTTTGAAACACACAGTCGTCGTCGATTTCGAGGCGAAATTTCATAAGGAGGGAGGTTGTAAGACCAAAATTTTTTAATAAAAAGGAATTTCCTTTATTTATTATTTTGAAATAGTAAGGGTTGATTTGATTAATGTGGATAGTTAAGGGTTAAATCATGAATATTTCAAAATAAGCAGTGGTTATAAAATATTCATTTTGTTATTAGGAATATTCGTTTGGTGCGTGGAATATTAAATCTTTGTCGGGAATATTAAATGCAACCAGTAGCGACCGTGTGTGGGCCCATGTGAAAGCGATTGGATGAGGAAAGCGACAAATATGGGTTGGTTAAAAATAACGGCGTAGTTATTCTGAATTAAGGCTGTTGGAATACCGGTGGTTAAAATCTGATGTCTGGCGTGGTTGCCGCGATGTACTTTGCGGTATTACCTGATGTATTGAATGAATTATTGATCCTTACGTAAGATGGCCTTTACTCGATAATTTTCCACGATGAATTCTTTATTCGATATTTTATTTTATTGATTCGATAATTCTTTGCGTTGATATTTTATATTATTGTTGTTCGATAATTGTCAACTTTGCATTATCTCCATTATCGGATCAATAATTCATATTATTTGAATAATATTATTAGATAACATTATTGGCAATGTCTAGAAAGTTACATCTAAGGAGAGGTTTGGTCACTAATTGCGGCGCCCGATGAGAGAGATCCTTATTGGAAAGCCCCTCTTTCACAGGAGCGGCTGGTTGTCATAATTGTGATTACGTAATATTATTTGTGAATAATTAATTATTGATTCATATGATAAAAGAAATATTTATTTTATGTGAATATAAATGATGGATTTATTTATGTGGTTATTAATGAAGGAATTAATGTTGAGGTGTTTTATCGGTATTTTATCGGATTGGAGGTGTTAAAAAAATCAAATCGGGGTTTTGAGATATATTGCGGGGTTTATAATTTTTAATCCGTAGTTGGATTGTAGTAATTTTTGGGTATGTTATACATACATAAGTTGAGTATATGTCCACAAATTTTGAGCCGTTAAAAATGCACGAATGATTTGTTGTGAATTTTAAGAGGTGTCGGATTCGGAAATTAGGTTTATAATTGATTTTGGTGGAAAATTCTAGAATTGAGTGGGCCCCACTTGTGGTTGGTGAAGAAATGTGCTGAATTTTATTTCAAATGTGGTGGGTGGCAATAGTAGCGGTAAAAAGCCATCGGTGTTGGTCAAAATGCCTTGGTAGGCTAACATTTTCTATAAATAGAGGCTAAGTTAGAATTGAAAATCACACGAAACAAAGTTTTCTCTCTTCTCTCTCTATATTATTGGCGTATTTTGTGAGTATTTAGATACTTTGAGAGTTCTTTATTAAATCTGAAGTTTCATTCGACATCACTTGAGCCTTTCCTTAGAAATCTTGATTCTTTGAGGTAAGGGATATTATTTTTTTTTCGTAATGATATTATTTCTTGATATCATTATCTTTGAAATGTTGATCTGAAGTTTTATCAAATTTGGAACTTTTTCATGTAGGGTTACTATTCATGAGTTCTTATTCACGAGTTCTTATTCATGAGTTCTTATTCACGATTCTTATTCACGAGTACTATTAATGAAAGCGTGAAAATGTTTTTTGTGGAATTTCTATCTTTTGGTGTCGAGTTACTATTCACGTATCTGGCCTTTATTCATTATCTGACTATTCACGTATATCTGGCCTTATTCATCGAAAAATAAAATTTCTTCTTTTAAGTCCAAAATATCTATTTTGGATACTAGCTTTGATTGTATCCATGTTTTGATCATTCTTGAATTTTACACCACTATGATTATTTTTGAGGTATTGTTGGACATGGATAAAACAAAATCTGAATCCTTAATCCTTAATCCTTGTCATTTTGTTTCCTTTGGATTAGTTCTTTAAAAATATTTTCATCATCCTCGGTCTTAAATGATGATATTAGTGAATATCTTTGGCTTTGTAGTGCAAATGAATGATTTCTGAAGAATATCTTTGGCACATAGTGCAAAGATGAGCGGTGTTTAAATGAATATGGCCGGTGATGAATATCTTTGGCCTTTAGTGCAAAGATGAGCAGTGTTGAGATGAACATGGCCGATTGATGAATATCTTTGGCACATGGTGCAAAGATGAATATTTGATTTGAGATGAATATTGATTGATGTTCTGAGGATAAAATATTGATGATGGTTTATTAAATTCATAGATTATAGTAGATTTCATTCTCTACGTAACTCTTACATGAATTATTATTTCATTGCGAATATTGATCTGAAACTTGTTGTCTATTGTATTCTATCAGATTTTTCCTGTTGGAGACTAACGATAATTTGTTGTATATTATCTTAGTCATAATATTCTTCTTTTTGGCTAGTTGAGCTCACCCTTTTCCTTGTTGTTCCATTTTTCTTCTCAGGAGGCGAGAATGTAGCGAGTACTAGTCGGGGTATGGAATGAAGGTTCTAGAGAGAGTTGTTTAGTAGTCCTCACCATTTTTGTAAAATAATGTATCGATAAATGTGATGAGGATTTATTTGAGTATAGATATTATCTAGAAGATAATATTTGTATTTAAACTCACGATATATATATTATGTAAGTATTTCACACGACATTTGTATTATTGAAGTTGTAGTTTGTACCATACTTGTACCATGTATTTGGCGACTCGAGAATGGGTGTTGTGTATACCTATTTTGGGGTAGAAGTCGCTTAAAAGATAATAAAAGGGGCTAAAGAAGGCCATCATGGCCGAAAATTACATAGAGGAGAGAAAGGGGGGGGGGGACATGTAATCATTACATTGCTTTAGTAGGTGAGCTAACTTGCTAGGTGTCAAGCCTTGGTTTTATTCTTATCTTTTCATCAAACCCACAAGTTAAACCAAGAGTGAAAGCAAGCTTATAATGATAAGGAGAGAGAGGAAGAGTGAGACATTAGATGATGATTGTAGATACACTAAATATATCTATACAAAATTACTAACATCAAATTTCCTTTCTCTTACATCTTTTTATCTCATTTCATGATCTTAAGTTATCAAAGCAAGACCAAGAGAGAGAATAGAGGGGGAAGGACAAGAGGGTTAGGAGAGTGAGTGATTTTTTTCAAAGTTCATATTTCTCTACTCTAAGATTAAGAAGAAGAAGAGAAACAATCAAGAGAAGGTATAAGGAATCCCTACTTTTATAGTTTAATTTCTCTTTGTGATGATTTGAGTTTTGATTTTTGTAAAATTATGATCTTGAGGCTTAAAACCTTAGATCTTGGTGTTTAAAAGTGTTTTATGTTTAGATCCAACTCTTTTATGGATCAAAAGTAGGATCTAAACTAAGAAATATGAGTTAGGTTTTTCAAAAGATAGAAATATGAGTTATGAGTCTTCTAATAGATCCAAGTTGAATCACTGAAAAATATGTTGTAAATTTTCGTGTAGAGTGATTTTACTAACGGAAGCAAAAATCTGAAAAATTCAAATTTTAGATGATGAACTGTTTTAAATCTTTGTTGTAAAGAGCATTGTGATACTCCGGGATTTTGAATAATTCAAATTTTATGAATAAATTTTTTATTTAATATTGATTATCAATATTGTGCTGAGTATCTGTGATACGAGTCTAGAGAAGTGGTCAATTTGTGTATTGACTGAGAAATACGAGTAGAGTTGTGCTTAATAGAGAATATAAACTTTAACCCTAGTTACGAATATGGATTAGGTAGAAGATACAATTATAATAATTGTATTGATGAATATGTGAGTGCTCATTACTTATTAAGTCAATTAGGGCTTTTAAGTTAATACACTAGAGGGATATGTTATGACATATGTGAATTATGTACGTGATTTAATAAATATATATTATGAATGTGTATACATTTATTTGGTAAGGAGAATTAAGATTAAAGTTATGAAACCTAATACATATATTAGGTATGATAATTAATAACCAATTGGGTTATACTATAAGAGAATGGTGGTATATAAAAAAATTAAAAAATATAAACTATGTTGAATTGCAAGCCCAAAGAATTAGAATTTCTAGCCTAAATAATTAATTGATTGGCCCAACTCTTAGCCCAATTGGGAGCGGACCTTTTTAACCATTAAGTAAGCTAAATGGAGCTTAAAAGATAATAAAAAGGGGCTCAAGAAGGCCACCATGGCCAAAAATTACATAGAGGATAGAAAGGGGGGGGGGGGGACATGTAATCATTACATTGCTTTAGTAGGTGAGCTAACTTGCTAGGTGTCAAGCCTTGGTCTTATTCTTATCTTTTCATCAAACCCACAAGTTAAACCAAGAGTGAAAGCAAGCTTATAATGATAAGGAGAGAGAGGAAGAGTGAGACATTAGATGATGATTGTAGATACACTAAATATATCTATACAAAATTACTAACATTAAATTTCCTTTCTCTTACATCTTTTTATCTCATTTCATGTTCTTAAGTTATCAAAGCAAGGCCAAGAGAGAGAATAGAGGGGGACAGACAAGAGGGTTAGGAGAGTGAGTGATTTTTTTCAAAGTTCATAGTTCTCTACTCTAAGATTAAGAAGAAGAAGAGAAACAATCAAAAGAAGGTATAAGAAATCCCTACTTTTATAGTTTAATTTCTCTTTGTGATGATTTGAGTTTTAATTTTTGTAAAATTATGATCTTGAGGCTTAAAACCTTAGATGTTGGTGTTTAAAAATGTTTTATGTTTAGATCCAACTCTTTTATGGATCAAAAGTTGGATCTACACTAAGAAATATGAGTTAGGTTTTTCAAAAGATAGAAATATGAGTTATGAGTCTTCTAATAGATCCAAGTTGAATCACTGAAAAATATGTTGTAAATTTTCGTGTGGAGTGATTTTACTAACGGAAGCAAAAATCTGAAAAATTAAATTTTAGATGATAACTGTTTTAAATCTTTGTTGCAAAGAGCATTGTGATAAACCCGGGATTTTGAATAATTCAAATTTTATGAATAGATTTTTTATTTAATATTGATTATCAATATTGTGCTGAGTATCTGTGATACGAGTCTAGAGAAGTGGTCAATTTGTGTATTGACTGAGAAATACGAGTAGAGTTGTGCTTAATAGAGAATATAAACTTTAACCCTAGTTACGAATAGGGATTAGGTAGAAGACACAATTATAATAATTGTATTGATGAATATTTGAGTGCTTATTACTTATTAAGTCAATTAGGGCTATTAAGTTAATAAACTAGAGGGATATGTTATGACATATGTGAATTATGTACGTGATTGAATAAATATATATTATGAATGTGTATACATTTATTTGGTAAAGAGAGTTAAGTTTAAAGTTATGAAGCCTAATACATAAATTAGGTATGATAATTAATAACCATTTGGGTTATAATATAAGAGAATGGTGGTATATAAAAAAATTAAAAAATATAAACTTTGTTGAATTGGAAGCCCAAAGAATTAGAATTTCTAGCCTAAATAATTAATTGATTGGCCCAACACTTAGCCCAATTGGGAGGGGACCTTTTGGACCATTAATTAAGCTAAATGGAGCTTAAAAGATAATAAAAAGGTGCTCAAGAAGGCCATCATGGCCTAAAATTACATAGAGGAGAGAAAAGGGGGGGGGGGGGGACATGTAATCATTACATTGCTTTAGTAGGTGAGCTAACTTGCTAGGTGTCAAGCCTTGGTCTTATTCTTATCTTTTCTTCAAACCCACAAGTTAAACCAAGAGTGAAAGCAAACTTATAATGATAAGGAGAGAGAGGAAGAGTGAGACATTGGATGATGATTGTAGATACACTAAATATATCTATACAAAATTACTAACATCAAATTTCCTTTCTCTTATATCTTTTTATCTCATTTCATGTTCTTAAGTTATCAAAGCAAGACCAAGAGAGAGAATAGAGGGGGACGGACAAGAGGGTTAGGAGAGTGAGTGATTTTTTTTCAAAGTTCATAGTTCTCTACTCTAAGATTAAGAAGAAGAAGAGAAACAATCAAGAGAAGGTATAAGAAATCCCTACTTTTATAGTTTAATTTCTCTTTGTAATGATTTGAGTTTTAATTTTTGTAAAATTATGATCTTGAGACTTAAAACCTTAGATGTTGGTGTTTAAAAGTGTTTTTTTTAGATCTAACTCTTTTATGGATCAAAAGTTGGATCTAAACTAAGAAATATGAGTTAGGTTTTTCAAAAGATAGAAATATGAGTTATGAGTCTTCTAATACATCCAAGTTGAATCACTGAAAAATATGTTGTAAATTTTCGTGTGGAGTGATTTTACTAACGGAAGCAAAAATCTGAAAAATTCAAATTTTAGATGATGAACTGTTTTAAATCTTTGTTGCAAAGAGCATTGTGATAACCCGGGATTTTGAATAATTCAAATTTTATGAATAAATTTTTTATTTAATATTGATTATCAATATTGTGCTGAGTATCTGTGATACGAGTCTAGAGAAGTGGTCAATTTGTGTATTGATTGAGAAATACGAGTAGAGTTGTGCTTAATAGAGAATATAAACTTTAACCCTAGTTACGAATAGGGATTGGGTAGAAGATACAATTATAATAATTGTATTGATGAATATGTGAGTGCTTATTACTTATTAAGTCAATTAGGGCTATTAAGTTAATACACTAGAGGGTTATGTTATGACATTTGTGAATTATGTACGTGATTGAATAAATATATATTATGAATGTGTATACATTTATTTGGTAAAGAGAATAAAGATTAAAGTTATGAAACCTAATACATATATTAGGTATGATAATTAATAACCTAATGGGTTATACTATAAGAGAATGGTGGTATATAAAAAAATTAAAAAATATAAACTATGTTGAATTGCAAGCCCAAAGAATTAGAATTTATAGCCTAAATAATTAATTGATTGGCCCAACACTTAGCCCAATTGGGAGGGGAACTTTTGGACCATTAAGTAAGCTAAATGGAGCTTAAAAGATAATAAAAAGGTGCTCAAGAAGGCCATCATGGCCTAAAATTACATAGAGGAGAGAAAGGGGGGGGGGGGACATGTAATCATTACATTGCTTTAGTAGGTGAGCTAACTTGCTAGGTGTCAAGCCTTGGTCTTATTCTTATCTTTTCATCAAACCCACAAGTTAAACCAAGAGTGAAAGCAAGTTTATAATGATAAGGAGAGAGAGGAAGAGTGAGACATTGGATGATGATTGTAGATACACTAAGTATATCTATACAAAATTACTAACATCAAATTTCCTTTCTCTTACATCGTTTTATCTCGTTTCATGTTCTTAAGTTATCAAAGCAAGACCAAGAGAGAGAATAGAGGGGGACGGACAAGAGGGTTAGGAGAGTGAGTGATTTTTTCTCAAAGTTCATAGTTCTCTACTCTAAGATTAAGAAGAAGAAGAGAAACAATCAAGAGAAGGTATAAGAAATCCCTACTTTTATAATTTAATTTCTCTTTGTGATGATTTGAGTTTTGATTTTTGGAAAATTATGATCTTGATGCTTAAAACCTTAGATCTTGGTGTTTAAAAATGTTTTATGTTTAGATCCAACTCTTTTATGGATCAAAAGTTGGATCTAAACTAAGAAATATGAGTTAGGTTTTTAAAAGATAGAAATATGAGTTATGAGTCTTCTAATAGATCCAAGTTGAATCACTGAAAAATATGTTGTAAATTTTCGTGTGGAGTGATTTTACTAACGGAAGCAAAAATCTGAAAAAGTCAGAAAAGTAGGCTGTCTGGAAATTGTAAGGGCTATTTCAAAAACTTAATTAATGTAATAAATTCCAATCTTTTGGGGAATGAAAATATGTGAGATAAAGTAGCTTGTGTACAAAAATGAGCTCATTCCAACCTAAATTGAGCAAGTTATGACTATTTCAATATTTGGGATTTTCTGACGAAAAACGCTATAATCGGAGTTCTATAACTCCTATGACCATGAAATTTAAACTGGAAGCTCACATTAACATGTGTAAGATCCCGTCAAGAGTTAAACGTGAGGTAGATAATTTCTTAAGGAAATAACTGGAAATTGATTTTTGAAAAATACTTAAGGGAGTTGAAAAATTCCATAAAAAGAGAATAGGTTCGAGAAGAGAACTCAATTATTATTAACAGGTCAATGCTAATTATTTCGGCTAGATCAAGAAAGAGAATAGGTATTGAAATCACAATATTTCGTTATTAAGATTCAAAATTTGCTTATAAGACTGAGAAGAACAACCTTTTATATAAAGGGAACCTTGTGGTCGTATATTCGACCAATGCGCGCGTGTAAGTATTATGCATAATATAGGGTACAAGGAGTTTGCCGCTCTAAGTACTTGTTCAGGGGTATAATTTAATCTATATGTTTTTCTGATACACCTGGGTATATCAAAGTCAAATCTTTGATAGTTACTCGAGAAGAGAAGTTCAAGATCCAATGGATAGCTCAACATAAATCTGGAAAACATTCCACTTTGTTATTGCGTAGAATTGATTCTTGATTATTCAATAGAATATCGTAGAAACTTTGAAAGCGTTGTACTCTTTCATTATCAGATTATTAGTTTGCATAATATGCGAGAAGACTTGTTAATGATTAACGAATTGTCCAGTTATTTCAAAGTTCCCCGAACTTTAATGACATTCTATCAAAAAAGATAGTCTATTATTCTTGATTCTTATACATTCATTGTATGTCTTAACTTGCGGGGCAAATTTTTTGCTCACCCTTGCTAAATAAAATATTTCAGCTAGGAACGAAGAGGCCAGCGGGGCTAAAAAGAACAAAGGTAAAGGCATAGTGCTGGAGTAGTTGTAATGAATATATTATTATGTTGTTTTGTAAACCCTTTTTGAATGTCTAAGGGGTATGTTTATAAAGTTATGGTTAGATAACCTGGGACAATGTATTAACAATATCAGTTAATGAAGTGTGTATTTCTATTCATAAATAAATGGGTAGTTAGATGTTATTTATATTGTGGATCGTGAGCACCAAACTCGGGGGTTAGGTAACCCGGATTTGGGGGCGTCACAGGTATGATGTGTTATATATATATATATATATATATATATTGAATGTATGAAATGTTAAAGTCAATTTATGACTACGTTGATTGAGTAAGGAACTCAATCTTTATACTTGTTATATGAACTGCAACATGTATGTTATGTTAGTCCAATTTTTATAAGATGTATGTTGAGCATGTTATTATTTGCTATGTGATGCATGAAAACTGTTAGATTTTGCTGAGCTGTCGAGCTCAACCTTGCAAATAACCACTTTTGCAGGTTAAAGATTTAATATAAAGTTATGTGCTACTTGAAAGACATGAATCAGATGTGATACTTGAAGATTTATACACTTTGGCTGAGTTATTATTATTTGAACCATGTTTAAGATTTCGAATAATGTATTAATGTTGAATTGTAATATCGTTTGCGATGTAAACACTTGTAGTATTAAAATGATTCTGAGATATTTAGATGTAAAGTTTGAAAGTTTTGGGAACGAGAATAGTTTGTAATAGAAAATTTTAATTATTCCGTAAATTTCAATAGTTGTATTATCGTTTAAGGATGCAAAATTAGAGGTTGAATGTATTGTTAATGACCGAAGTCGAGAATTAAATTATTTAAATTTTGGGGTCGTTACAGTTCCCACAGAGACTAGTATGAAATTAATCCTAACAATTACCAGCTTTATATTAATCCAAATTTTATTAAACTATCCAATTCATTGATTATAATTATTAATAACTAAAAACATAAAACTACTAAGCAATCAGCAAACTCAAAAGATGTAATTTCAAGCAAATGATGGAGAATTAAGCTTACGACTTCACTTTAAGTATCACTCCGATTACTACACCCTAATTCCAGTTTAATACACTATCCCAGTTTATTAATCAAGAACACTCAAGTAGAACTAGCCACCTCTCGATGCACTAATACCATATTAACTTAAATCCACAAATTAGATGGAATTAAGCTAAACACCTTAATCAACTAATTCACTATATCTCTATGTGAATTGCAATCAAAGAAGGTTTAAATTCAAGTTCTCTATCAGATTACATGCGATGTTAAGCATATCTCTACCCTAACATACATCAAGATTCCATTCATTCACAGAATTCAAGAACACATGCTATAATGACTAAGTCTAGATTCATACTTCATCTCTCGAGTCCATATAATTCCACACATAATTGGTGATCAAGCAATTTATAAATTAAAGCACAAATCACTATAGATAAACTGAAAGATAGATTATTTAACTGAAATTCAAAGCTACATAATCATCGTTTAACCAAAAGATCCATCATAAGCCTAATAAAGAATTTAGTTCATCATAAACGAAATAAAAACTAAAATTATCAAAGACATCATCATCCCAATTACAAGTATTGAATTAAAGAAAAAAGAATGAATCCAGAACCACCCTTCTCTCTAACTTCAATCTGCAATTATCGTGAATTCTCCTTCAAATCTTCCTCCCTTGCTATTGCTCAAATTAGGTCTTCAGATTGTTAATTGATTGTCTGATTCTCTATCTCCCTTGTTCTATGTTGTTAGTTACCAACCTAGGACATGTATTTTCATCATAATTCGTCACCCAATTGAGTTCCTAACCATGTCAATCTCTAGTCTCCACGCCTCTGCAGCAGTTCAGTTCAAACATACTTCTTACGATTCCCGTACCCCTACCCCGGTTGGGGTTTTACTTTCTAAATTCCCGCCCCAGCGGGCTAGTATTCTTTTTTTGGCTAAGCACCCCTCACCCCGGCGGGGGGTTTGTATGTAATAAGTCCTCCCAAGTGGGCATCTATTCTGTCTTTGGTCCAATTTAAGCTCTTTCCTTGCCAAGTTTCGCCATGATTCAACCTTGTAAGTACAAATGCCACGCCACCACACCTAAACACAAAAAAACACTAAGCAAGTAAAACGAAACATAAAACTAAAGAATTAACACAATTTAAGCTTGAATTAGAGGCTGATTCGTAGGTATAAAATCCAATCATCAAACTCCCCCAAACTTAAACCCGTGCTAGTCCTCCAGCACAAAACAAAACAAACATGCTATACAATTCAATGCAATGTAATGCAATGCATCTAATCTATGAGCCTACAAATCCAGCAGTCATCATATAATCAAATTTATTCATCCGGCCTCTCAGAGAAATCAAGAAAACACAACAATACTTCATATCAAAACCAATTAATAATTCTTATAAATCATCAAATCTTAAACTGTTATTACTAGTATAGTGTGTGTGCTCAACAGCCATGCTAACTAATGCAAATTCAATTTTAATACATAACAAATCTCTTAGAAGGCATCATACAGTGTAAACTCAAGAATTTCAAAAATAGACTAGATCCAACTAAAATCAAACAATTACCGATATTAAGGGTCTAAATAGGTTACTTATGCTTTATTTTTATTTTTATTTTTTTTCATTCACGGGGGCTTTTTGCTCTTATTTCCCGTTTAATTAATTTTTTATACGCATGGCTATGCAATGTCTTATTCCCTTAGGTTTTTCAGTGCTACCTTAATGAGCTTTCAACCAACGACTTCCAGACCATTAAGACCTTAGGGCGCTAGGTGTTTAGACAATCCCCTCAGGCTTACTTACTCAAGTAACAAAGGCCACAAAACTAGACAAGAATACCACAATGTTTATTTTATTTTATTTATATATGTAGAAGCTTAGGTTCTTGCCTAATTTTTCGCCTTCAATGCTTATCCTTGTCATTCTATCATTCAACTAGCTTTATCCTTTAGAGGTCGTTTATGTATCAATTTGAACTACATCAATCCACATAGGTGTTATTAACGTGCTAACCTTATTATACCAGTTTCAAACAGGCAAAAGATCCAATTCATAACAGAAAATTACGTTAAAGTTCTAATAATTAGTACCGTACTTGTCTACTTAATCCCAATCTCATCATTGGCCAAATTAAAATGAACTATATCAAACCGTTGGACATATGCAATATAACACAATACTTAACTAATTTTTTTTATATATATGGTAAACATAACATGATTGAAAACTAATAAAAACTACATGAATGCAAACATCTAATGAACCTAAAACTAAACATGAAACTAACATATGCAAATCTAACTAATAAAATTAAACATACAAACATAAAAATCAAACTAACTCCCCCAAACTTGAAAATTACAATGTCCTCATTGTAAAGAATAAAGCAGTAAATGTATGAGGACTTCTCTATAATCGCCTAAGCTTGGGGTGGTGGTGACCGTTGCTCTTCATCTGAATCAGAGGGTGGGAATCTTGGCATCAGGGCAGGCTAGTGGTATGGGAAATGTGCATTGGGATTGAAACTCTGGAGCGTCATGTTTAATGAGGCAAATGACATATTCATGGCCTCAAACATATGGTCCTGTCTTACCGCGAGTCTCCGCATTTATCTTCTGGCATCTTTGTTGTACTCATCCACTTGTCTCTGGAGGCTCTGAAATTGAGGGCAAAACGCATCATCAATTTGCTACATCACCTCAGGTCCTTGCTCACCCATCGTCTCATCCACTTGGAACTCGTCGTCATCAGAGGTGTCCTCAACATCAGCTTCATCTTCCAAGGCTGGTGGAAATATGAATCTGAGTCCTCTAGGGTGCGACCCACCCTTGGGCCACACCGAATATCATGCAATCATCCACGTGTCCAAAGTCTGTAATGGCATCTGGGTGGTCTCTTCATTAAACCATCTAACTCCCGCCTGCTTACACAACCCACAAATGAGAGATGGGTGTGGCAAGCCGCCAGAGAATGGTCCTCGCATGCATCTATGGATAGAAAAGCTGATGATAACGCCTACATCGATGAGAAAATCTTGAACGATGACATATAAGAGAAGTATCTTCTCCTTGGTCACCTCTGTTAGGCGTGTAGATGGAAATAGCTTGGCGCACATGAATGCATACCATATCTTTCCATACCGGCTGAGATCCTTACTGTGGAAGATAGTGCCCCCTTTTCAACCCTTGACCCATGTGGTACCCGACTTTGTAATTTTAGTCAAAATGACCTTATAGTCGGGATCATGGTCACGCAAGTATGCATACTGGCACTCTCTAGGAACTCGTAATTGGTAGTACGCGTTGATGGCGTCGGCACTAAAAGGAACCTACTTGCCCTGCACAAATGCTGTGAATGGGGCCTTATCCTCTGCGTTGGCTTAAAATTCTTTTACCACATTCACAATTGCTGGCTCGGGATTTTTGGTGAACATATTCCATCCTTTTTCAAAGATTTGTTGCATCATTTCGTCGTCAACGTGTTCAGGTGCCAAGCCACGCTCTAGCGTGAGTGCCTTTGTCACAAGATAGTCGTAACGGTCGGCGGCGGTGACACTTATGAATTTTTGCCTGTCAAAGGTTTGGGTTGGTGGTGTGGACCTTGAACTCTTGCCACATTGTCGTTTCATTGTTTGTTTTGGTGCCATTGGATTTGAATTGATGAGTTGCAAGCCAATTTCTCCCCCAAACATCACTCAAACAAATCGTCAAACACTTGGCATGCTTAACTCACAATTCCCCCAAACTTAGTAATTGGACTTCAATTGTGGTGGTATGTGATGAGAAATTGTATGAACAATCACTTACTGTTGCCTCTTTTTTAGTTCTCACAAAAGAGCTCTAACACATGCAAGTATACATGCATCAACAAGTAATACAGAGTAAGTCGAGTATCGATCCACAGGAAAAGTTGTCTAATTTAAACCACTATGCATCAATTAAATCACCATATTTTATATGCTTAAACTAATGATTATAATTGTGAATTATTCTAATTGCAAATAACAAGAATAATAAGCTAATAAATCAAATATGGAGATAATGGGATCCTAACTTCATTTAATACTTCATCTAATTATCACCATCATGCAAGATTGTTTACATATCACAGAAAAGTAGCCATGAGCACTAATATAGACATAGCCATTTTTCAATGTACTATAACCTACTTACACAGTATCCACATGCGATAGACAGCGTGTAATCATCAACATAACCAAAATCACTATATGTCTATGCGACATTGCAATCATATTGAATTTAAGCACAAGCCCTTACTTTACCTTATACGGTGAAACAATATATGTCTATCTGGTTCACGAAATACAAAGTTATTCAAAACAGCCCTATATACGCATGTTATCATGATTACAATCCATATTCGCATGTTATTTTTCAACTCCATACAAGTACTGAAAACGAATGGTGATCAAGCATTCATACATGCAAAACAACCATAATAGAAATTTCTTATGATATTTAAGACAGTCCAGCACTCAAGCAATCAATTAAACTACATATTAAAATCCGTTAGAATCCCATAATGGAGTTTTGTTCATGACTGAACCAAAAGCCATTATGGGATCAAAAAAAAACATGGATAATAAGTAAATAATTGAGAAAGAGAGAAGAAAGAATCGATCAAACCCAATTGCTGATTACAAACCCAACGTAATCGTGCAAATCCTTTATAATCTCCAGCAACAATAATGGAAATCATCCACAACAACTGAAATCTAAAGGAGTAGAAAATACGAAATCTATGATTGGTTTCACGTTGGAATACTCTCCAAGTGAAAAACCTAGTTACGAATATGAAAAACACGTAAAACTACTCAATGATACGTCTAACACCAGTAAGAATTGTTTTTAAATCAATCACAACCCTTAAAATTAATAATTAAAATAAAAATTGACTTAGCAAGATCGTGACATCGATAGCGCAAGCGCTCCTCCTTGTTGTTTTTTAGGTTGGCCGCCGCTCCTTCAAAAATCTGTCTCATCTGGGTGATCACGCGGGCGCGCGTGTTTGTGCCCATATATCCGCGCGGCCGCACCGCTTCTGTAGTTTTGATTCTTCATTCTGCTGCTGCTACTGCTTTGTCCTGATGCTCATTCTTGTCCTGTTACTCATTCTTTTATCCAGTAATGCTTGGTTTCTCTGCTCCACCCGTTCTCACGTTGTGCCTTCATTGATCACATGCCACTCACCATCGCCAACTTATGTCATATCCTGCACTTTTACACCAAAGGGAGTTCTAAGTACATGCAATGCAAAATTAACAAAATGCAACTAAAACACACTAAAATATACTTAAGATAGGCATAGTTCGCGTGAATTGATATTCGATAAGTAGGTATAAAACCCACTTATCAAATACCCCCAAACTTGAACTGTTGCTTGCCCTCAAGCAATGCATACACATAAAACACTGAAAATGCAACTACATGCTATGCAACTAATTTATGATGCAACTAGTCTCACATTGTTCCAGCTATTTAAGAATTTCAGTCCAAAATGCCTCAGTGAATTTTTCCAGATTCAAGAATACAAATTCAAACCAAACTATAGGCATAATGTCATACACTCAGATAATTCATAAATGCTATAGAGATGCTGTGTGTGTGTGTTGTGTTCACCAAAACTTGATTTAAGCAAAGAATACACATGCTAAATTGCTCAAAACAGAAAATTTGAGTCTAAATCAAGACTCATGTATATTTATGAAACAAAGACTATTCCAACGTATTAAAATAAACTAAGGTTCAACAATGGGCTTAACTGCTTTATTGCTACTCACGAGGGTGATTTTTGCACTTTCCCGCGGTGTTTATTTCTATTTTTCTTTTCTTTTTCTTTTTCTTTTTTCATATGATTGTGCAATGCCGCATTGCATTAGGAAAATACTGCTACCCCTTAGCGAGCTTTCAACCAACAACTCCCAGATCATGAAAGACCTTAGGGCGCTAGGTGTTAAGACACCCCTATGGGCGTACTTACTCAAGTAGCTAGGGCCCCGAAATAAGACTAGTCACGTTATTGCTATTTATTTTTATTTTTTTTATACATAGCATACCTATGTTTTCCCAAAGTTTGAATATCAACATTTTATATAGTCTAAGTTCACTTTCCACATATTTTCCTTTTTAAAACTACATTTTCTATCGAGCAATACAACACATAATTCTTATACCTACAAATGTTTGTGAACAGGCCGTGCAAACCGAAAGCATTTAAACATCATTATGAATTGCATTGTGTCAAACATTATATCTCAGCTCATGTTATCCACAATACTCACAAATCCTTCAAAATTCACTATCATCATCGGCTAGACAAAATTTCCAAAAACTAGAACTGTGAGACATGTAAACTAAAAACATACTAACATAATAAACAAATTTTTTGACAAGAAACTCCTATATACAACATAAGCATGCAAAATGTAAACTAAACTAAACATGCAAATACTAAATGCAACTATACTACTACCCCCAATACCCCCAAACTTATAATAATCAATGTCCCAGTGAATGAAGGTAAAGGGTTAAAGAAAACTCCCCTAATGCTCAGCCGCACCACCCTCTGCGGGTGGTAAATCTGGTGGTGGATATGGCACAGCTGTCTCGAACTGAGGCCACTCGAGTATTGTCCCCTGCTATGCAAAAGCTTCTGCAAATGACCTCGTCAACCCCATTGTAAACGCTGAAAAATTATCGTACATGGCGTCGACTTTTCGCTCCAACCTTCAGAGCTGTCGATACCCAGTAGCAATGGGAACATGGGTTGACGGGCCTACCTTATTTGTCTAAGAGGGCTGCCGTGGTGGCTCTGGGAAAATGGGCTGGATAATAAAACCTCGTCTGCGCGGGTGTGGTACACCTCCTGCCCAATCCTCAAATTTTGCATTGGTGGCGTGGGTGATATCCTGGCTTGGGTTCTGCATTTGCTCATTGTCCCAATGGCGTACTCGACAGATTAGCACATCATAGCTACAATCGACGCGTGTGGAATGCTCCCTGTAGTGCTTCCCTGCAGATACTGCAACATATTTTGATGGATAAGATGACCCACATCGATATATTTCCCGGTGATAATGCCCCATCGAATGATTGCTCTTTCCGCTGTGATCTTGTGACAAACGAGATTTTGTAATTTAATTTTAATATTTATTGAATTAAATAAATATTTTTTGATGAATTAATTATTATATTAAATAATTAATTGATGAAGTTATAGTAGATTAATTTAATTATATGAGTTATATTTATTAAATTAATGTAGATAATTTTTATTATTCAAGTATATGTAATTATGTGAGCTTATTAAATTAAAAGAAACATTTAATAAGCCTTATGTTATTTTAATTAATTTAATAATTAATTAGAAATTTAATAATTTGACATTATTAATAAATGAGAATTTAATTATTTGACTGTGTGAATTAATGAGAAATTATTATATTTTATTTAAAATTAAATTAAATAAGATATTTGATGTATTTCATAAAGGGGTGTCACACTATTAAACTATAGTATAAGAGATTTATTAAATTAAATAGGAATGAGTCTTTTAAAGCTAGCCAAACATGGCCTTAGTGGGAGTTGAGGACAGTTAACCCATAATTGGGTAACTGACCACAACGCGTCAGTTCCTTTCCTGTATTATTATACGTCTTCTTTTCTTTTCATTATCTGCTAAGTCTGGGAAAAAAAAAACAAAACAGAGTGGGAAAGAGAGTTTGAGAATTAGGGAGATTAAAGGAGAAGAAGTGTGGAATTTGGGAGTTGTTAACTTGTTTTCACCTTGTGTAATCCAAGCAAAGTAATCAAGGGTAATCTCCTCCTTTCCAAATTTTAAATTTACGTTGTTTAAGTTTTCATAAAAATGGCTTAACGTTTTGTTAAAAACACTGTGAATAGGAAAAGGGTATGATTATGGGTTTGTGTATGTGTTAAGGTGTATCATATCATATTTGATTATATATATATATATATAAAAACCTTATCATCAGTTTCATAATATTATAATTACAACGTATGTTATGGCTTCAAAATTTACAGAGTATAGAAATATGGTCATATGGCCTTTATACGTGATTTTAATATGTCAAACATAAATTGTTTTGCAAAATTTCCACTTGTATATAATTATGCATGCTAAAATGAAGAAAACAAAATTTGAATGGATGGATTTGGTGTTATAACGAATCCGTAGTGTTAAAATTTTATGTTTTTGCTCAAAACCTTCAAGAACACCAAGAACAATGAAATTTGCATGTTTTAATTCTGTAATTATGTGTTTTAATTGGTTAGAATCATTCTATAAAGGTTGGGTAATGATTATGTACGAATTCTAGTATATGGGTATGTTTAAATTGGTGAGTTTAGTGACCATGTAAGGATAAATTCGCCTAATTCTGTGTTCTTCGTGAATTGGAAATTCAAAAGCGGAGTTTAAGCTCATGCGCGCGCCAAGTCTCAAAGCCAGCGTCATGAAGACTAGATAATCGAAAATGGCAATTTTTTAGTTACCGTAATGGTCCAAAAATGAGTTTTAAAATTTTAAGTCTAGCAACGTAATAGTAACTTAATCTAATGAACATAAAATTAGGGTAAACGTATAATGAGGTGTTAAAATAAATTCTGAACATGTCAACAACACATTTATGTGTAAATTGAATGATTGAATGCATAGTTAGGTTATTGTTCATGAGATGAAAATTATGTGACAATGAATGTAGTAATTTGACTAAGTATGGTCATAATCAAAGTTAAATGAAGAGAATGAACTTGTGATGACTAGTTACATTATAATTAACTATAGCTGTGAATGGAAATGATATGTAGGATTAAATTCAAGGAACGTGTTTAATTAACGTGTAATCTACGCACGAGGCAAGTTTCCTAACCTTACTCGTTATCATTATTCAAGTTATTCACATTATTATTAATCAAGTTCAGTTGTTCTATTAAAGATTAATTATCTATTCAAAGTATGATTCTGTTATACAATATTTGTTCTATTATATACCGCTTGAGATTATTATTCATTCTAATTATCATTTATTGTTGAACCTTGTTAGACTAGTGAACCCCTATTTGATTCGACTAGTCCATAGTTGATGAACGTTCTAAATTTCAGAACCCTTATTGATTTATCCAAACCAAACTTCCTTTGGTGCGGACCTTAATGTCAAACTGAGATGAACAACCCTGTATAGGGATTTCTTATGCGTTAGCGTTAAGATATTGTGCACAATATGTTACTAAGGGCTAATCCCCCTAAGTACGAGTAGAAGAGTCCATAGTCTTATGACTGTTAAAGGTTTCAAGTACAACCCTTGATAACCTAGGACATAGTTCAAGGTCTTATGACCCTCAGAAATCTTTTGATTCTTGTTATTCATTCTTGATTCAAAAGTTGAGCTTTATTTCAGAAATATTTGATTCTCGCATGTTATTATATTGTTATTTCATTATTATACTTGTGGGCATTCATGCTCACTCTTGCGTAATAAGAACATTGCAGTTAAGAACGAAAGGTATGATGAGCCTGCTACTAGCAAAGGCAAGGGCAAAGCTAATAAGTGATGAAGACTTGTTATTTAATTTTTAGAATTTTATTGTAAAGACTTGATGTTGTTTAAGACTTAGTTGTTTATGTTTTCGCATAGATGTTTAAGGTTAGTTTGACCTGGGATTGTATTTATTATTTAGATGTTATAACCCCATAAGGGGAGGATTTATTTCTATCTATTGCATGGTTTGCATTTATTATAGGTAGATAGATAAATGATATTTGTATAGTGAACACCAAATCCCCTGGAATTTAAGTACCCGGATTTGGGGGTGTCATAGGTTGGTATCAAAGCTGTAGGTTATGAAACTTAGGGGGGGGGGGAACAACCTTAGGTAGTAGCCTTATAGAAAGAACATAGTGATGGAAAACTCTTATCGAGTTCTAAGAAATGAATTTCTTTAATTCATTGCAGATAATAAAAGGCTTTATGTGCTTATGTGTTAACTTATGTGCTCACTAGTACGACTTAGTAACTAAAACTTGAAATTATGTTGTCAGGATGTCTGATGTTGGAGGAACTAGTCAAGCTGGGGTTGAGGAACCCCGAGTACCTATAGTACCTACAAAGGAGGAGCCCCAAGACATTCATGTCGTTAGGGAACAGTTGGTACAGAGAGAGTCATCTCCATTGATCATTGTTGTTGGTCAGGAGCATGAACCTGAGACTGATCTTGAGGAGGATCTTGAGGAGGAAGATGAAGAGGAAGAAGAGGAGTTCCCACCGCACTCCATTGATGCTGAGATGTACGACGAGTTACATGATCGTAACGTAGAGTTACGTGACACTGTCCAAGATCTGGTGAAAGGGTGATTATTTAAGCGATTACTCTCGAAGCGAAGGAGAGGGAGATTGAGACTCTTCACACACGACTAGGAAATGTAGAATGAGATTTGGTCCACGAGAAGGGTCAAACCGAGGATAAGACCAAGGAGATAGAGAAGTTGAAGAAGGAACTAAAGGAAAGCTCGGAAAGGCTGATCATAGCAGAGGAGGGCTGGGTAAGAGAGTCACGTCGTGCTGATCTTGCGGAAGAGGATGGTCGTGCAAAGAAGGATAAACATGGGGAGACATACTCTACACTTAATAAGGCAATGGATGAGGCCCAGGATCGAATTTTGAGGTAACCAATCCAGTTCGAAGGGCTACCATCGTACATGCTAGACCGCAGGACAATGTCTCGCATCATGGAAGAGGAACATAGCAAGGCTATTCAGCGCCTTAACAGGCAGTGATAGAAGTTGTTTAATTATGTGAAAAACTTATCTGGTATTTATATGTAAATTCCGATGTGTTTATAATCGAAGGAATATTTTAATATTTTAAATCCTGTAGATTCTTTATCTCGGGATAGATGATGTAAATAGCAGTGATGCTATCGTTTGATGTTAAAACTTTTGATTTAATTAAATATATTAAGTTGTTTGAGATAATGTGTTAAATAATTATATTAAATTGTTGAGTTAAGTCTTAACTATTTAGAGAATTTAATAGAGATTTAATAAGCATATATTTTAACAGAAATATGCCGCCAAGAAGAAGACAACAACGTCAACCAACTCAAGAAGGATCTACTAATAACAACAATAACGCCAATGCTAATCCGGTTCAGTAATTGGTTAACTTACTAGCTGGAGAAATGAATAATCAACCTCAAGCTCCACCAAATACTACGTTTAAGGATTTCAAGGAGGTGGGACCACTTGAGTTTAAAGGTTCCATGAACCCAATTGAGGCTCAAGCGTGGGTTATGGAAATGGAAAAGGTTTTCGATGTTGCTAAAGTTAGAAAGACCGAAGACGCTTTTCACTTTTACGCGTTTATCTTTGAAGTCTGAAGCCCGATTCTTGGTGGCAAGCAAAGAAGGTCCGTGGAGGTGAAGGCGTGATTACTTGGGAGAGATTCAAAGAGATGTTTTTCGAGATGTATTTCCCGACCAGCTCGCAGAACCAAATGGAGGTTCAGTTTCTGGAGTTGAAGAAGGGAAATATGACCGTACTAGATTATGCGGCTAAATTCAACTAGTTGGCGAGGTTTTCCCCGTATCAAGTACACACAGATGAGAGAAAAGCAAGAAGGTTTGAACAAGGACTGAAGCCCTGGGTATATAACAAAGTATCAATGTTTCATCTAAACACTTTTGCTGGAGTACTGGAAAAGGCCATCCTCGCTGAAGGTGGAAGCGATGCAGTGACCAAGTATAATCAGGATCAGAAGAAGAAGAAGAAGACTGAAAGTGAAGGAAATAACAAGGCTAGTGTAAGTGGCACAGGAGGTGGTAATTTTAATCAGAAGAAGAGGTGGAATGACGATGATCGGGGAATCAGCAAGGAGGTTAGAAGAAGAGGATTGAAGCATGCCCGACATGCGAAAAAGCTCATCTGGGGGTTTGTATGAAGGGAAAGTGGGTGTGCTACAATTGTGGTCAGGAGGGCCACATAGCACCTAACTGTCCTAACCCAAAGAAGGGTGCCTGCTTCACTTGTGGTTCAAAGGATCATCTGGTAAGAGACTGTCCTAAGAAGGGATCTGGAGGGACAGGATCAGGAGGAAACTGGGGAAACAATAGTGGGAGCACCTTGACTATCACAGGACCAACCGCAACTAACCGACCGACTGCTAGAACATTCAACATGATGGTGCAGGATGCAGTTCAGTCTCGTGATGTGGTGTCAGGTATCATTCCGATCAATAAAGTTAATGCTTATGTATTATTTGATTCGGGTGCTTCTTGTTCCTTTACATCCGATAACTTTGCTAAGAACTTAGATTTGCCTAAGAATGAGTTGGATTACCCCATGAACATAGAAATTGCGAATAGAGAAATAATCCATGTTAAGTACGTATATAAGAACTGTAGAGTGGATATTAATGGTAATATCATGAATATAAATCTTATCCCTATTCGACTTGGGGAATTTGACGTTATCTTGGGAATGGACTGGTTATTCAATTACAGGGCTATAATTGATTGCCAAAAGAAGCGTATTAACCTTATAACTTTGTCAAATGTTGTGTTTTATGGTAGTAAGTCGCCTAGACAAGCGAGTTGTCTGACGATGATGTAGGCCAGGAAGTTGTTAAGACATGGCTGTGTTGGATATTTAGCTTACATAGTTGACAGTCGTAAAGAGAATCCGAAAGTAGAGGAGATACCGGTAGTGAGAGACTTCGTCGATGTCTTTCCAAATGATTTGCCAGGACTTTCGCCAG
This sequence comes from Panax quinquefolius, assembly GCA_020205615.1. NCBI lineage: Eukaryota > Viridiplantae > Streptophyta > Magnoliopsida > Apiales > Araliaceae > Panax > Panax quinquefolius. Next base: position 96,086,013 of record CM035172.1, on the reverse strand, counting down.
ATAGAGAAGTTGATTTCGTGATCAATTTGGCGCCAGAAAATGCTCCAATATCGAAGGCACCATACCGAATGGCACCAGTAGAGATGAAAGAATTAATGGTACAACTACAAGAATTACTGGACAAGAAGTACATTCAACCGAGCGTATCGCTGTGGGGAGCGCCGGTGTTGTTTGTGAAAAAAAGGATGGAACGATGCGACTCTACATTGACTATAAAGAACTGAATAAGGTCACAATTAAAAATAGATATCCATTACCGAGGATCGATGATTTGTTTGATCAATTGAAGGGAGCGAAATACTTTTCCAAGATAGATTTAAGAAGTGGTTATCATCAACTGAAGGTGAGACCAGAGGATGTACCATAGACAGCATTCAGAACACGATATTGTCACTACAAATTTTTTGTTATATCGTTTGGTCTAATGAATGCTCCTGCAATATTTATGGGACTAATGAATGGTGTGTTCAAGCCGTTTTTGGACAAATTCGTAGTGGTATTTATAGACGACATTTTGGTTTATTCAAAAACCAAGGAAGAACATGAAGAGAATTTGAGATTAACATTGGAAGTATTGAGAAGGGAGAAGTTGTATGCTATGTTTTCAAAATGCAAATTTTGGATCGAACGGGTGCAATTTCTTGGGCACGTGATCGATAAAAATAGAATCTCGGTAGATCCATCCAAAGTCGAAGCCGTGTGATTAATCGGGATCAGCCGAGGGGCCCGCGTCGTCGAATCTGAAGTTTTCTTGGATTGGCGGGTTATTATTACGAAGATTCATACAAGACTTTTCTAAGATCGCAACTCATTAGCGAATTTAACTCAAAAGTCATGAAATTTGTTTGGATGGAGAAGTGTGAGGAAAGCTTTCAAGAATTGAAGAAGAGATTGAGTCTGACACTGTGTTGTCTCTTCCGATGATACAGAAATTTTGTGGTTTATAGTGATGCGTCGCATAAAGGACTTGGTTGTGTCGATGCAAAAGCAAAAAAGTCATTTCGTATATGCATCACGACAATTGAAGGATTACGAGAAGGGATATCCGGCCCACGACTTGGAGTTAGGCTGCGATAATTTTTGCTTTGAAAATTTGGAGGCACTATCTCTACGAGGAGAAGTGTGAAATATATACAGACCACAAGAGTCTGAAATATATTTTTACCCAGAAAGACTTGAATATGCGCCAAAGAAGGTGTTTGGAGTTAATTAAGGACTATGACTGTGAGATTTTATACCATCCTGGTAAGGCAAATATCGTTGTCGATGCCTTAAGTAGAAAGGGTCGGGAGAAGTTGTTGATGTTTACCGCTCAGGAGGAGCTAATTTCAGAAATAGAGAAACTGGAGCTGGAAGTGAAGTATCCTATGAAAATTGATGAGAAGCTATTTCAGATGCAATCTGGTACAACCCTACTGGATAAAGTTAAGGAGGCTCAACTTCAGGACGATGAATGCAAAAAGGTGATAAGGACGATATCTGAAGGAACCAAACCAAGATTTAAGATGGATAAGGAAGAAATACTGAGATTTGAGAGCAGAATTTGGGTACCGCCAGTACCAAAGATTAAGGAAGACATTTTGAGTGAGGCTCATAGCTCACGATATTCGATTCACCCTGGTAGTACCAAGATGTATCAAGATCTTCGACAACACTTTTGGTGGCCAAATTTGAAACGTGATGTTGCAGAATGTGTTGCCAAGTGTCTGACCTATCAGAAAGTGAAAGCAGAACATCAGAGACCAAGTGGGTTGCTACAACATTGGAGATCCCAGAATGGAAATGGAAATATATTACAATGGACTTCGTGGTTGACCTTCCGATAACTCAGAAAGGCTACGACGCAGTATGGGTTATCGTTAATTGACTGACGAAATCCGTACATTTCCTTCTGATAAAAATCAGATTCAACTTAGATCAGTTGGCTAGGTTATATTTAAAGAGATTGTTTTGAGGCACGGAGTGCCGGTTTTAATTATTTCTGATAGGGATCCGTGCTTTACATCGAACTTCTAGAAACGTCTACAGGAATGCATGGGTACGCAATTGCGGATGAGTATGACATATCACCCTCAAACAGATGGATAGAGCGAAAGAACGATTAAAACATTAGAAGATATGCTAAGAGCCTGTGTGATGGACTTTAAAGGAAATTGGGACGATCACCTACCACTTGTAGAGTTCGGCTACAATAATAGTTACCACGCTAGTATTGGCATCCCGCCTTATGAAGCGTTATACGGCAGAAAGTGCTGAACTCTGCTTTACTGGGATGAAGTTGGCAAAAGACAGTTGCTAGGGCCAGAATTGGTACAACAGACAACAAAAATAATCAAAGTAATCTGAATACGACTGGTAGCAGCTTAGGATAGGCAGAAGAAATACGCCGATCCACATCGTAAAAATGTTAAGTTTGAATGGGGTAGTTATGTATTCTTGAAAGTCTCTCCATGGAAAGGAAAGATCAGGTTCGGAAAGAATGAGAAATTAAGCCCAAGATTCATTGGACCATTTGAAGTACTGCGAAAAATCAGAGAAGTTGCGTATGAGGTAGCCCTACCTCCAGCACTCGAGAATGTCCACAACGTCTTCTATGTTTCTGTTTTACGACCCTACAAACCCGATTACAAACATGTAATTAAATACGAACCCCTGCATTTTGAAAAAGACTCATCTTACGAAGAAATTCCTGTTCAAATTGTCGACAGAAATGAACAAGTTCTCAGAGATAAAGTAATACATTCTGTTAAGGTAATTTGGAGGAACCACAACGCTGAAGAAGCTACGTGGAAACTCGAAGAGAATATGATGAAGAATTACCCTCATTTATTTACTTAATTTGTGTAAGCGATTCTGAGGACAGAATCTTTGTAAGGGGGGAGAATGTAACCGGTCGAAATTATTGAGTCATGATTCTGGGACAAAATCCTTTTAAGGGGGAAAGATGTGACAAACGAGATTTTATAATTTAATTTTAATATTTATTGAATTAAATAAATATTTTTCGATGAATTAATTATTAGATTAAATAATTAATTGATGAAGTTGTAGTAGATTATTTTAATTATATGCGTTATATTTATTAAATTAATGTAGAGAATTTTTATTATTCGAAGTATGTAATTATGTGAGCTTATTAAATTAAAAGAAATATTTAATAAGACTAATATTATTTTAATAAATTTAATAATTAATTAGATATTTAATAATTTGACATTATTAATAAATGAGAATTTAATTATTTGACTGTGTGAATTAATGAGAAATTATTATATTTTATTTAAAATTAAATTAAATAAGATATTTAATTTATTTCACAAAGTGGTGTCACACTATTAAACTATAGTATAAAGAGATTTATTAAATTAAATAGGAATGAGTCTTTTAAAGCTAGCCAAACATGGCCTTAGTGGGAGTTGAGGACAGTTAACCCATGATTGGGTAACTGACCACAAGGCGTCAGTTCGTTTCCTTTATTATTATACGTCTTCTTTTCTTTTCATTATCTGCTAAGTCTGAAAAGAAAAACAAAACAGAGAGGGAAAGAGAGTTTGAGAATTAGGGAGATTAAAGGAGAAGAAGTGTGGAATTTGGGAGTTGTTAACTTGTTATCACCTTGTTTAATCCAAGCAGAGTAATCAAGGGTAATCTCCTCCTTCCCAAATTTTAAATTTACGTTGTTTAAGTTTTCATAAAAATGGTTTCACGTTTTGTTAAAAACACTGTGAATAGGAAAAGGGTATGATTATGGGTTTGTGTATGTGTTAAGGTGTATCATATCGTATTTGATTATATATATATATATATATATATATATTATATAAACCTTATCATCAGTTTCATAATATTATAATTACAACGTATATTATGGCCTCAAAATTTACAGAGCATAGAAATATGGCCTTATACGTGATTTTAATATGTCAAACATAAATTGTTTTGCAAAATTTCCACTTGTATATAATTATGCATGCTAAAATGAAGAAAACAAAATTTGAATGGATGGATTTGGTGTTATAACGAATCTGTAGTGTTAAAATTTTATGTTTTTGCTCAAAACCTTCAAGAACACCAAGAATAGTGAAATTTGGATGTTTTAATTCTGTAATTGTGTGTTTTAATTGGTTAGAATCATTCTATAAAGGTTGGATAATGATTATGTACGAATTCTAGTATATGGGTATGTTTAAATTGGTGAATTTAGTGACCATGTAAGGATAAATTACTTTGATTACGTGTTCTTCACTTAACCGGAAATTGACTGGAGTTTCAGCGCCACAAGGCAACAACTCGAGCCTAAAACTTCTGCATGATAGTGCCACCGCACATGCAGCCTTGATCTCAAGTCATGCCAGCATGCACCCACAGACTACAGAAATAAGACTAAAATATAAGCTAATAAGCGCCCTTGCATGCTTAGCCAATATTAAAGAAAATCGGTTTTTTAGTAATGAGTTTTTAAAATGTTTAAGTCTAGCATTGTAATAGTAACTTAATCTAATGAACATAAATTGAATTCTTAATAAATAAATTCTTAATATGTCAACAACACATTTATATGTAAATTGAATGATTGAATGCATAGTTAGCTTATTGTTCATGAAATGAAAATTATGTGACAATGAATGTAGTAATTTGACTAAGTATGGTCATAATCAAAGTTAAACGAAGAGAATGAACTTATGATGACTAGTTAGATTATAGTTAACTATAGTTGTGAATGGAAATGATATGTAGGATTAAATTCAAGGAACGTGTTTAATTAACGTGTAATCTACGAACGAGGCAAGTTTCCTAACCTTACTCGTTATCATTATTCAAGTTATTCGCATTATTATTAATCAAGTTCAGTTGTTATATTAAAGATTAATTATCTTTTCAAAGTATGATTCTGTTATACAATATTTGTTCTATTGTATACCGCTTGAGATTATTATTCATTCTAATTATCATTTATTGTTGAACCTTGTTAGACTAGTGAACCCCTATTTGATTCGACTAGTCCATAGTTGATGAACGTTCTAAATTTCAGAACCCTTATTGATTTATCCAAACCAAACTTCCTTTGGTACGGACCCTGATGTCAAACTGAGATGAACAACCTTGTACAGGGATTTCTTATGCGTTAGATTTAAGATATTGTGCACAATATGGTACTAAGGGATTTCAAAAATCTTTTATTCTCGCATGTTATTATATTGTTATTTCATTATTATACTTGTGGTCATTCATGCTCACTCTTGCGTAATAATAACATTGCAGTTAAGAACGAAAGGTATGATGAGCCTTCTACAAGCAAAGGCAAGGGCAAAGCTAATAAGTGATGAAGACTTTTTATTTAATTTTTAGAATGTTATTGTAAAGACTTGATGTTGTTTAAGACTTATTTGTTTATGTTTCCGCACAGATGTTTAAGGTTAGTTTGACCTGGAATTGTCTTTATTATTCAGATGTTGTAACCCCATAAGGGGAGGATTTATTTTATCTATTGCATGGTTTTCATTTATTATGGGTAGATAGATAAATGATATTTGTATAGTGAACACCAAATCCCTTGGAATTTAAGTACCCGAATTTGGGGGTGTCACAGATCTCGTGCTGATGAGACGAAGGAACTAGTTTGGCACATATGAACAAATTCCACGCCTTAGCATATCGATTCAAAGCTGCAGCGAGAAATATACGAGGCTGATTCGTGCTGGCTTTATAAGTCTACTTCGTGCCAGGCACGCACAATTCAACAATAACCAATTCCAATTTCGTTTCCATATGTGCACCTGCTACCCAATTCGCAGACCCAGTCGGTGGTCAGTTAACTTGAAAATTGCCCTTTTGCAGGAGGTCTGAAATCCACTTGCACACCGCACACCACGGATAACCCACTCATTGTTGCCTTTGCATTCGCATAGAATTCTCTAACAATTCCCATTGGGGTAGGCATGGGCATGGAAGTCAATCTAAGCCATCCTCTTTCGCGAATCATGTCACAAAGCTGACCATCTTGCCCTTCAGGTTTGAACCCTCTTTCTTTCATAAAGGTTTTGGTCACAATTCGGTAATACTCCTGCTGGGCTTCCAAATCCACAAACTTGGTGTGATCAACCATATCCTCCCATTGACTGCTAGAGGAAGATGAGGAAGAGGAAGATCGTGCTCTTTTCGGACCCTTGCAATTGATAGAGATAATGCAGACGGTTTACTCGATAATGAATAGAAGCGGCTGATGAGAGTACCCCCAAACTCGTTGCTGCACAACCGTAGAAACCCTAGCTTTATAATGCAGTGTAGAAGTTGAGTAGATGTGGAACGTAGAAGGAAGCGTGGGTGATTACGTGTTGGAGAGATTGATGGCTTCAATTGTGTAACCAATAGAGAGGAAGAGACGTGCGTTTTGGGGAGAGCACGACAATTGCGCTTCTGTTATATTTTCAAATGAGAGCCCAAATGATCTCCAACACGTTTTTATACTTAAAAAATTTTCACGTCTGATGTCGTGTACGGTAGCCTTGATCGACCATGTGATTTTTGGCGTAGCCATGAAAGTGACAATCTGGTGCAGGTAGCCATACTGCATGCAGCGTGCGGCGGTTCTATCTCAGAAGTATGCTTTCGTACATGACCACGGTACTTGTACTGCTAAATTTCATTCCCAGCACTGCAAGACAGTAATGTGTGCACTCCAATACACCTACAATAACATTAATAGACACTGTCAAAGCATGATTTACTAAATAAAAAGAGTGCCTATTCTGTCACCCTAACTTCAATGCAATGCACAACATACTCCTATTTGATTTTAGCTACGATGATAATTATGTAAAGATGCTCGCACTATCCTAACTAAGAATGAAAATGAGCTAACAAAAATAACTTGAACTGAATAAATACTAAGTAAAGATAGAAATAATGGGTTGCCTCCCATCAAGCGCTAAGTTATAGTCAATTAGCTTGACTTTCTCAGAATCTCATGTCAAAGAAAGAATTGAGGTGACTTTCTGTCTGTCCACCTCACCACCAAAATAGTGCTTCAATCTCTGCCCGTTCACTTTGAAAGGCTTGTCCGAAAACTTATCAAATACTTCAATTGCACCATGTGGAAATACAGTTTTCACTATAAATGGCCCTGACCATCTTGATTTCAGTTTCCTGAGAAAAAAATTTAAATTTGGATTTATAAAGTAAAACCCTTTGTCCCGGTTCAAATGTCCTATCGAAGGTCTTTCATTCATGCCATTGCTTCACCTTCTCTTTGTACAGCGTCGCCTGTAATCTGAATTCCTCCAACTTTGAATTTTTAGAAATTACACTTCTCACAGGTTCATACTCCACCAGATTCTCTACTTTATCATTTAAGAGCCGATCCACCAAATCAACTCGGAAACATTCCTCTTCATCTGCTGGACACTTCATGGCTTTGAAGACATTGAAGGTGACCTCTTGATCATGAACACGCATAGTGAGTTCCCCCTTTTGCACATTTATCAAAGTCTTTCCTGTGGCTAAGAATGGTCTCCCCAGTATGATTGGTATATTTTTATCTTCCTCGTAATCCAAAATGATGAAGTCAGCCGAAAAGATAAATTTGTCCACTTTCACTAATACATCTTCAACAATTCCTTGTGGATATGTGATGGATCTGTCAGCTAACTGTAACGAAATGTTTGTCGACCTTGGAGCCGGTAACCCAACTGATTGAACAATGACAAGGGCAGCAGATTGATACTTGCCCCAAGATCACACAAACATTTATCAAAGTTCATCTTTCCAATCGTGCATGGAATTGTGAAACTGCCTTGATCCTTCAGCTTCGGAGGTAACTTCTGTTGAAGCACTGCACTACACTCCTCTGTCAAGGCTACTGTCTCAAACTCGTCTAATCTCCTCTTCCTTGACAATATACCCTTCATGAACTTTGCATAACTTGGCATTTGTTCCAATGCCTCGGCGAAAGGTATATTGATCTGTAGCTTTTTAAATACCTCCAAGAACTTGCTGAACCGTTTATCCTCCCTCTGCTTATTCAATCTCTGCGGATATGGAATCGGAGGGTGAACTATTTGTACTGAACTCCTAGGCTTCTCCACTGAACCTGCTTTATCTTTCTCTTCATGTTGTACTTCATAATTTTCTAGATTTTCTTTCTCAGTAGTCACAGTTTGCTCCTCGCGCGGCTTCCTTAGTACAATTGGGCGCGGGCGCGCGACTTTCATTGTCTAAAATATTTTTCCTAGACTTTAATATAATTGCTTGACACTATTCCTTCCCTTCTCTTCGTGGATTTGCTTCTGTATTACTTAGCAATGAACCCTGGGGCCTGTTGTTAAGCATGTTTGCCATTTACCCCATCTGAGTTTCCAGATTCTTAATAGCCACTGCTTGGCTTTTGATCATAACCTCTGTATTTGCCATGTATTTCATCATCATCTCCTCCATTTCTGATTTCTTTTCTTGTTGAGGTGCAACTGGAGTGGCCTGACAGTCATATGTCAGGGCCTCTAGATCTGTCTGTGTTAATTGTTATGTTTAAAGTTCTATATTTGTTCTATGACATGAGGATTATGATCTGAAACTAGAAATAGGGTCATAGCATGTTCAGATCATATGTTATTGTTGGTCAAACATCGTTGACCGTTCACAAAGTCTGGTTTCTGGTTAGCCCAGAAACCCAGATCTCGTCTGATAAGGTTTTGCAGGCTCTAGATCTTGCAGTCTTTTGATTGTTTGGCCATGTTGTTGTTTTCAGGTTGTAGTCGGATATGTAGACTACATAGTAAAGTCATTATATCACTTATATCATAACCAAAATGAAAAATAATCACAGTCAAACTAGCGTTGACCAACAGTCTGGGAAGAAATCTGGGAAAACCCAGATCTTCAAGAACACGTTCCTGACAGGTAGTTTGACCGGCATAGATCTACTGCTGGTGATGTTGTAAGATGGGTTTAATGCTATTTTAGTATAGCCTGACACCTCTACTACACGTTTGAGTTCATAGATCACCCAAACCATTCCTAGAATCAACGATGTAAAGCTTCATAGAAGGACCCTTAACACTGCTTGAGTTTCTGGGCAACCCAGAAACTCAAGAACAACGTTGTCAGAGGCTTGATTCTCTCAGTTGTAATATGTTATGACCTTGAAATTTGTTTTTTAATGTAGTATTACATCCTTGCTACAATTGTAACCCCTTTAGCTTACCAAAAATAATCATGAACACTGTTTTAATTAAGGTCAAACAAGCAACCCGAGAACTGGCCATGCGTTTCTGGGTTGATGAAGAATGTGCTCAAGAACACCTATATAATGGATTACGTCCACTATAGGCCCCTTTAGCGAGAGTTGCTTTTAGAAATTAATTATTTTATTAAATAAATCGAATTAAATAGTTTTTAATTATTACAAATACAAAATAAAATTCCGAAAAATTATTTTAAAGTCTGAAAAATAGTTTTAATTATTTAGAGTATATTTCATAAATATTTAATATTTTTGGAATATAAATGGTATTTAATTTATTTAATTATACTATTAAATAAATTATTTAAAAATCATTTTAATACATGAAAAATCATGAAAAATAATATTGTAGTATAAGAAAATATTTAAAGATATTTTCAAAGTGACTTTTAATGTTTTGTGATGAATTTAATTAATTAATTAATATTAATGATAATTAGTTTATTTAATAACTATATTAAATAAATTATGGAAAATAGAATTAATGATTTAAAAATCATATAAAAATGATTTAAGTGTTATAAAAATATTTTAAGTTATAAAATATAACTTTTGATATTTTGTCATGAAAATATTAATATTTTAATATTAAAAGTAATTATCGGATAATGGATTTAAGTGTTTAAAAATCATATAAATATGATTTAAAGGTATTAAAAATACTTTGATATATTATAAATATATTATAATATTAAGTGATGATTTTCATTAATATTTGATATTAAATAAATATTAATGATAAAGAAATTATGTGGTATTTAATTCGTATAAATACGTTATTAATGATTGAAAAATTATAATAAATGATAATAATTATTTGAAAATTACTACTAGCTTACGAAAAATATTTTGACTGATATTAAAATTATCTGAGATAATTGTTAAGTGTTTAGGCAGAGTTTAATTGAACTTAGACTCGATAAAAGTTCGACTAGACCGTCGGGATGTCAGATTTGTGTTGGGTTCAACTTAGACTATAATAGTTTGACTTGATACCGAGTCCTATGTGTGTTATAGACTGATAGGGTTATGTGTTATGTGTTTAGGTTATTCCATATATATCTATATATATAATAGTATTATATTGTGATGATATTATTCTAATATTTGAGATCTATATTACTAATATTAGGTCTTCGGATAAAGCTTTATAAATTGCGTAGCGGTAATCAACGGTGCAGGCAAGTTTGTTTTACTTAACTCTACTAAGAGTTGTTTCATTCAGATATGCTTATGGATAATCATTGTTGATTGCCATTGTAGAATTGTACTCTGTACATATTGCATGTATAAGTCAGGTTTGAAAGACTGATCACCTTCATTACCCATCGGTCCAGATATATTTGTTCATATATAATACTTGTTCAGTCAAAAGTTTGTTCTGCTAGTTCACAATTATATTGTTGGATTATAGCCAGCTTATTATTCAGATTCTTTCAATCATGATATATCGTTAAATTATTGAACTTAAACTTGCTGGGAAACTTTTATGCTCACCCTTGCTATATCATGATAAACATTGCAGATTAAGGCGAATACGTCGGATACAAGGAAATGTTAAAGACGGTTCCAGCTTTAGTTAATGTGCGCGATTAGATTTGTATAATTATTGTATATTAATGTTATTGTAAGTTAAATAAGTTATGTATTGTGTATTAAGTTAAGGTTACTCTACCTTGGGGATTATGTGTAAGTTTAATGTATAAACAATTTATGTTTATATCTTTTGCTACTAAGTAATAGTTGTATAGAATGATCGAACCTGATCTGCGGTGATTCAGGGCCTCGGATTCAGGACCCTCACAGTTGGTATCAAAGTTGTAGTTTATGAACCTTAGGTAGGAATACCTGAGACTAATAATCGCAGTGATTAGGATAAGTACTAACTCAAATAGAGTTAGTTGGTCGGTAAGATTCAAAGACGAATCTCGGTGGGGTATAAGATACAGAGTTCCCTAACTCTGATAATAAAGTTGAACAGTAGTGATGAATAGATAGAGTCTAAAAGACTAAAAGTACACTGATAGGAGATCGTAAAATAAAACGATCAAGACATAGAAATGAATCGTAATATATACGATGAGATCACCCCGTGATCAGATAAGGTTATAGTATGGAGAAGGATCGCTGAATGATTGAAAAGTTTACGACAAGATTCTTTGAGTGTCACCAGACTTTATGAATTGAGTGCAGATTCAGGAAAGGATTATGAATACGAGTTAAATGAAATTCGTATTGAGAAGGGAATTAAGATTAGGTGGTGATTTCAATTGATGACTCGTGTCAGCAGCTGAGTTGTATGATTCCTTGTGTGGCCGGGGAATTGTACTTGGTGTAAAAACTACTTAGTTTTGGCAATGATAATCATTAAAATGTTTGTGTCGCGTTATTTGCTATATGCATGTTAAGAGGGTGATTCCTTTCTTATGTGTAGAACAGATAGATAGGTTATAGGTAGAGAATATAAGGTTAAGTACGAGTTCTTAAAATTCATACTTATGTGACATTCTTGACTCATAGTTATATGAAATGTTTATGAACCCCTAAACGAATGGACCCCAAAGGTCTGACTAGGACAAGTTCTTAAACTCATAAGATTGTGGCAAGTAAATGAACTCATAAGTGTGGTTTGACGAACTGGGTATAGTTGTGTGTAAATGGAGTATTAAAGATTATAGGAACAAATAGATTGTTAAGCCAATGATTATTAGTGGAGACAGAAGTTTTCCAAAACTCCTAGCTATGCTAGACTTCGGAATTTTGACATCAAGCTAAATACGCACTATGTGCTTTTGAAAAAAAAATATATAGACTTGTAATCATTTTTGAAACGGTTTAAACAATAGTCTATGCTACTTATTTGAGCTAGACGCAAATGATTTGAAATATCAAAATATATTTTATTTATCACTCATGTACCATGTAACCTGGTGCAGAGATGATACAAGTTGATGAAGTTGTAAATGCAGGAATACTTAGTGCGAATTCGATCTAAAAATCATTGTCCCACTATTGTATGATGTGTTATGACAAAGTCATTTGATGACGACATCCTCAAACAAACTGTTAATACAGTACAACATTATGACGTCATTCTCAAAAATACTTTCAAAATTTTAATTTGCCAACGGGGTTTGGCTACACTTAAAATAATTCGATTGAATTGAATTATTGATATGAGTATATGCTATTCGATTTAGCTAGACCAATGTTTATGAAAACTGTAAGAGGTCTTTGAAAACTTTCCAGAACCAAATTGTTTTGGTGCGGATTCTGATAAAGACTGAGGTGAAAGTTTAAGCGCCCAAGGCGGATAAGAGGAACAAATTGTTCCGACCAGCAGTACTTGATCAGTACAGGGCATATCGGGCTAATCACCCTTTGTGGCTGTAAGTTATGACGGTTTGCGGATGAATTTCCATAAAACCTTTGCGAAAATGACAAACAAATAGTCTATATGACTTAACAAAATTTGAAAATTTTTACTCTTGTGAGAGGTGTATTGGGTAGCATGTGATGATGAGAATGTATGGTGTATGGTGTATGGTGTATGGTGTAAGGTAAATTTCGGGGACGAAATTTTTAGAAGAAGGGGTGAATGTGACAACCCGAGAATTTAAATTTTTTTAAAATGTTTAATTATTGATTTAAGGTTCAATATTAGAACCTAGACAGAAAATAAGTGTATGTGTTTGATATTTTTAAGAAGGAATTTTGAGGATTTCAAAAATCTATGAAGGATTTAGGTGAATTATTCAGGATTAAGTGTATACGTGAATATGTTCTGTGATTATGATATTATATATGTACAATATATGGTTAAGGGTCAAGGGTTGACTAGATAAACGATATCTGTATCAAACCCTAAGTATATGTTAAGAACGTCAACGTTCAGTTAGAAAACCCTAGCGATTAAAAAGGAACCCTAGAAACCAATTCTGGAAACCCTAACTTCAGTTTCGGCAATCTGAAACCCTAATTCGGTGTATGGAACCTAAATTGTGAGCTTAATGGCGTAAGTGTAAATAATTACAAGATTAATTAGGGTTAATCTTAACAAATTGGTTAGAAAACCCTAATTTCAAAATTTGAAACCCTAATTTGTAATTAGGTAATTTTAATGTTATATAATTAGGAAACAATATTAATCATAATTTTCAAGTTATAATTAATTAGAAAACCCTAATTACGAAATCTAATTTCTAAATTAGAAATATTATTTTTTATTTAAAACCCTAATTCGTGGGTTATAAACCCTAATGACAATTTTGACCCTAATTGCTTAATTAGCAATTTAATTAGGAAATACTAATCCTAATTAGCAAGATTTAAATTATGATTATGAAATTTTAATATAATTAGAAAATTCTAATTATAATTTAATAATATTAATTTTTTATTTTTGAAAACCTAATTTAGAAATTCTAGAATTATTTTTCCAAACCCTAAACCTTAAGGACTCCAAACCCTAAACCCTAAGGGTTAGGATAATTGACAAGTTTGCCATTAAAATAAAAGGAAAAATGACTAAGTTGCCCTTTGTTGCATTATTGGACATTGCTTGTATATCTAGCCATAATATTGAGTGGGTGATCTAATATATATCCCACGTGCTCAAATCTCAGCCATTCCTGCTGAAATCATCAAGCCAACATACATTGCATTATTACATTTATAAGATTAAAGAGAGAGAAAGAGCCACTTTATTTTTCATTTTCTGTAAACCCATCCTCCTTCTTCATTTTCGAGATTTAGAGTGAGAGAGAGAGAGAGAGAGAGAGAAGGTGAGCCATAATCAGTTCATAGCCTCTCAATATTAGAATCAAAAGTCAGAAAACCAAGATCAAAGCCTAAAAGGTATAAACCCTAATTTTTGTAAATCCTGTGTTTTGATGTTAGTTGTTGGTTAGATATGTGTTATAGGGTGTCATTTAGAGATCTGGGTTGTTGGATCATGGATCCATAACATCTAGATGCTCGAATCTAAAGATTTCAAAAATCTGGAAATGTTGAAAATTAAGGCCTGACAGTCATATGTCAGGGCCTCTAGATCTGTCAGTGATATTGTTATGTTTAAAGTTCTACATTTATTCTATGACATGAGGACCATGATCTGAAACTGGAAACAGGGTCATAGCATGTTCAGATCGTATGTTATTGTTGGTCAAACATCGTTGACCGTTCACGAAGTCTGGTTTCTGGGTAACCCAGAAACCCAGATCTCGTCTGACAAGGTTTTGCAGGCTCTAGATCTTGCAGTCTTTTGAATGTTTGGGCATGTTGTTGTTTTCAGGTTGTAGTCAGATATGTAGACTACATAGTAAAGTCATTATATCACTTATAGCATAACCGAAATGAAAAATAATCACAGTCAAACTAGCGTTGACCAATGGCCTAGGAAGAAATGCGGAAAACCCGGATCTTGAGAACACGTTCTGACGACGGTAGTTTGGCCAATTTGATAGATCTCTACTTTGGTGATGTTGTAAGATGGGTTTAATGCTATTTTAGTATACCCTGACACCTCTACTACACGTTTAAGTTCATAGATCACCCAAACCATTCCTAGAATAGACGATGTAAAGCTACATAGAAGGACCCTTAACACTGCTTGAGTTTCTGGGCAACCCAGAAACTCAAGAACAACGTTGTCAGAACTTTTGGACGCTTGATTCTCTCAGTTGTGATATGTTATGACCAAGAAATTTGTTTTTTAATGTAATATTACATCATTGCTACAATTGTAACCCATTTAGCTTACCAAAAATAATCACAAACATTGTTTTAATTAATGTCAAACAAGTAACCCGAGAACTAGCCATGCGTTTCTGGGTTGATGAAGAATAGGCTCAAGAACACCTATAGCGACGGATCTGTCGCTATAGGCCCCTTTAGCGACAGTTGTTTTAGAAATTAATTATTTTATTAAATAAATCGAATTAAATGGTTTTTAATTATTAAAAATACAAAATAAAATTCCAAAAAATTATTTTAAAGTCTGAAAAATAGTTTTTAATTATTTAGATTATATTTCATAAATATTTAATATTTTTGGAATATAAATGATATTTAATTTATTTAATTATACTATTAAATAAATTATTTAAAAATTATTTTAATACATGAAAAATCATGATGAAAAATAATATTATAGTATAAGAAAATATTTAAAGATAATTTCAGTTAATTTTAATATTTTATGAAGAATTTTATTAATTAATTAATATTAATGATAATTAGTTTATTTAATAACTATATTAAATAAATTATGAAAAAATAAATTAATGATTTAAAAATCATATAAAAATGATTTAAGTGTTATAAAAATATTTTAAGTTATAAAATATAACTTTTGATATTTTGTCATGAAAATATTAATATTTTAATATTAAAAGCAATTATCGGATAATGGATTTAAGTGTTTAAAAATCATATAAATATGATTTAAAGGTATTAAAAATACTTTGATATATTATAAATATATTATAATATTAAGTGATGATTTTCATTAATATTTGATATTAAATAAATATTAATGATAAAAAATTATGTGGTATTTAATTTGTATAAATATCGTTATTAATGATTGAAAAATTATACGAGTTTACGTAAAATATTTCGACTGATATTAAAATTATCTGAGATAATTGTTAAGTGTTTAGGCAGAGTTTAATTGAACTTAGACTCGATAAAAGTCCGACTAGACCGTCGGGATGTCAGATTTGTGTCGGGTTCAAATCAGACTACAATAGTTTGACTTGATACTGAGTCATATGTGTGTTGTAGACTGATAGGGTTATATGTTATGTGTTTAGGTTATTCCATATATATCTATCAATATAATAATATTATATTGTGATGATATTAGTCTAATATTGAAGATCTATATTACTAATATTAGGTATTCGGATAAAGCGTTATAAATTGCGTAGCGGTAATCAATGGTGCATGCAAGTTTGTTTTTACTTAACTCTACTAAGAGTTGTTTCATTAAGATATGCTTATGGATAATCATTGTTGATTGCCAATATAGTATTGTACTATATACATATTGCATGTATAAGTCAAGTATGAAAGGCTGAACACCTTCATTACCCTTCAGTCTAGATATATTTGTTCATGTATAATACTTGTTCAGTCAAAAGTTTGTTCCTGCTAGTTCACAATTATATTGTTGAATTATAGCCAGCTTATTATTCAGATTCTTTCAATCATGATATATCTTTAAATTATTGAACTTAAACTTGCTGGAAAACTTTTATGCTCACCCTTGCTATATCATGATAAACATTGCAGATTAAGGTGAATACGTCGGATACAAGGAAAGGTCAAAGATGGTTCCAGCTTTAGTTAATGTGCGTGATTAGATTTGTATAAATATTGTATATTAATGTTATTGTAAGTTAAATAAGTTATGTATTGTGTATTAAGTTAAAGTTACTCGACCTTGGGGATTATGTGTAAGTTTAATGTATAAATAATTTATGTTTATATCTTCCGCAAATAAGTAATAGTTGATAGAATGATCGAACTGGATACGCGGTTATTCGGGACCTCAGATTCAGGGCCCTCACAACTGTCCCTAGCAAAAATTGCCTCACAACAGTTTATTTCCTTCTTAAAAAATCGAGACTGTTTCTGCTAAATCAACTACTACGACTTGTAAACTCAAATTTTTTGAGTGCTAGCACTTGGATTTACCAGATAACATATACATCTAGCACCCTTCTTTGACGAATCGTAAAAAGAAGGTGTAGATTAAAAACGGTGAACACCCAAAGTACATAAAAGTTGGTGTTTCAAAACTAGAAAATTTATTTTTCTTTTCTTTTGATTTCAAACTAAATCAACACCCTATATGGGTAAATCTAAACATAAAAAACTCATCAACAAGAATACCCAAAGTTTTTGAGTTTAGAAATATAGATCCAAGTTTTGATTTGGAATAATCAAAATAAAATGAATAAACTAGTTACCTTTGTTCAAAATCTTGTTTCTTCTCTTTAATGGTTTCAATGTCCACTCTTCTCTCTCCTTTTCTCCCTCTAGTTCTAGCCGTACCTCTCCTCTCTCTCTCTCTCTCTCTCTCTCTCTCTCTCTCTCTCTCTCTCTCTATTATCTCTCCTTTTCTCTCTCTAGTTCTAGTTGTTCCTCTCCGCTGTCTCTGTCTCTCTCTCTCTTCCATGGCTGCCGCCACTTCTTCTCTTTCTCTCCCTCGTTAATTTCTTTTTGTTAGCTAAATGAGATGAGATAGAAGATGATTAGATATTTTTGAAGGAGAGTAGATATATGATATATATCAATATACATTCCCCCCCTTTTCTCTTCTTTATTAACCGGCCATGTGGCCTTCCTATCTCCACAATTCTTTTTAATGCTTTATTTAATGACCAAAATGCCCTTCTTCAATTTGGGCTTAAAATTGGGCTACTCATTTAAATGTTTTGAGCTATCAAGTCCACATAGTTCCTTGGGCCATAGAAAAATTGATATAGTCCAATCCTTTCCATCTTATCCCACCCTAAATATTTAATTAGGGTTTCCATTCCACACATTTAGAATTTAAATCATTACTCTTGCACATTAAATTTTATAACCCAATTAAACTTACCTTAATTAAGTTATAAAATTAATAAATTGAGATAATAAAATATATCTCTTTAAATTAGTATAATTTTTAATATTATTATTCTCCCACATGCTCCTTAACAAAAAAAAAATAGCTTGGCCCACTTAATTTAGTGTGTTGGGCTCTCTAATTAATTTCTTGGGCTTTAAAAATTATCATAGTCCAATATTTTTAATTTTATCCTACCCTAATAATTTAATTATGGTTTCTATTTACACAATTATAATTTAAATCCTTATTCAAGTACATTTAATTTCTTAACACAATTAGACTTACTTTAATTAGGTTATGAAATTAATTAATTGAGATATATAAAATAAATCTCTGGGATTAATATATATTTTAAATACTATAATTCTCCCATACCATAACCCTTAAGTTATTCAATTTTTATTCCTAATATATAATTAGGTTACACTAGTTTCTTTTATTTGTTTATATTATAAACAAATAAAACAAACACATAATATTCATATTCATTTACTCACATATTCACACAAATTAATTTAGTAGGTAGAGACATGATCACAAATCTCTTAGATTATGTCACTAGTATATATAATTAAATACTAAGACCACTACATAAAGATAACCATTTAGGTTATTTAATTCCAATACCTAATTTATAATTAGGTTATGTAACTTTCTATTTAATTTTTCTTTATATAATAAATAAATATATATACTTAATATATTTATTTATTTAATCACATACATGCATCACATAAGTCAAAAAATATTTATTCTTATCATTCCTCTTGCTAAAATATATAGCACATCACTATATATATATATATATATATATATATATATATATATATATATATACACACACACACACACACATACACACACACACAATCACTTTATCCTTATAATATCTCTTCATTGAAATTTATTTCCTTAATAAATTTCTCACATTCATAATCTCTTTCATTAATTCACATAAAGTTAAAGGTAACATAATACCTTATTCTTAACATACTTACAAATATAATTTCATTCTAGGTTTTGAATTTTTGTAACCCTTATTGTCTCAATTCTATTCAAATAGTTAACCATATAAGTTCTTCTTTAAAATTTTTAAATCATTCCTCTATTTCCAGTCTAGGTTTTATTCTTTAACATTTACTTTAATCATTTAAGATCTTTAATTTAATCATTCAAGATCTTCTAAATTTTTGGGTTGTCACAGAAATATGGGGATTTCTGAGAAGAATCAACTTCGTCAGCCGATTCATCTCCTAACTCACAGTAACCTATGAGCCCATCTTCAAGTTGTTAAGGAAGAACTCCTTTAAGAAATGGAACGAAGAGTGTCAAAAAAGCATTCATTTCCATCAAAGTGCAATTAGTCAAAGCTCCTATCTTGGTACCTCCCAAGGATGATATTCCCTCATTTATGTACCTGTCAATTAATGACAATGTCATGGGCTGCATGCTGGGGCAAAAAGACGATAAAGGCAAAGAAAGACCTATCTATTACCTCATCAAAAAATTCAGCATCAGTGAGCACAAGTACACGTTGATTGAAAAGACTTGTTGTGCATTAGCTTGGGCTTCCATGAGATTACAACATTATCTCTATGGTCACACAACCCATCTCATATCCCACATGGATCCTCTCAAATACGTATTCAACAAACCCATGTTGAATTGTCGACTATCCAAATAGCAGTTGATCCTCCATTAATTTGACATCATCTACGTGACCCAAAAGTCTATCAAAGGTCAAGGAATTGCGGATCAACTGGTCGCAACACCATCACGGGATTTCAAACCCTTGGAAACACATTTCCCCGATGAAGGGGTAATGACAATTTAATAACACCATCAGAGGGATACAGTCCAGTCACGAAGGATACATTTTGATAGAGCTGCAAAAATGGAAGGTTCAGGAGTAGGAGCAATTTTGGTGTCTACTTTGGGAGAGTAGTATCCCGTTGCT
This sequence comes from Panax quinquefolius, assembly GCA_020205615.1. Lineage (NCBI taxonomy): Eukaryota > Viridiplantae > Streptophyta > Magnoliopsida > Apiales > Araliaceae > Panax > Panax quinquefolius. Next base: position 96,066,198 of record CM035172.1, on the reverse strand, counting down.
ATCAAATTACAGTTGGTCATCACCAACAACACAGCTGAGTATAAAAGTTGCATAATGAGGTTGAAGCTAACCCAATCCATGGGCATCAAACGGTTAACTATATTTGGAGATTTCGAGTTGGTAATTAAACAAACCATTGGGATCTATCACACTAAGGAATTACATTTTCTGCCTTACCATCGGCAAGTTATCCAGATGTCTTCGGATTTTGAAGAAATATCCTTTCGCTACATTCATCAGAACAGGAATGACTTTGCTGACGCATTAACAACTTTGGGCTCCTTGATCAACATATCTAAAAGGGGAAGCATTCCAAATATCACCTTCACCAGCCAAAAGGCCCTAGTTTATGGGAATTACATCGGAGAAGTCTCGGATGAGTTACCTCCCATCCAACACCCTTGGTACCTGTCTATTAAAGAGTATCTGCGAGATGGATCAATGCCCATTGGGGTGAGTCAAGCTGAAAGAAAGTGGATCCATAGAATGGCCATGTAATTCTATCTGAGCGGAGATGCACTCTATAAAGAAATGTTGGACTAGGCCTTCTAAGATGCCTAAATAAAGACCCAGCTTAGAGACTCATGGATGAAATCCATAGTGGAGTATGCGGCCCACAAATGAGTGGTCCTCTACTTGTCAAGAAGATCTTAAGAACATGGCATTACCATGGCTCTCTCTCAAAGCTGACTATGATGATCACGTTAAGAGATGTTATCAATGCCAAATTCATGGAAACACTATCCACGCCCCTCCAAGGGAGCTCCACAATATGAGTTCGCAATGGCCCTTCTCAATGTTGGGAATGGACGTGATCGGGCCAATTGAGCCCAAAGCCAGTAATTGTCATCGGTTTATCTTTACCATGATCGACTACTTCACCAAATGGGTAGAGGCAACCTCTTTCCCCAGACTTACCAAAGAGGTGATCATTGGTTTCATTAGAAACAATGCCATTTATCGATACGACAACCAAAGGTGAGTGTATCAGACAATGCCGAAAACCTCAATAACCAAATGATGGAGGAATTATGCAACAAATTCCACATCAAGCATCTCAACTCCATCATCTATCGTCCAAAGATGAAGTGTGTTGTTTAAGCGACTAATAAGAATATCAAAAAGATCATGCAAAAGGTTTCAACCAATCACAAAGGATGGCCTAACTTGTTGCCTTTGACTCTATTAGCCTATAGAACGTCAATGCACACTTCCCTCTGAGATAATCCCCTACTCATTAACATGTGGCATGGAAGCAGTGCTCCCCATAGAAGTAGAAATGGAATCCTTGAGAGTATTGATAGATGCTCAAATGGAAGAAGACCAATGGTTACAAGATCGAAACCACCAATTATCTTTGATAGATAAAGACGGGCCACAACCATCTTCTATGGTCAATTATACCAACAAAGGATCGCTCGATCCTACAACAAGAAAGTTCGGCTATGACAATTCAAAGAAAATGATTTGGTCTTGAAGAAAATCCTTGACAACCAAGATCATTCTAAAAGAAAGTGCGCCCCAAATTGGGAAGGCCAGTTTATTATCAAGGAGGTTTTGACAGGAGGAGCCCTTAGATTGCAAAAAATAGATGGCAAAGAATTTCCCAAACTCATCAACTCAGACACCGTGAAACGATATTATGTCTGAATTTACCAGCAAACCAACATCCTTGTTCTGGATCATTAATCTACCAGTCAATTCATGTTTTCAAAACCTTTCTAATCACATCAGTTTTAATCCCACCAGGGACGAACTACGCAGACCTGATCTCCCCCATACACGAGAGTACGTATGCAGCCATTCACGGTACAGTCTCACCCCTACAAAAACATAAAACCCTATCAACGGTACTGGGATCATCCTTCTACCTCTTAAACCAAACCATAAGAGATGGAACTACCTGATCTCCCCAATACACGGGAATACATCGGCGACCATCTGTGGGGAGGTTAAACCACACCTTATCGGCTTAGAACACATAGATTGAACTTGTGACGCCCCCAAATTTAAATGCTTAAAACCCAAATTTAGTGCTTCACGATACAATTTCTTTGAGCGGAATAGTAATAATAATGTCATAAATATAAAACTTAATTTAGAAATCAAAGTTGTCTAAATCCCAGGTACGCGACCTTTAAAATTATTTCATTACATGATAGATAATAAATATCATCATCTTATTTAAGCCTAGCTATTACATAAGATAACACAAACTTATCCAGTCAGCTTTCCTTTCCCTTTGTTCTTAGTAGAGCCCTCTGGTTGATCATATTTAACTGAAAACATTTAAATTAAACAAGAATGAGCATTTGAGTGCCCAACAAGTAATAGCAAACATCAAGAAAAACATTAGCCGAAAGGATTAAATGTTTTTTTGAATGACACTTCTACAACGAAGCAATAGTTGTGAAGTAAACTGAAGCAACACTAAACAGCATAACAATTCTATTTCAAATTTTGAAACTACGTACTGACTATAAATGGAGAGCAGTCGACAGACTATGAACTTTGTTTTCAATTTTTGAAAAGGTTTAACAGAACTTCATCTATAAACCGTCATAACTTATAGGCACAGGGGTGATCAACCCGTTATGCCCTGTATTGATAAATACAACATACTAGAACGATATTCTCGTTCATCTTATCCACTTTAAGCGCACAAAGTTTTCCCATGTTTGAAATGTTCATACTTAGTCGAGAATCCGAACCAAAACAATTCGGTTAGATATCAATAAGGTTCTATCATGTTCAAAAATATTTTTAAATTTGTGTCTAGCCGAGTTAAATAGCTTAGACGACTTTTAATTAACGTATACATATTGAAAATCAATAAGTATGTATCAATATGTACAATAATTATCCAAGTGAGGACATTTGAATAACCATGAACAAAATATATATATCTGCATCTTACTGTAATACTGTACTAATAAACAATGAGCGAATAAAGTTCGAGAATTTTCAAAATTTAAGGATAGTTCAGATACTTGCACGATAAAAGTAGGGTTCAGATACTTGTACGATAAAAGTATAGTTCAAGGAACTTGCTCAATATAAATTTAAGTGAGTTTAGGGAACTTGCATGAATACTATGATTAATAAGAATAAAGTTTAAAAACTCGTATAACCGGAATATAATTCAATAACTTACTTTTACTAACACAGGTTTATTGCATAAATAGATATAAAGAGTAAAGATACTTGCATTCAAGAGATAAGCTTACGATATTTGTTGAATAAAGTAAAGCAAGAGTTAGGATACTTGCACAATATAAATGATAGTTCAGATACTTGAACGATACAATTAGGGTTTGGATACTTGTATTCAAGAGATAAGCTTACGATATTAGTTGAATAAAGTAAAGCAAGAGTTAGGATACTTACACAATGTAAAGGATAGTTTAGATACTTGCACGATAAAAGTATGGTTCAGATACTTGCATTCAAGAGATAAGCTTACGATATTCGTTGAATAAAGTAAAGCAAGAGTTAGGATACTTGCACAATGTCAAGTATAGTTCAGATACTTGCACGATAAAAGTAGGGTTCAGATACTTTCATTCAAGAGATAAGCTTACGATATTCGTTGAATAAACTAAAGCAAGAGTTAGAATACTTGCCTCAAGCGTAGTTTACCAAAGTAAAGCTTAATATCAAGCCAATGCACTATGATATCCTATTTATGTATAATCACATTAGTTATATAAGTTCAACATGTACATCTAATATCTTCATTTACTATCATACACAAGTGAAATTTATCAATGCTAACATATAGTTGCTAGTCTTCTAGTCGCATAATCTTATACGTATGTCATCACATGAAAATTAGTTTATAATATACCATTTCATAGTTGAAATCACAATTTGACTTTAAAGTGGTAAACACTTATTCATCATAGGATCCTATCAACAACATGCTTATTAACACATTAATACTACACTGGACATGAATTACAGATTAGAGTAACAACTTAGGCATTTATGAAACCACATAACAACTACAAAAATCTAATCCTACTATAGGGTGGCGCGACAACGCCTAATTTTTACTAAGGAGATGCGCCGCTCCCTGTTCAAACCAGGGCTGAGCAATCATTTGCTTGGCTTAGCCTACCCATCCTTACAGACATAACAAATATTAACATGTCAAGGGTCCCTTCGTACCTCTCAAGTTCAATCTAGGTTCCTGCTTTCATAATATGGTTCTAAGCTTGAATATCTCAACAAGTTAAGGCCATTCAAGATTATGAAACCACAAAGTCTAACATCCTTGTCTTCTAAACATACAAGGTAGTTATAAAACTCATATTTGGCATGCTTGTGAGTATTCATATCACATATGTGTAATTAGCTTCGTTTTGGTTTAAAAATATGCTTCGTTTATGCTTCACTTGAATTACGATACCTAAGCATGGTATATATACATTTATGATGCATGAGTGAGTCTAAGAGTATCATCAAACATGTTCACAAATATCAGATTCTAACTCTCAAAGTAGTATATTCACGTTCAAAGTTCGTATTTTCATCAGTAAATCTTATTAATAAGTCCAATATGATCATGCTTCATTACGAAATCCATATACGTAAGTTAGTATGTCCGACATGTATTTCAAAACCATACTACTATGCTTGCAAGATCAGAATATCAAAACGAATATATTAAGTCAATGTTCATTTTGAAACTCTAAGTTTCCATTAGCATGTTATCAATGTCATTTAGTATGTTAAACTACTTCACTTACTATGCATTCTACTTGGAATGCTTACGTACAAATGAAATCAAACCACACTAATATGTCTTCAAGCTAGAATGTTATGGTATACATATGGTCTATTGAGTTTACACATTGAAAACTTAAGTTTTCTTTTGAAATCAAGCTAGGTCTGTGATTATATGAAAGGTAACATAACTAGTATTTCAAGGACTGAAATAAGCTTAACTAAGTTGTATTAGCATGATCCATAAACCAGATATTATAACAAAACAACCAACAAAATCTGTAGAGGGACGCGGATGTGCGCCATTTGTACTACGGATAAGCGCGGTCGCACAACTCCCGTTCCAGTCCAGAGACTTCCCAGCCTCGGCAGATAACAATCCAACTACCAAATTTTCTTCACTAATTCTGTCAGGAATAAACATGTGAATGATATTCCTATTTAATATATGATTTGATTATGATATATATGAATGAATATGCAATTATGCTTGCATTAAGAAAAGCTTTAAAGTCCTTTGATAGATAATAGAAATATATGTACAAGGACTTAGAATGAATTGATCAAATATGTTAAGTTGATCCTACATAAGCAAAACAGCTTTGTAAAGTCCTTAAAAAGAAATGATGTAAAAGGACTATAAATATAGAAAGATCAAGCTTGTTAGGTTGATCTATTGATGTAATAGATAGGCTTGTCTGCCAGAAGTATGCAAGATAGTAGATCTCAGAGTTCGTAGACTTCCAGGGGAAACAAAGAAGGATCGTAGTGTGTCGAGTAGAGCTTTCTCAGGATCGTAGTGTGCTGAGGAATTCATGTTCAGAATCGTAGAGACAGCCTGCCTACGAGCTGACTGATCATCTGCTGAAGTCAAGACACAAACGTAGACTACACTCGAAGTGGTAGAGTCTACCGATGCCAAAGCCAAGTCAAGGATCATAGACTATACTCTGAGTTCGTAGAGTTTATTGATTACATGCAGAGATTGTAGTCAAGCAAGTTCAGATGAAGACAACAAGCACAAGGCAGAAACTGTAGAGTGTCAAGATCTGATCTCAGGATCGTAGTGTCTGCACAGCCGAAGCCGAATCGTAGAGTGCAAAACTACGACCTCAATAGAAGTGCTCACAATGCATAGGCAGAATCGTAGAGCAAGTACGATTCTCAACTAATGAGCACTCCCAGAATATCCAGAGGAACAAAGCCTCTGGTTGGCACTGCAAAGATACATCCTACCTGAAGGGAACTAGAGAGCACTCAATGAAAGGCATGCAAGGTAAAAGAAGATCTAAGCACCAACCCAATCAGCATCAAGATTGAGTTGTGAAGCCATTCGAGATGAAGACTTCCACAAGATAATCATAAGATGACTTCAGTAACTGACTAAGGAAAGTCAACAAGTGCAGTAGCTATCAAGTGAACAGAAGACAACGATCTTGGAAGCAACCGAGATCTTAGTGTTTGCCAAACGAAGAAAGAACTGATAGAAAGTGAACCGAGATGCTGGGTAGCCTCTGAAGAACAAGGCTGAAGTGATTAAGTGTAGGGTCAGTCCATTGATGATAAGTGAACGAGAGATCACAAGGAGAAAGCGAGCTGGACGCGCCACAAATCTGAAGTGTCTTGCTATTCAGAGGAAACCAGAGCAAGGAGTTAGGCCATCAGTATCTGAGAACAGTCGAAGCAAATAGAAGTATTGAAGCACTGCACAATAGAAGGAAGAGGTGTACTACATTGGAGATCCAATCAACACTCTTCAAGATCGTAGTGTTAACTCTACCAGTCAATGAGAAACACTCAATAAGACACTACGATCAGGTCCTCGAAGACGTGCATCAGAATCGTAGAGTTCGAACACCCGAACTGAAGCATTGGCAACGGTTTAATCTAAAGGATGGTATTCGGACAAAAGCTTATTACGAGCATCGATGCAAAAGGACAACCTCTGATCAAGAAATCAGAAAGAGATAATAAAGTCTTCGACCTGCCCAAGACATTAAAGTGACAACTCTGATGGGTAGGTGAAACATTAGACTGCAATATCAGATAAAGTATGACATATCATATCAGCAGTCTACCTCTGTCAACTCGAGATCTGTGAAGATATTTGAATAGCCTTCAACGGCTACTTTCCAACGGAAGGATTGGGAAGGAGTATAAAACAGGAAGAACTTCAAAGATCGAAGGTAGCTGGAGTTTTTGATTTTGGAGAGAAGGTGGACAGATCTAAACCATGTGAGATAGTGAGTCCGAAGGCTCACTCTACCATCCACCAAGAACACCTAGAGACATGCAAAGAAAGAAGTAGTAGTGAGAGTTCTATAATGTAGAAGTCAGAGTTCTACTACTTAAAGAGTGTTCTGAACTGCCGAGAGAAAGAAGAACATCATGTCATCTTGATGTCCATCATGGGAAGACTCTAAGTACAATAGAGAAGAGCCTACAGTCATCGTAGCAAGTCCATCATAAGAAGGCATCAAGTAGCAAGAAGGGAGATCACAAATGCCATCTTGGTGTCAAGCATGAGAAAGCTTCTAAGTACCTAACAGAAGAGCTTACAGTCATCTTAGAAGCCTATCATGTGCAACCATCAAGTACCAAGGAGAAGGATCTTCAAGGCAGTTCATAAAGGGGTCATCCGAAGTGGTTGAGTAACCGAAGAAGCTGAGCATCATGCAACACTCAGCTGCACTTCAAGGATGATCAAGCCAAGCTGCTAAGGATAGAAGATGTTCAGAGCATAAAGACATCTTAGCAGCTCAGCACCGACTCCAACAACAACAAACAAGCAACTCAACAAAGCCAGGGCCTGAGGGGTCCTTGTTCGAGGGGACTAAACAAAGCAGGGCCAGAAGGGTCCTTGTCCGGAGGGACTAAACGAAGTTCCAAGCCTACTAGGCTTGAAGAGTTCCTAGGGAACTAGAGGAGTCCCAAGGCTACTGGCCTTGAAGAGTTCTTAGTGAACTGAAGTCCCAAGGCTACTGGCTATAAAGGAATCTTAGTGATTCAGGGTGCTGCCCTTCCTTAGTGGAAATCCTGCTAGTTAAAAGCAGAAGAGTAGATTAGGAGCTTGAGTCTCTGAATTACTTAAAACCCCTTGTGTCTTTTACATTATGTCAATTACATTATGTACTATAACTGCTAAGGTGGTAAACAAACCAGCCTCAGTTTCTAAAGATAACACATCTGATGAAGAAAAGGACGTTGAGTCAACAGAAGAAAAAGAAAGAGATGTCAAGGCCCAGTCCCCACAAACAACATCCAACAATGAAGGTGAAGTTGGATTAAAGAAAGAAATTGCAGCATATGATGATAAAGAAGAGGAATGCTCAAGCCCCATGGCTAATTCTCAAAGAAGTCACTCTGTGAATGAAGAAGAGATTCAAGATGACCAAACTCAATCTCCAAGTGCAATCGCCCAATGACCCAAGATGATAGGTCAAGTAATGTTGTGTTTGTAAAAGAAAAACATGTCCCATCCAATCCTGAAGGTCCCCATGATGGCTCAAAGAGTAATAAGTTTACAGAAGAAGGGTCTGCCCCTGCCAGTGCTGAACCCCAAAGAAGTCTGTCTGTTGAACTAGAGGAGTCAGAGTCTGAAGAAGAAGAAGAAGAGTCTGACTCTCCAATAGCTGAACCTCTACGAAGAAGGAAGAGCTACAGACTGCAAGCCAAGTTTGCCTCCAAAAGGAGCAGTGGTCAATCAAATGCCATCATTGAATTGAGTGATGATGAGTCCAGATCCACGGGAGAGAAAGTCTTTGAAGATGAAACCAAAGAATGAAGAAGATGAATCTGAAGAAAACCTTACTGAAGAATGTTCTGGAAATGAAATGCAGCAGGAGGGATTCACTGCTGGAAATGTTTAAAGATGGCTTAGGCTCTGAAGGAGAAGAGATGAGGGATGACTATAATTCTGCAAATGAAGAATCAGAGGAACAAGCAGAATATCCAAACCTCTCTCCTACAAGATTCACCAGGAGAATAGTGGTAGAAGTCCCTAATGAACCACCAGAGACTCCACCTGAAAGATGGGTAAAGTATGGAGATGAGCAGCTTAAGGTAGTAAGAATGACTACTTTTGACTTAGCTAAGAACTAGAACAACATGGAGTTATACTGCTCAACCATTCTCTACAATCCTGATGACTTGCTGATGAGATGGTTCTTCCAGTGGATGCCATGGCTAAAAGCCTATACCGAAGGAGATGGAAGCTACCTCAGCTGGTGTTACTCTCACTTTCCAAGCATGGAACTGGTGGCTCAGAACTTTCCAAGAGTAAAGAAGTTTGCCACAAAACTGATCAAAGACCAGCCCAACTTCAAAGTCTATCGCCATGCTGAAAATCTCTATATCCCCTACGATTGTAGAGTGGATTCTGAAGGACGAAGAGTCACGATCAAGGAGTCGATCATGAGTCTGCTTCACTCTATCATTGATGATGTTCAAGCCCAAAACCAGAAGCCTCCTTATGCTCAAGCATTACTATCAGACATTCCCTCATCCTCAACCAGTGATTGGAACTCAACGATTATTTAGATTCTCCAGACTTTCAGAAATCTGTTCAAGGATGAAAATCGTAGAGTCCAAATTAATGGTCAACCAGCTGCTGTCCAACAAAAGGATCAAACTACTTTGGAGCAAGAACTATAGAAGAGTTCTGATGATCTAAGCGAGAAAATATCTCTGCTCATTGAAGAATCACAGAAGCTGACATGAGCAGGAGATAATTCCTTCCAGCACAAGCTTCAAGCTACTATGGCTGATGTATCTCTCAAATTCCAAGAGAGAGATAACATCTATCAGAAGGCCATACAAGATCAAAAGGATGAAGCTCTACGAGTTCAGAAGGCAAATGAAGAGCAGATTCAAGCCCTATCTGACAAGATTGAAGACCTAAAGCAGTCTTTCTCAGTGCAACTTGAGTTAGGTCAGCAGGAACTCAAGTTTGAAGTTGCCAACTCCTCCTACCTAATGGAGCAACTTATGTCCAACATGGAGCAGCTCTCTCAAATGATTAGTGACAAAAAGGGGGAGAAAAAGAGGCATAGAAAGAGGAAGAGGAAGAAGAACAGAGGGATAAAAGAAAAGAAATCAAAGAAGAAGAGATCAGCTCCAGAAAGAGTATCATCATCTGAGGGAGAGCCAAAAGATGATGATCCCATAATCGCAAAGTCTGAGGGGGAGCATGATCAGAAAGAAGCTGAAGGGGAGCCAAGCAAAGACAGAAGGTCATCATCTCAGGGGGAGCGAGAGCAAGAAGAACAATCAGATGAGTAGTTAACTCGAGAGTTATCGAGGCAGAATAGAAATATGCAAGATAGTAGATCTCGGAGTTCGTAGACTTCCAGGGGAAACGATGAAGGATCGTAGTGTGTCAAGTAGAGCTTCCTCAGGATCATAGTGTCTTTGAGGAAGTCGTATGTTCGTAATCGTAGAGACACCGCCTCTGGAGTCGACCGATCATCTGCCAAAGTCAAGACAGAAACGTAGACTACACTCGAAGTCGTAGAGTCTACCGATGCCAAAGCCAAGACAAGGATCGTAGACTACACTCTGACTTCGTAGAGTCTATTGATTACATACAGAGATTGTAGTCGAGCAAGATCAGATGAAGACAGCAAGCACAAGGTAGAAACCGTAGAGTGTCAAGATCTGATCTAAGGATCATAGTTCTCGCATAAACCGGGTCCGAATCGTGAGAGTCTTGAGTAACTACGACCTCAATAGAAGTTCTCATGATGCATAAAGCGTAATCGTAGAAAAAGTACGATTCTAAACTAATGAGCACTCCTGAATATCCAAAGGAACAAAGCCTCCGTTGGCAATCAGAAAGATACATCCTACCAAGGGAACCAGAGAGCACTCAACGAATGACATGCAAGGTAAAAGAAGATCTAAGCACCAACCCAATCAGCATCAGGATTGAGTTATGAAGCCATTCAAGATGAAGTCTTCAACAAGATAATCATAAGAAGACTTCAGTAACTGACTAAAGAAAGTCAACAAGTGCAGTAGCTATCAAGTGAACAGAAGATAATGAACTTGGAAGCAACCGAGATCGTAGTGTTTGCCAAACAAAGAAAGAACTGATGGAAAGTGAACCGAGATGCTGGGTAGCCTCTGAAGAACAAGGTTGAAGTGATTAAGTGTAGGGTCAATCCATTAATGATAATTGAACGGGAGATCACAAGGAGAAAGCGAGCTGGACACGCCACAAATATGAAGTGTCTTGCTATTCAAAGGGAACCAGAGTAAGGAGTTAGGCCATCAGTATCTGAGAATAGTCAAAGCAAACAGAAGTATTGAAGGACTGCACAATAGAAAAAAGAGGTGTACTACATTAGAGATCCAATCAACACTCTTCAAGATCGTAGTGTTAACTATACCAGTCAATGAGCAACACTCAACAAGATACTACGATCAGGTCCTCGAAGACGTGCATCAGAATCGTAGAGTTCGAACACCCGAAGACTAAAGCATTGGCAACGGTTCAATCTGAAGGATGGTATTCTGACAAAGGCTTATTGAGATCATCGATGCAAAAGGACAACCTCTGATCAAGAAATCAGAAAGAGATAATAAAGTCTTCGACCTGCCCAAGACATTAAAGTGACAACTCTGATGGGTAGGTGAAACAGTAGACTGCAATGTCAGATAAAGTATGACATATCATATCAGCAGTCTACCTCTGTCAACTCGAGATCTCTGAAGATATTTGAATAGCCTTCAACGGCTACTTTCCATTGGAAGGATTGGGAAGGAGTATAAAATAGGAAGAGCTACAAAGATCAAAGGTAGCTGGAGTTATTAGTTTTGGAGAGAAGGTGGACTGATCTAAACCGTGTGAGATAGTGAGTTCGAAGGCTCACTCTACCATCCACCAAGAACACTCAGAGACATGCAAAGAAAGAAGTAGAAGTGAGAGTTCTACAATGTAGAAGTGAGAGTTCTACTACTTAAAGAGTGTTCTGAACTACCGAGAGAAAGAAGAACATCATGTCATCTTGATGTCCATCATGGGAAGACTCTAAATATAATAGAGAAGAGCCTACAGTCATCTTAGCAAGTCTATCATAAGAAGGCATCAACTAGCAAGAAGGGAGATCACAAATGCAATCTTGGTGTCAAGCATTAGAAAGCTTCTAAGTACCTAACGGAAGAGCTTACAGTCATCTTAGAAGCCTATCATGTGCAGCCATCAAGTACCAAGGAGAAGGTTCTTCAAGGAAGTTCATAAAGGGGTCATTCGAAGTGGTTGAGTAACCGAAGAAGCTGAGCATCATGCAACACTCAGCTGAACTTCAAGGATGATCAAGCCAAGCTGCTAAGGATAGAAGATGTTCAGAGCATAAAGACATCTTATCAGCTCAGCACCGACTCCAACAACAACAAACAAACAACTCAACAAAGCCAGGGCCTAAGGGGTCCTTGTCGTAAGGGACTAAACAAAGTAGGGCCAGAAGGGTCCTTGTCTGGAGGGACTAAACAAAGTTCCAAGCCTACTGAGCTTAAAGAGTTTCTAGGGAACTAGCGGAGTCCCAAGGCTGCTGGCCTTGAAGAGTTCTTAGTGAACTGAAGTCCCAAGGTTGCTGGCCTTGAAGGAATCTTAGTGATTCAGGGTCCTGCCCTTCCTTAGTGGAAATCTCCTTTAGTTGAAAGCAGAAGAATGGATTAAGAGCTTGAGTCTCTGAACCACTTAAAACCCCTTGTGTCTTTTACATTATGTCATTTACATTATGTACTATAACTGCTATAACTTCTATGTATGTTTTAACTGCTTACAACTAAACTTACTCTACGAACAATGTATGTATGATTATGAATATATCAATGAAGGGGATCTTTTACTTATTTCGCTGTGCTTGAAAAGATTCTTATGTTTGTCATATGCTAATTTATTAGCTATAAAATATAATAGAGAAAAGTATTTGAAATAAAAAGGATCTATTCAATCCCCCCTTATAGATCTATTGTGCCTACTGGGAACTAACAAATTCGACTGTAACCAAGCAACATTGCATACTAAACATGTAAATAAGCCTATAAAACAACTACATAAGTGTTCTAAACCCAAATTACAATTTAACTTGGCATAATCAATAAATTGGTAATTCAAGAATGGAAATTTTGATAGAACTCAAAATGAAGAACAAGAAGAAATCTTTGTTAGGTTTGTAAGATTCATACACGCAATCAAATTGCAAAAATAAGTGGAAGCGTGGAAAATTAGAGTTTTAAAATTTTACAAACCATATACACGCATCATCCTTTATGCACAATTATTAATTAAACGAAAAGATAAAGAACAAGAATCAAACCCTTGAAGATTCGAGCTTCCTCAAGTACAAGTTCACCTCCAAATCCTTTCGCGTTCAACTTGAATCCACCGGGTTTGGTTTCCTTCCTTTGATTAACGTTAGCCACCCAAATGTTTGGCCTCTAGAGGTGATCCACCAAGGAAGAAGAAAGATTGAAGAAGATGGGTGTTTGAAAAACCCTAGTTTTTCTATCTCTCATAGAAAAGGGTGTACTCTCCCAACTATTGGAATCACGTATTTTGATATCTGATATAAGACTCCTCTTATAAAGATATCAGTTAAACCATCTAATCTAATTAGAAAATAAGGTATTATTTTATTAATTAAACTCTTTTAATTAATTAAAGCCCTAATCTTATTAGAGATAGTTAATTAAACTTTGTTAATTAATTTAACCTCCTAATCTTATTAGAAATATATGAGAGTACTTTTATTAATTAATTCTCAAACTCCTTTAGGAATTAAATAATAATAATAGTAATAATAATAATAAGACTCGTCTTATTAATTTATATTTAATATTTCCAAAATATTAAATAAAAAATATTAAGCTATTTAATTTATTCTATCACCATAAATTAAATTAAATATACTTAACTTATTATTTATGGTGTGACCCTTTAGGTTCTCCATATTAAACCTATTGTGAATAAATCAATTAGAACAATTCTAATTTTATTTAAATAAATTAAAATATTAATTTATTTAAATAATATTTATTCTAAAATAGGGATAAGCCTCCCTAGTGATTAACGACTTTCCAGATAATATAGATTTCAACATTAATCATAAAAGAACCTTTGAGTAAATAGTTACCGTACAATTCAATAATTCCACCATTCAATGTCCCAATTAAATATAAGACATGGAATTACTGTCAAGTCTTAATTTATTTAATTATATGTATTTCGACTCTTAAATGCAGAACTCCAAATAATGCAAATTAGAAACTCTTTCTAATTTCATACTGCCTTGGCCAAGGACTACTGGGTCTCTTCTTTTACTAGAAGCGGTAGATTCTTTATTGATCATACATTATCTCCATATATAACTTATTATACCCAAGCATACCCTTTGATATACCCTAAGACTGTGACGCCCCCAAAATAGGTATACACAACACCCATTCTGAGTCGCCAAATACATGGTGCGAAACAACTACAACTTTATTATTACAACAAGAAAAGCGTGAGTTTGAATACAAATATTATCTTCTAGATAATATCTATACTCAAATAAATCCTCATCACATTTATTGATACATCATTTTGCAAAATGGTGAGGACTACTAAACAATCCTTTCTAAAACCTTCATTCCATACCCCACTACGTACTCGCTTATATTCTACGCCTCCCGAGAAGAAAAATGGAACAACAAGGAAAGGGTGAGCTCAACTAGCCCAAGAAAGAATATTATGACTAAGATAATATACAACAAATTATCGTTAGTCTTCAACAGGAAAAATCGATAGAATACAATAGACAACAAGTTTTGAGATCAATATTCGCAATGAAATAATAATTCATAGAAGAGTTACGTAGAATGAAATCTACTATAATCTATGAATTTAACAGGTCCATCATCAATATTTTATCCCCTGTAACATCAATCAATATACATCTGAATCAAATATTCATCTTTGCACTACTGTGCCAAAGATATTCATCGATTAATCATATTCATTTAAACACCTGCTCATCTTTGCACTCTGGTGCCAAAGATATTAATCAATCGGTCACATGTTCATCTCAACACTGTTCATCTTTACACTACAGGCCAAAGATATTCTTCAGAAATCATTCATCTTTGCACTTTCTGAGCCAAAGATATTCTTAAGAAATCATTCATCTTTGCACTACTGAAGCCAAAGATATTCCATAATATCATCATTTAAGGTAAGGATGATGAAAATATTTTTAAAGAAACGAATCGATTGAAACAAAATGACAAGGATTAAGGATTAAGGATTCGTACTTGGTTTTATCCACATCCAAAAATACCTCAAAATAATCATAGTGGTGTAAAATTCAAGAATGATCAAACATGGATACAATCGAGCTAGTATCCGAATAGATATTTTGGACAAAAAAAGAAGAAATTTTATTTTTCTATTGAATAGTGCCAGACATACATGAATAGTCAGATACGTGAATAATGTCGATATCGTGAATAGTAACTCAGGCACCAAAAAGATAGAAATTCCACAAAAACATCTTCACGCTTACCATGAATAGTACTGCGTGAATAGTAACTCGTGAATAGTAACTCATGAATAGTAACTTCGTGAATAGTAACTCGTGAATAGTAACCCCAGACATGAAAAAAGTTCCAAATTTGATAAAACTTGGATCAATATTTGACATAATGATATTGAAGAAATAATATCATTACAAAAAATAATATCCCTTACCTCGAAAGATCGAGACTTCTAGCTAGAATACCGGTATAGTCTTGAAGGAACTTGCACCGCCTCTAGCAATACTCAAAGTATACTCAAAATACTCACAAGAATACGCTCAAAATATCGAGAGAGAAATAGAGAGAAAACTTCAGCTTAATTGTGATTTTCAATTCTAACCTAAGCACCCTATTTATAGGAAAATGCTTAGAATGACAAAGAAAATTTAATATAATATTAATATAATTATACAAATTTTCCTTAGCCCACCTTTTGGTCAAAAACACCAGCCACACATGTTAAATGAGGTTCACAAACTCACCAAAATGTTTTTCTCAAAATAATTAATTAAAACTCCCAAAAATCAATTATTTCTAACTTGAACTTCAATAATTTATAATAAATAGTCCTTTCATCAGAAAATTCGAATCTCATGAGTTTTTATAGGAAATTCAATTCTCTACAACTTTGCAGAAGAAAGTGTTTCCAAATTCCAAACAAAAATCGACCGAAATCCACAAACGAAGCGATTTTATGTACTATAATCAAATTTCTTGGTCGATAATTGTGTCCACCAACACACAAAACATGTGTTAAACATTTAATGCCACAAAAATACTCTTTCTCCTCATATACTCATATATCCCACATTCATTGTAAAAATATCACCGATTAATATATTATTAAAATAATATATTTAAATGAATTATTTTATCGAAAAAGATAAAATATTAATTTTCAACAATTGTCATTTTAAAAATTTTCTCCATCTATATCCACATAAAATCAATATTTTACTCATCATATAAATCAATAATTAATTATTCACAAATAATATTACAGAATCACAATATTGATGACCGTGCGGTTCCTGGAAGAGGGGCTTTCCAATAAGAATTTCTTCTTCTTGGTATGCAATTAGATGACCAAACCTCTCCTTAGAAGCAGAACTTTCTAGACATTGTCAATAATGTTATCTAATAATATTATTAGGATAATATGAATTATTGCTTCGATAATGAAAGATCTTGTAATGACAATTATTGAAACAATGGCCAATATAAAATATCAACGCAGACAATTATTAACTCAATAAAATCTCGAATAAGAATTACAGTAACCATTATTGAGTAGTTCCTTCTTACGTAAGAATCAATAATTGGTGCAATACCGTATCTTCGCTTGTTCAACAGCGTATTAGTGTGTTTTAACCACCGGGTATTCCAATCAAAGATGATAATTAAATAACAACTACGCTAGTTATTTAAAAACAACTTATATTTGTCGTTTTTTTTTCATCCAATCGCTCAAGTTATGGGGGCCCACACATGGCTTTTACCGCCGTGCATTTAATATTCCCCGACAAATGCGAATATTCCACGACCAAACGAATATTCCCCACACAACAATGAATATTTAATAACCACTTGCTTATTTTGAAATATTTGCGTATTTAACCCTTAACTATCCACATTAATCAAATCAACCCTTACTATTTCAAAATAATAAATAAAGGAAATTCCTTTTTATTTAAAAAATTTCGGGTCTTACAACCTCCTCCTTATGAAATTTCGTCCTCGAAATTGACGTACGTACTGTGTGTTTTCAAAAGGTGAGGATACCTCGCTTTCATTTAGCTTCCAATTCCCGTGTCATTTCCTCTATAGCATGATTCCTCCACAAAACTTTAACTTGTGGTATAACCTTCTTGCGTAGGACATGCTCCTTCCTATCCAAAATATTGACAGTACCTCCTCATCGTTAAGTCTTGGCTATCTCGTTAGGTTCTAACTCTATAACGTGGTTCGGGTCTTTCACATATTTACTGAAATACGAGATATGTGAAACACATTATGAACACGAGACATACTCGGAGGCTAATGCAAGTCTATAGGCTACATTTCCTACTCGGTCAAGAATTTGAAATGGACCGATAAATCGGGATTGAGCTTTCCTCTCTTCCCAAATCTTGTAACTCCATGACTCGTAATAATACATGATCCCCTACACTAAATTCCCGTCCTTTCGGGGAAGATCCGCATAACTCTTTTGTCGATCTTGTGCTTGCTTTGTATCGTTGTCGAATCATTTGGATCTTTTTCGGTGATCATACGTTTCAACTTTCGGTCCCAACAATGTTGCTTCACCCACCTCATCCCGACATTTTCGTCCATATAATGCTTGAATGGAACCATGCCTATATTTGTTTAATAACTATTGTTGTATGAGAACTCCACCAACGGCAAAGTACTTATCCCAACTTCCTTTGAAATCTAGAACACGAGTTTTAATATATCTTCAAGAGTTTGAGTAGTCCTTTACGATTGCCCATCCGTTTGAGGATGGTATGCCAAACAGATCGTGAAATTAGTGCCCATAGCTTTTTACAAACTAACCCCAAAATCATGAAGTGAATCTTGGGTCACGATCTAAAACTATGGATCTTTGGCATGCCATCAATCTCACAATCTCATTTACGTTACATACGAGAAAGACGTTCAGGAATAAGTCTCTCGTATCGGTGAGAAATGAGTAGACATGGTTAATCTATCAACAATAACCCAAATCGCATCTATGCCTTGAGAAACCTTGGGAAGATTAGTAATGAAATTCGGGGTAATGTGTTCCCACTTCCATTAGGAATCTCAAGTGGTTGCAGCGGACCCTTAGGTACAAGATGCTCCGCCCTTTACACGTTGGAAAGTTAAACACATCGAGATAAACTTTGCAATCTCTCTCTATGTGCTCCACCAAAAGTATGTTGAAGATCATAATACATTTTGTTACTCCCCGGATGGATTGCAAAACAATGTGTTGTGTGCCTCCATCATGATTCTATGCTTCAAATCAAAATCATTAGGAATGCAAAGTGCGGAGTTGACTCAAGTATTCCTTCTTCATCAATTCCCGCCGTATGCATAATAGCTCCTTCAGATTTGTGAATTTATTTCCAATCGCGATGGTATGAAGGATCAAATTCTGCTCTGCTGAGTTCTTAAAGCTTTTACAGCTAACTTCTTGTACTTTTAAAGTTATACTTAACTGACATCGCACTTTTCGTTCATATATGATCTTCTACTCAACTTACTGGTGCTCGCAACCTTAAGATTATTAAAGTTGGCTCTGTCATTACGCGCCAAATGACATCTCCTCTCGAAGTTCTTCTCGCATTCTGCGATTTCCATGGTATGAGTTTAGATATGTGCGAAATGAGTCTCCTCTTGAGTTCTTGGAAAATCTTCTCGCATTCCTGCGCTCCATGGGAATTTTGTATCTTTTCAACGTTATCGGAATCCGATTAAGAATATCCTTCGGCGAATCTCAGATAATAACCGACTAAGCACGAAAGCTCGATATTCCCGATACCCGACTTAGAGTTGCTCTCAATCGTGACTCATATCCAATCTTGGATATGACGTCACAATGACACCCTATCGCTTTTACTATCGCATGCGAATATGATGTCCCCTACAGAGAGTTCGGCTTGGTGAATTCCACAAAGAAAGTCACAAGATAAAGGCTCAGTGCACCAAATTCTAGTTGAATTTTTAACTCACGAAGTTCAATAGGAGCCATTCGATATGAGATTTTAGAAATGAGTTTTGTATCTTGGGGTTCAAAGTCGATACAAAATTTAATATCGAACTTTGGGAGTAAGCGAAAAATTCTTCGAGGAAAATACGCCGGGAAAAATCAATAACAAGGAATATTATTCAAATCGGCGTGTCTTTATTCAAATCCATAACATGACTAAGAAAATTTGACATCCGTAATAAAACGAATGACTTCATGGCTTGATATGAAAATGTTTGACTTCAATGGTTTGATTGCTTGAATTCGAATAACAAAGTTGCTTAGGAATATGAAAACTAACAACCTTACGAAAATAATCAATTTCGCATGATGAGTAGTTAACCTTAAAATCACATCAAAAACAAATATCTCTATAGAAATAAGGTTAACGTGTAATGTGATAGTGCCAACTCGAATCGAAGCAAGATTTATAAACAAGTGGATGTGATGAAAGTTTCTCCTAATTGGAGTTTCCACAGAGATAGATTAAAGTCTAATTTCTCGAGTCGAGTTTTAAACGTTGGTAAGCCGAGTAAAGAGAGAGATAAAAGAATCGGTAGAAACGATATCTAGTAAGGTATATACTTCAAGAAAATTTATAATTGACTAACCCGTGCTAACCGTTCGCTCGTTCCTTGCATTTTATTGGTCACACGACAAACGCTCTTCCAAATCGTTGACTTTGACTTTTCGGGAGACCGATCTTTTGAGTCACCGTCCCCATTGAACTAGGTTTATCTTCTTGTACAATCTCGAAAGCGATATGTCCTTCCTTTCCACAACTATAGCATACCTTAAACTGACTTTGTACTGGCGGTTTGGGCCCCGATATGTCCCTCTTTCCGCATTTGTAACATCTGACCGTGGTGGTCATTCTCCTCCCTAAAACTAGTTCTTCTTTGGCGCCGACGTCTTCACATGGTCGTTGTTGAATCTCCTCTTTTAAAATCTCCTCTCGACTTCGCTTCTTCTATTTTCATGGCCACGATTACCACACAGTGGTTACTGCAGCCTTTGTCATGTATTCTTCTTTCTCCGCCGGTTATCGTTATTACGATGATTTGCTATCTTGATATGATCCTCGGTTATGGTCCCTCGGTTGAGCGTATTCGTTATCTCACTCTAACAAGCGAGCCTGACATTGACAACATCGAATAGAGAGAAAATTTATGAGAAATGAGATCTTGACGTATGCCGGTTTCAAACCTCTCGTAACATCAAATGTCATCGTTTCCTCATTCTCCACCAAATGAGGTGCAAACTCGGATAACTCCGCTTGAACTTAACCGCCTCGTCTGACACCGCTCGTTATTATTACTCTAGTCACAATAAACTCACTTCCTTCATAGCCAGATACTTTACTGTGGAAGTACTTGTCATTGAACTATTCAAACGTCTCCCATGACATGTCGAAAGTGCATTTGGATGGATGCCTTCCTGATTCCCACCGATGTCGCGCCTTCGCCACGGAACATAAAGGTGGCGAATGGAACTTTCTGTTCTCAAATGCATCCCAAGACATCGAATATCTTGGTAATTTGTTTGACCCACGCCTCCGCCTGTTTAATCGGATCCGGCTTCCCCAGCACTCGTGGTCCCAACTTCTTGTAAGCGCTTGCTTTGACCACTCTCATTGAATTGCTATCATTTCCTCCTCAGATTTTGAACACGAGTCTCCTAAATGATTTTGCATGAACTCAAAAAGCTTCTAAACATCCCCTCGTTCATCATCTCGCTTTCCGCAGGTGTTGTTCACGGAGGAACATTGCCACTTTTGTTCACGTTCTTCTCGTTGGTGATCTGAAGGCATCTCCACTACCTCATTTACTCCTTTGTTAATATTCTCAATCGACATTCTCAAATCTTTGTCATAAAATAAGGGTTAATTAAGGAAATCAATATCACATAATATCCCTATATCTTGACGACAACTAATAAGCTTAGGTAGGACACACTAGCGAAGGATTTACTCTGCTCTCCCTCCTAGTTCTATTCCCCGATCTCCGCCAGGAAGATCATATCCCTAAGCTCGATACTAACTGTGTGGCCCCCCAATAGGTATACACAACACCCATTCTGAGTGTGCCAAATACATGGTAGTAAACAACTACAACTTTATTATTACAACCAGGTAAAGCTGTGAGTTTGAATACAAATATTATCTTCTAGATAATATCTATACTCAAATAAATCCTCATCACATTTATTGATACATCATTTTGCAAAATGGTGAGGACTACTAAACAATCCTTTATAAAACCTTCATTCCATACCCAGAGCTAGTATATACTCGCTTATATTCTCGCCTCCACGAGAAGAAAAAATGGAACAACAAGGAAAAGGGTGAGCTCAACTAGCCCAATGAAGAATATTATGACTAAGATAATATACAACAAATTATCGTTAGTCTTCAATGAGGAAAAATCGATAGAATACAATGATGACAACAAAGTTTCAGATCAATATTACATGCAATGAAATAATAATTCATGTAGAAGAGTTACGTAGAGAATGAAATCTACTATAATCTATGAATTTAACGAGTCCATCATCAATATTTTATCCTGTAACATCAATCAATATACATACAGAATCAAATATTCTTCTTTGCACTCTGAGCCAAAGATATTCATCGATTAGTCATATTCATTTAAACACTGTTCATCTTTTACTCTACATGTGCCAAAGATATTAATCAATCGATTATGTTCATCTCAACACTGCTCATCTTTTCTGACGTGCCAAAGATATTCTTCAAAAATCATTCATCTTTTGCACTACGGGCCAAAGATATTCTTAAGAAATCATTCATCTTTGCTACTGGTGCCAAAGATATTCCATAATATCATCATTTAAGGTAAGGATGATGAAAATATTTTTAAAGAAACGAATCCGGTGAAACAAAATGACAAGGATTAAGGATTAAGGATTAAGTACTTGGTTTTATCCACGTCCAAAAATACCTCAAAATAATCATAGTGGTGTAAAATTCAAGAATGATCAAAACATGGATACTGATCGAGCTAGTATCCGAATAGATATTTTAGACAAAAAGAAGAAATTTTATTTTTAGATTGAATAGTCCGTAGTATACATGAATAGTCTTCAGTATACGTGAATAAGTGTCGATACGTGAATAGTAACTCCGACACCAAAAGATAGAAATTCCACAAAAAACATCTTCACGCTTCACTGAATAGTACTTTCGTGAATAAGAACTCTCGTGAATAGTAATCATGAATAGTAACTCGTGAATAGTAACTCGTGAATAGTAACCCAGACATGAAAAGTTCCAAATTTGATAAAACTTCAGATCAACATTTCAAAGATAATGATATTGAAGAAATAATATCATTACAAAAAAATAATATCCCTTACCTCAAAGATCAAGATCATTGCTTACTAGAATCTAAGGGTATAGTCTTGAAGGAACTTAAAATCGTCCTAGCAATACTCAAAGTATACTCAAAATACTCACAAGAATACGCTCAAAATATCGAGAGAAATAGAGAAAACTTCAGTTTACGGTGTGATTTTCAATTCTAACCTAAGCACCTATTTATAGGAAAATGCTTAGAACACCAGCGAGAAAATTTAATATAATATTAATATAATTATACAAATTTTCCTTAGCCCACCTTGGTCAAAACACCAGCCACACATGTTAAATGAGGTTCACAAACTCACCAAAAACGTTTTTCTCAAAATAATTAATTAAAACTCCCAAAAATCAATTATTTGAACTTTAGAACTTCAATAATTTATAATAAATAGCCCTTTCATCAGAAAAATTCGAATCTCGCGAGTTTTTATAGGAAATTCAATTCTCTAAATGTTATCTAATAATATTATTCGGATAATATGAATTATTGCTTCGATAATAAAAGATATCTTAAATGACATTTATTGAAACAACGGCAATATAAAATATCAACGCAAAGAATTATTAACTCAATAAAATTTCTAATTTTACTAAATTCGAACCATTATTGAGTAGTTCCTTCTTACGTAAGAATCAATAATTGGTGCAATACCAGGTGCTAAGTGTGTTTTAACCACCGGTATTAACAAGATTAACGGCAACAACTGGTCTCTTTAAAAACTTTATTTATGTCATTTTTTTTCATCCAATCTTTCCGTTATGGGGCCCACATTCTTTATCGATCATACATTATCTCCATATATAACTTATTATACCCAAGCCATACCAACCCTTATTTCATATAAAAAGGAAATTCCTTTTTAAAAAATTTTCGGTCTTAAGGAATAAGTCAAAGTATAACTCATCATACATAAGATACTATGATGATCTCAAGTCCAAGGATCACTTGTCTACTACTATCACTACAGAATTCCTATTGGCGACAAAAAAGTAAAACTCCATTAGTTATTCCTTAGCGAGCCACGTTCAGTGTACTTATTCTTCAATAAGCACCTACATACTTGCTTTAGTGTCTCCACACAAATGATTATGAGATCAATCATCCTCATCCAATGAGCAAGAAACGTATGTATCAATCTATCCGGATTCACTAATCCGCAATTTAGTAATCCAACAATTGGGAACTATTTTAGTTTTAAGCTTTCTAAGAATTTAGATCTCATTAGAATGATCATCATCATTATTCTAAAAGCATTAATTAAAACTATGGGTTTATCACATATTATAAAGCATGATGTAGATAATTAAAAGCCTTTAATAAATTAATACTTTTTTATTAATAAATGAATAAGATTGTTACAAAGTATATGCTTTATCATCAAACATGATTGGCTTGTGTGCATATTACTTTCAATCTTATACCTCTGTAATTAGCTTGCTAATTCTCGTTTCTTCCACTGATGGGTATGTAATTACTTGCTATATATATGCTCTCAATTACACACTTAAACAATTCTCAGCAATGAAAAATGGAGAAGGAGAGTTCATATTTATAGAAAGAAAATTACATAGATATTGCAATCTCCCACTAAATTAAACTCATTGATTGAAGGATTACATGAAGGTTAAGAGAGAGTTGGTAGATGGTAGTTGAAAATCATTATAACCACCACTCCCCCATAATCATCAGCTAGAAAAGCTTGGAAGAAAGAAAAGAAAATAGGCCTTAGCCTTTATGGGATTCACGTGAATGTGAAATAAGGAGCAATTTGGACACTAAATTTGGGACAACCCAAATATTCAGCAATCTTGTAATAATTATACAATTTCCTACTCTTATGTTATATTTTATATACATATCATCCAAACATGGGTTATATCCTAATGTCACAATATAGTTACATAATTAATATTTTAAGGCAGTAGATGTTATGCAACATACATATAATCCATGTACATTTTATTTTAATGTATACCTATATACATATTGTCACATAGATATTTCATAATATATTTATAACATATAGTTCAATATGCTCAATCACATTGCTTCATACAATGTAGTTTAATAAGACTTAATATATAGGGTTGTTATATATAGTATAGTCACATAAATGCCACATTACACTATATATAGTATAGTTGCATTCCATATATATTACATTCTTTAATTATTGCACACTTCAAGATACAACAATCAATATAATATTATTATATTGATACTTATTTATTTGTCAATAATTAATTTATTCACCTTCTTGATTAATTAACACCAATATTAATCCATTCCTCATTAATTAATATAATTATGGATCTCTATAACAATTATATAAATTAATTGTTCACTTAATAATTCCTAATAATCATGTCATACAATAATCATATTTTCATGAAAATAATTAACAAATATTTTTATTACAAAATTAATTTATTTTAAGAGTATAATCTATAAAAATCAATAATTCTAAAAAGAAATTATTTACAATTATTAATGTAATAAATAAATTTTATTTATCACATATGTACATATATTTTACTTTACACATATGCCCACCTTATATATATATATATACATATAAAATTTATATGAAAAATTTCTTATTTAATTATGTTGAAAATATTGGGTTATTACATTCAGCCTCCCTTATTAGGATTCCATTCTCGGAATCACCACTTTAAAAACTTATAGACACTAGGGCAGATAACATATACAGTCATTTTAAGTAAGTCTCGATCAGATTTGATCGAATTGATCTACAACTATTCAACATAAAAGTTGCCTATCTGATTATACGGAAATTTGATTTCTAACAGAACTCAAATTTCTCCTTCAAAATTTCTTTATAACATAATTTACTATATTTAAGAAAAATTGTATATACAAAAATAAAATTCATACAAATAATACCTGGAGTTCCATCCCCGGCTAATACGGAATCCTTAACGATCATGTTAAAGATTCTTGTGGTTGATTTTGTTGAAGTTGGTCCCGTTATCGCCAGTGTTCCGCAACCTTTCCCCGCATTCACGCTTTTTGCATCCATTCTCGTTTTTGGACAAACCTTTACCTTATGTCCCGTTGATCCACACAGAAAACACCCACCGTTCATCCTAGGATTGGGGCAGTTAGGAGAGATATGTCCTTCCTGCCCACACTTATAGCACACAAACTTACCACTAAGACACTCACCAAAATGATTTTTCCCATAATTCTTACACTGCACAGCCTGCTTCTTCACACCTTCCTGTTTGACTTGGACATTCCCAAAATTTTTCCACTTTCTTTTTCCATTCCCACTACCACTACATGTTTCTACCTTCCCAACTCCCTCAACCTTACCCTTATTCTTTTTGTCCTTATTGTAGAGGTTCATGGCCTCACTTCCCCCTTCGGCTATGATAGCCTTCCCCAAAAGTGCTGCAAAAGTATTTATTTGTAACACCGCCACCTTATTGTAGAGCCAGGGTTTTAAGTCCATCTCAAACCTCCTTTCTTTCCTTGCCTCTATATGAATTTGATGCGGAGCAAACCTAGCTAATACGTTAAACTTTACAGTATACTCCGCAACTATCATATTCTCCTATTTCAATTCCAAAAACTTCACCTCCATCTTAGCCTGCATACTAGACGAGAAATAGTTCTCAAAGAAAAATGTCTTAAACCTAGTCCATGCTATCACTCCTTCTCCTGCCCTAGCTTAATTTGCCTCCCACCAAAAATTCGCCTCTCCTTTCATCATATGGGTGGCAAAAGTTGTCTTTTGCCCCTGACCTACCCTAACGACTACAAACATTTTTTCTATTTCCTTAACCCAAGTTTGGGCTTCTATTGGGTCAGTGGTACCTCTAAATTCTTGCAGTCCTATAGCCTTAAAATCTTTGAAGTTCACAAATCGATTGTCTGGCTGATTTCTCACGGCTGGCATTCCATTCTGCATGGCTTGAGCTACCATGTTTGCGAAATTATGCATCAGGTCTGGTTTTTGTCCTCTGGCATTGTTGATAGATTCTTCTGTCATTTGGTTTCGAGTTTGACATCTTGGCGGCATTATCTAGGTAAATTATACTTTATTAACTTACATTCTAAACCTTATCGTATAAGTTTAATATTTCAAATTTATTTCATTAATCAAACATAGATTCATATTCATTCAACTATTTCATAGTACATAGCATAGCACATACTTCTTTAAACATCTGATATCCCTTTGTGACCACCAAAGTCGGGATTCTCTACCACAAGTTATACAAAAGTGAAAATATTACACCGACATACTTATCATAGAACACACATATTCAAGTAGTACTTATACTACTTATTCACTATGCCTTTTCCTGATCCTGGACAACCTTTCACTCGATGACCTTCCAATCCACAAATAAAACATGCGCCTTGCTTTGGATTGGGACAATGAGGAGAGATATGTCCCTTATGTTCGCATTTATAACATATATTTTTCCCTTTCCCGCATACACCTTCATATTTCTTGCTACAGTTTGTACACTTTTCTATTTTGTTAGCGTTCTCTTGGTTATTATAGGAATTTCCTAAGTCACGGTCTTTCATCTTTCTTTTCCCCTTCTTGATCGGAGCTGCACATGATATGTTGCTTTTGGCTCCCATCTGATCAATTTGGATTTTAAGCTTATCTTGTTCTTCCATCGTTTCGATTAATGCCTTTCGTAATTGACTATTTAGTAGCTTTTCTATTTCCCACAACCTTTCCAGAGAAGAAACCTTGTTCCTCAGATTCTGCACTCCGGTTGATGCTTAATCAGCTCCAACTTTGGTGTCCGAATCACTATCTGTTAGTTCCACTATTTCTGGATCCGGTACTATAATTTCCAAAA
The DNA here is from genome assembly GCA_020205615.1 of Panax quinquefolius. Classification (NCBI taxonomy): domain Eukaryota; kingdom Viridiplantae; phylum Streptophyta; class Magnoliopsida; order Apiales; family Araliaceae; genus Panax; species Panax quinquefolius. Next base: position 96,038,944 of record CM035172.1, on the reverse strand, counting down.
TGATCACCTCATCAAGGTTACCTTCAACGTGATCCTTTATTTCAGCTATTGGCTTTGATATTGGCTCAGTTATGGAGATTAACTTCTTCTTTACGATCTGAGGGTGTCCTAATCCTTATTCTCCTGACATCTACACATAATTTATCCAGATTAGTATATAATATATACACACAGCAAATACTAATTTTATATAAGTTATATTTTATTTGATTTAACGATGAATTTATTCAATTCATCTCTTTTTAAACTCTACCTGAGTTATTTGTATATTTTTTTTTCAACGTTTCCCTTTGCCCTAAGGTTATAACCTTAGGTCTACCCCCACCTAAGGTTTCTAACCCTAAAGCTTTGATACCAACTTGTGACGCCCCCGAATTCAGATGCTTGAAACCCGAATTCAGTGCTTCACGATACCATTTCTTTGAGCGGAATAATAATAATAATAATGTCATAAATATTAATTTACAAATCAGAGTTGTCTAAATCCCAGGTACGCGACCTTTAAAAACATTTCATTACATGATAGATAATAAATATCACCATCTTATTTAAGCCTAGCTATTACATAAGATAACACAAACTTATCTAGTCAGCTTTCCTTTCCCTTTGTTCTTGGCAGAGCCCTCTGGTTGATCATACTTAACTAAAAACATTTAAATTAAACAAGAATGAGCATTTGAGTGCCCATCAAGTAATAGCAAACATCAAGAAAAACATTAGCCGAAAGGATTAAATATTTTCTTTGAATGGCACTTCTACAACGAAGCAATAGTTGTGAAGTAAACTGAAGCAACACTAAACAACATAATAATTCTATTTCAAATTTTGAAACTACGTACTGACTATAAATGGAGAGAAGTCGATAGACTATAAATTTTTTTTTTCAATTTTCGAAAAGGTTTAACAGAACTTCATCTGTAAACCATCATAACTTACAGGCACGGGGGTGATCAGCCTGTTATGCCCTGTATTGATCAATACTATATACCAGAATGATATTCTCGTTCATTTTATCTGCCTTAGGTGCACAAAGTTTTCACATGTTCGGGATGTTCATACTTAGTCGGGAATCTGAACCAAAACAATTCGGTTGGATATCAATAATGTTCTATAATGTTCAACAATATTTTTAAATTTGTGTCTAGCCGAGTTACATAGGTTAGACAACTTTTAATTAAGGTATACATACTGAAAATCAATAAGTATGTATCCACATGTACAATAATTATCCAAGTGAGGACACTTGAATAACCATGAACAAAATATATATATCTGCATCTTACCATAATACTGTACTGATAAACAATGAACGAATAAAGTTCGAGAATTTGCGCAATGTAAATGATAGTTCATATACTTGCACGATAAAATTAGGGTTCGGATACTTGCACGATAAAAGTATAGTTCAAGAAACTTGCTCAATATAAATTTAAGTGAGTTTAGGGAACTTTGCATGAATACTATGATTAATAAGAATAAAGTTTAAAAACCCGTATAACTGGAATATAATTCAATAACTTACTTACGTAGGTTTATTGCATAAATAGATATAAAGAGTAAAGATACTTGCATTCAAGAGATAAGCTTACGATATTCGTTGAATAAGTAAAGCAAGAGTTAGGATACTTGCACTATGTAAAGGATAGTTCAGATACATGCACGATAAAAGTAGGGTTAAGATACTTGCATTCAAGAGATAAGCTTATGATATTCATTGAATAAAGTAAAGTAAGAGTTAGGATACTTGGACAATGTAAAGGATAGTTCAGATACTTGCATGATAAAAGTAGGGTTCAGATACTCGCATTCAAGAGACAAGCTTACAATATTCGTTGAATAAAGTAAAGCAAGAGTTAGGATACTTGCACAATGTAAAGGATAGTTCAGATACTTGCACGATAAAAGTAGGGTTCAGATACTTGCATTCAAGAGATAATCTTACGATATTCGTTGAACAAAGTAAAGAAAGAGTTAGGATACTTGCCTCAAGTGTAGTTTACCAAAGTAAAGCTTATTTTCAAGCCAATGCACTATGATATCCTATTTATTTATAATCACATTAGTTATACAAGTTCAACATGTACACCTAATATCTTAATTTACTATCACACACAAGTGAAATTTATCAATGCTAACATATAGCTGCTAGTCTTCTAGTCGCATAATCTTATACGTATGTCATCACATTAAAATTAGTTTGTAATATACCATGTCATAGTTGAAATTGCAATTTGACTTTAAAGTGGTAAATATGTATTAATCATAGGATCCTATCAAAAACATGCTTATTAACATATGAATACTACACTGGACATGAATTACATATTAGAGTAACAACTTAGGAATTTATGAAACCACGTAATAACTACAGAAATCGAATCCTCTTTGCGGTATAGCGGCAGCCATCGCTTTGATTCAGACTAAGGAGATGCGCACGTGCCATGCGACTCGATTCAAACTGTATTGAGCAATCACTTGCTTGGCTTAGCCTACCCATCCTTACACACATAACAAATATTAACATGTCAAGGGTCCCTTCGTACCTCTCAAGTTCAATCTAGGTTCTTTCTTTCATAATATGGTTTTCTAAGTTTGAATATCTCAATAAGTTAAGGCCAATCAAGGTTATGAAACCACAAAGTTTAACATGTTTGCCTTCTAAACATATAAGGTAGTTATAAAACTCATATTTGGCATGCTTGTGAGTATTCATATCAAATATGTGTAATTAGCATCGTTTTGGTTTGAAAATATGTTTCGTTTATGCTTCACTTGAATTATGATACCTAAGCATGGAATATATACATGTATGATACATGAGTGAGTCTAAGAGTATCATCAAACATGTTCACAAATATCTGATTCTAACTCTCAAAGTAGTATATTCACGTTTAAAGTTCGTATTTTCATTAGTAAAGCTTACTAATAAGTCCAATATGATCATGCTTCATTACGAAATCCATATACGTATGTTAGTATGTCCGACATGTATTTCAAAACCATACTACTATGCTTGCGAAGATCAAAATATCAAAACGAATATAATAAGTCAATGTCCATTTTGAAACTCTAAGTTTCCATTAGTATGTTATCAATGTCATTTAGTATGTTAAACTACTTCACTTACTATGCATCCTGCTGACATGCTTATATACAGATAAAATCAGACTACACTAACATGTCTTCAAGTTAGAACATTAAGGTACACATGGTCTATTGAGTTTACACATTGAAAACTCAAGTTTTCTTTTGAAATCAAGCTAGGTGAGTGATTATATGAAAGGAAACATAACTAGTATGTCAAGGACTGAAATAAGCTTAACTAAGTTGTATTAGCATGCTCCATAAAATAAATATTATAACAAAACAACCAACAAAATCTGCAGAGGGGCGCAGGCGCGCGCCATTTGTACTAGGGATAAACGCGGCCGCGCGGCTCCCATTCCAGTCTAGAGACTTCCCAGCTGTAAGACCCCAACTTTTTAATAAAAAATAAATTTTCTATAAATATCATTTTTGAATATTATGGAGTAAATTTGATATAATATTATAGTTGTGGGTAATATTTACAAGTTTTTCAAAGTATGCAAGTTGTCATATAATATTCGATTTGTCGGGGAATATTCGTTTTAGCAGGGAATATTCATACAACGGCACAATCATTGGTGGACCCCACAACGGAATTATTGTCGGATTGAGAAAATGACAAAAATACTTTATGAAAACAACAGCGGAAGTTTTACCATTAACTGTTGAAACACCCGGTGTTAAAAGAACGATGTCTACGCGTGTTTACACAAGAGTACACGGTTTTTTGATTATTGATACTTACGTGAGAAGTCACTCAGTTTTATTCAATTATTGCTTCAGTAATTGCTGCATAATATCTCATGTTATTTGATTCAATTATTGTCAATATTTTATATATTATTAAATCAATAATTGAGACGACAAAGTTATAAATATTATTATATGCAATATTAACGATGTCTAGAAGTTCTATTAAGGAGAGGTAAAATATATTTATATATAATATAATGTGCGTGGAAAGTGGTGGAAAAGGTGGAGTGTATTATATATATATATATATATATATATATATATATATACACACACACACACATATAATATATATATATATAAGATGTCTAGTGGTGTATATATAAATATATATTAAATATAAACATGATAGTGGGATGGGATGGGGAGTGACATGTTAGTCATGGGTGTCATTCTTGGACAGAAAAGAAGAAGAAAGAATTGGCAGGAAGGAGTACAATTATTATTATTATTATATATTTATAGATAGGTTGACAACATGTGTGGAATACATATGTATATATATAAATGTTTTATAATTTTTTATTATTTTTATTGGTTGGAGGATTGACAATTGCTAGATTTATTTGGCAGATTGTGGGTTGCTTTTTCAAACCTAGACATTATTTGGCCAATCCCCTTGAAAATGTGTACTGATACATAGGAACCATGAAGTTGTGTTGTTCATCCGTGAATAATTGTTGCGTCCGTTTATTAACAGCACCCCTTCAATTCTCCTATAAATTGAAGTTCATTCCTTCATTATTTCTTACGAATTCACTGAAACTCTAGAGAGAGAAATTATAGAGAGAAATAAGAAAAGTATTCTGCTACTTCCATACTCTTATATTCAATTTCTTTTACGGTAAGGGGTATTATTTCTTTTGTATTCATGAAGAGAACTTCTGTTATTCCATTCTTTATTATTCTGCTGGAATAACCAAATTATCGCGACTACCCTATACTTGGTGACATTCTTCTATGGTTCATCTTTATTATTATTATTCTTTGGAATATCATGTATACATGCGTTTTGTGGGATCGGTTCCGCTTTTTATTATTATTTTGTTAGAATATCCCGTCTGTGACGCTTTACTACCGGACTGGTTTCGTCTCAGATTTATTCTCATTGGAACATCCTATCGGTGCGCGAATTTCGCATGACACAGTTCCACACTTATTATTCTGTTGAATAACATGTCTATGCCAAGTACCGCATGCATGGTGATTTCTTTTGTTATTCCATTCTTTATTTTACTCAGTTGATTAAAACTTTGACTTCTATACTCCATGAAATTAGTGGAATATCCTTGATATTTGCACTTCATCCAAAGATCTTTCATGGAAATATTCTTCCGAGCATTCTTGAATTTTACTCTACAAAGCGATGATCATGTTGACAATTTGGACGTTATTAGTTTCTAGATAAATTAATTCTTGAACTTGTTTTATTGAATTCTTATATCATTGTCATCATCCTCATGTTTATATTTTGTTGAAAGTCATCTGTGGCATGTAGTGCATAGATGGACTTGGTATGATTATGACCAGAGATTATTCTGTATAATCATAACCGTAATGTTACAAATGATGTGGAAAAAGTCCTCATTGGCCGTAGAGAATTGATGGACAGTTGTTGGCATGATCATGACCATTAATGAATACACAAATATTCTTGGCCCGCAGTGCATGGATAGTTGTGGTCGTGATACTAAAGAATATCCTTGGCTGTAGTGCAGGGGTGATTCGAGGATGTGGATTATTTATTAAGCTGAGTCCCGACGATAAAAGTTATGAAAAACCTTTTAAATCATAGAAGATAGTAGATTTTATTCTCTACTTGACTCTTCTAATGGATTGCTTGTTCCGCTGCAGTTAAACTTGATTTTGTTATATTGTATCAGTTTAACACTGTTTAAGGCTAATGATAATTTATTCTGCATTATCTTAGTCATAATATTTCTTACTGGGCTAGTTGAGCTCACCCTTTCTTTCAATGTTCTCTTCAGGAAATGAGAACGTAGCTGGGACTAGTCGGAGAATGGAGTGATGGTCCTAGATGTTGCATTAGTAGTCCTCACTATTCTGTGAAATAGTTTGATAATAATTGTAATGAGGACTCCTTTTGACTTTGTATACTCTCTAGTAGACAATATTTGTATTCAAACTCACAGTTTATGTTTTGTCGTAATGTACACGACAGTTGTATTATTAAGTTGTATTTGAATTCTGTACCATGTATCTGGCGACCCAAGATGGGTGATGTATACCTAATTTTGGGGGTGTCACAGTTGGTATCAAAGCTTAGGGATATGATCCCTAGCTAAGATGTGAGAATAGAACTAGGAGGGTAGAGACGGGAAATTCCTTCGCTAGTATGACCTACCTTAAGTTTTTTTTTGGTATTTAATTGGTCGGTCAGAATATAAGGATAATATGTTACATGTCAATTAACCTTTTGTTTTGTGGAAGTATCTGAAAATGACATCCGAGAATGTTGAGAATAGCAATGGAGCATAGGTGACCGTTGATTCACCACATATCAATAATCAGGATAATGTGCATCAGGAAGGTGACAATCCTCATGCAAACAACAACACTAACCAAATGATGAATGATGAAATATTCAGAGGCTTTATGCAATTCATGCAACAGTAGGCGAGAGCGGGTCCTGTCCAAAATATAGGTGGAAACACTGGAAACTCTCGGACGGTCACCGCCAAATAGTTCAAGGAGCTGAGACAGCCAGAGTTTATTGGAGAGCCAAAACAACTTAAGGCGGAAGCATAGATAAAGAAGATCACCAAGATATTTGATGTCTTGGGATGCTCCGAGGAGCAAAAGGTTCCCTTTGCCACCTTTATGTTGCGAGGAGAGAGGCGATTCATCGTGGGAATCGATGAAAGCATACTCAACTCCGCCAGACCGAAAATGTCTTGGGAGAAGTTCCAAGAACTATTCAACGACAAGTACTTTCCCGAAAGTATTCGTCATATGAAGGAGGTGGAGTTCATTAAGTTGGAACAGAATAATATGACCGTGTCGCAGTACGAAGCAAAGTTTGCCGAGTTGTCCCGGTTTGCGTCCCACTTGGTGGATAATGAAGAGAGAATGACGCGAATGTTTTTAAGAGGTTTAAAGCCGGAGATATGTCAACATCTTATTTCTCACAAACTGTGTTTGTATGCAGATGTTGTAAATAGGGCTCAGTTAGTAGAGCACGATAACGAGTCAATGCAACCAAAAGAGAGCAACTAGTAAAATGATAATACCAATGAGAGCAGTCATCGAAGCGGTGACAACAAGCGTGGAGGGAATCAACAGGCCAGAAGTGGTAACCACTTCGGTGGTAATCAGGGCTAAAATAATAAGAATGGACATTTCAAGAAGATGAGATTCAACAATGATGGAGAGACGTCAGCACCAGCACCCGTTGTTAAGGAAGGAGAAAGACCACCTATCATATGCTTCAAATGCGGGGGGGGGGGGGGGAGGGACACATCAGTCCAAACTGCGTGATGTCATCCAAAGCATGTTATAATTATGGAAGAGAAGGTCACTTAGCCCGATTTTGTTGTTCACCGAAGACAAGTTCAGCTAGGATGGAGGCCTGAAAGGCCATCCCAGAAAAGTCAAAGCTGGTAGTGCAAGGGAGAGAGTTTGTTGTGACCTCCCAGAAAGCAAGGAACCCGAATGAGGTCATCATGGGTAAGCTTATCATGAACTTTAGCGAAGTCTATACTTTATTTGATACCGGTTCTACCCATTCTTTTATTTCTCCTACTTGCGCTCAATGATTAAATTTGACTCGGAGAAATTAGACTTTGACTTATCTGTGGAAACTCCGTTGGGAGAAATCTTCATTACATCCACTGTTTATAAGTCTTGTTTGGTTTAAATCGGTACCCTCATATTACCTGTCGATCTTATTTCGTTGAAAATACTTGCATTTGACGTGATTCTAGGGATTGATTGGTTAACTACATATCATACAAAAATTGATTATTTTCGTAAGGTTGTTAGCTTTCATATTCCTAATCAACCTATTATACGAATTCAAGTGACCAAACCATTAAAATCAATCACGGTCATCTCAAGCCATAAAGCTATTCGTTTATTAAAAAACAGATGTCAAGCTTTCTTAGCTTATGTCACGGATCTAAACAAAAATACGTCAGTTTTGAATGATATTTCTATTGTTAATAAATTCCCTGACGTATTCCCTGAAAAACTTCCTGCCTACCCCGGCGCGTGAAATTGAATTTTGTATCGACCTTGAACCCAAAGACAAAACCCATTTCCAAAGCCCCATATCGAATGGCTCTATTAAACTTCAGGAGTTAAAGACCCAACTGCAGGAATTGTTAGACATTGGCTTTATTCGTCCTAGTACTTCTCCTTGGGGTGCTCCTATTCTATTCGTGAAGAAGAAAGATGGGTGTATGCGACTTTGTATTGATTATCGGGAGTTGAATCATGTCACTATCAAAAATAGGTACCCATTGCCACGTATTGATGACCTGTTTGACCAGTTGCAAGGAGCCAAATTCTTTTCAAAGATTGATCTTCGTTCCAGATATCACCAATTGAAGATTAGAACTTATGACATTCCAAAGACGGCTTTTAGAACTCGGTACGGGCATTATGAATTCCTAGTCATGTCCTTTGGATTGACTAATACTCCTGCTGCCTTCATGGATATGATGAACCTAGTATTCAAGGAATATTTGGATCACTTTGTGGTCGTCTTTATTGATGACATCCTTATTTATTCCAAAAGTCATGAAGATCATGAGCAACACTTGAGGCTGACACTCCAAAAGCTTCGTGAATACAAGCTTTATGCCAAGTTAAAGAAATACGAGTTCTGGCTTGAGGAAGTAGCATTCCTTGGGCACGTAGTATCAAGTCATGGAATATCTGTTGACCCGGCAAAAAATTGAAGCAATTCAAAGCTGGGAGCAACCTAAATCAGTGATCAAAGTACGTAGCTTTCTCGGTTTAGCTGGTTATTATTGAAGATTCGTGGAAGGATTTTCTTGAATCGCTACTCCATTAACTCAGCTGACTCAGAAAGATACAAAGTTCGGTTGGAGCGAAGAATGTGAGAAGAGTTTTCAAGAACTCAAGAGGAGACTTATTTCAAAGACTGCTACGCTAATACCATCTGGCTCGGAGGGATTTGTCATCTACAGTGATGCTTTGGGCAAAGGGTTGGGGTGTGTTCTCATGCAACATGGGAAAGTCATAGCCTATGCCTCGCGATAACTTAAAGAATATGAGAGGAATTATCCTACTCATGATCTAGAGTTAGCAGCTGTTGTCTTCGCACTTAAAATTTGGAGGCATTACTTGTATGGGGAGAAAGTGGAGATCTTTACGAATCATAAAAGCCTCAAATATTTCTTCACTCAAAAGGAACTCAACATGCGACTACGACGTTGGCTTGAACTGTTGAAAGATTATGATCATACCATCCAATACCATCCTGGAAAAGCGAACGTGGTAGCCGACGCATTGAGTAGAAGATCATATGCAAGTACGAATGCGATATTGTCAGCACAAATGCCCATTTTGTGTGACTTGCAAAGGATGGAGATAGAGTTAAAGACTTCAGGGACCCATGTGATGATGGCGAATATACGAGTAGAAACGACTTTAATTGATAAAGTTAATGCTGCTCAAGCTACAGACCTAGAGCTGATGCATATGAGAAAGAAAGTGCAAGAAGGTTCTATGCTGGAAGCAAGAATCAATGAAGAAGGAATACTTTGAGTCAACTTCAGACTTTGTGTTCCTAACGACCCTGATTTAAAGTATAAAATCATGATGGAGGCGCACAACACACCGTTTGCAATCCATCCTAGGAGTACCAAAATGTATCATGATCTTCGTCATACATTCCGGTAGAAGCAATATGAAGAGAGAGATAGCACCGTTTATCTCAAGGTGTCTAACTTGTCAACGAAAGTTAAAGCGAGCATCAAGTACTAAAAGGTCCATTGCAACCACTTGAAATTCCAAAATGGAAGTGGGAGCACATTACCATGGATTTCAATTCTCGGTCTTCCTAAGGTTTCTCAAGGCATAGATGCGATTTGGGTCATTGTTGATAGATTGACCAAGTCTGCTCATTTTTACCGATCGAAAACTTATACACTTGAACGTCTTGCTCAGTATGTACATAAACTAGATTGTAAGATCGCATGGTATGCCAAGATCCATAGTTTCTGATCGAGACCCAAGATTCACTTCACGATTTTGGGTTAGTTTGCAGAAAACTATGGGCACAGATTTAGCTCGGCATATCATCCTCAGACGGACGGGCAGTCGGAGAGGACTATTCAAACTCTTGAAGATTTATTAAGACTCTGTGTCCTTGACTTCAAGGGAAGTTGGGATAAGTTCTTACCATTGGTGGAGTTTTCCTACAACAACAGTTATCAAGCAAGTATTGGCATGGCTCCATTTGAGGCGTTGTATGGAAGAAAGTGTCGTTCTCCAGTATGCTGGGATGAGGTGGGAGAAGCAACGTTGTTGGGACCGGAGTTGGTACGTATAACTACAGAAAAGATTCAAACGATCTAACAACGTATAAAAACCTCACAAGATCGACAAAAGAGTTATGCTGATCTTCATCGAAAGGACGTGGAATTCGATATAGGAGATCATGTGTTGTTACGTGTTGCTCCATGGAAAGGAGTTACGAGATTTGGAAAGAGAGGAAAGCTCAATCCTCGATTCATCGGCCCATTTTTAATCCTCGATCGAGTAGGAACTGTGGCCTATAGACTCGCTTTACCATCAAGTATGTCTCGTGTTCATAACGTTTTTCACATATCCATGTTACGTAAATATGTGAAAGACCCGAACAACATTATTGAGTTAGAATCGGACAAAATAGCGAAAGATTTGACGTATGAAGAGGTTCCTGTTCAAATCTTGGATAAGAAGGAGCATATTCTACGCTCCAAGGTTATACCTCAAGTCAAAGTTTTGTGAAGAAACCACGATGTTGAGGAAATGACTTGGGAGTTAGAATCTGAAATGAAATCAAGGTATCCTTACCTCTTCGATATACCAGGTACGTACCCTAATTTCGAGGGCAAAATTTTATAAGAAGGGGAGGTTGTAAGACCCCAACTTTTTAATAAAAAATGAATTTTCTATAAATATCATTTTTGAATATTATGGAGTAAATTTGATATAATGTTATAGTTGTGGGTAATATTTACAAATTTTGCAAAGTATGCAAGTTGTCATATAATATTCGATTGGTCGGGGAATATTCATTTTAGCAGGGAATATTCATACAACGGAACAATCATTGGTGGACCCCACAACAGAATTATTGTCGGATTGAAAAAATGACAAAAATACTTTATGAAAATAACGGCGGAAGTTTTACCGTTAACTGTTGAAACACCCGGTGTTAAAAGTACAAGAATACGCCTGGCGTCGTTAAAGAGTAAGCACCTGGTTTTGATTATTGATGCTTATGTGAGAAGTCACTCAGTTTTGTTCAATTATTGCTACAGTAATTGCTGCATAATATCTCACGCTATTTAATTCAATTATTGTCAATATTTTATATATTATTAAATCAATAATTGAGACGACAAAGTTATAAATATTATTATCTGCAATATTAATGATGTCTAGAAGTTCTGTCAAGGAGAGGTAAAATATATTTATATATAATATAATGTGAGTGGAAAGTGGTGGAAAAGGTGGAGTGTATTATATATATATATATATATATATATATATATATATATATATATATATATATATATATATGTGTGTGTGTGTGTGTGTGTGTATGTGTGTTGGAAGTTAAAAAATGGGGAGAGAAGGAATCTTGCAAAATGTTATTACGGGTGGGAATGGTGTGTGTGTGTATATATATATATATATATATATATATATATATATAAGATGTCTAGTGGTGTATATATAAATATATATTAAATATAAACATGATAGTGGGATGGGATGGGGAGTGACATGTGAGTCATGGGTGTCATTCTTGGACAGAAAAGAAGAAGAAAGAATTGGCAGGAAGGAGTACAATTATTATATATATATATATATATATAGGTTTACAACATGTGTGGAATATATATATAGAAATGTTTTATAATTTTTGATTATTCTTATTGGTTGGAGGATTGACAATTGCTAGATTTATTTGGCAGATTGTGGGTTGATTTTTTAAACCTAGACATTATTTGGCCAATCCCCTTGAAAATGTGTACTGATACGTAGGAACCGTGAATTTGTGTTATTCATCCGTATATAATTGTTACGTCCGTTTATTAACAGTACCCCTTCAATTCTCCTATAAATTGAAGTTCATTCCTTCATTATTTCTTACTAATTCACTGAAACTCTAGAGAGAAAAATTATAGAGAGAAATAAGAAAAGTATTCTGCTACTTCCCTACTCTTATATTCAATTTCTTTTATGGTAAGGGGTATTATTTCTTTTGTATTCATGAAGAGAACTTCTGTTATTCCATTCTTTATTATTCTGCTGGAATAACCAGTATACGCGGACTACCCTATACCTAGTGACATTCTTCTATGGTTTCGTCTTTATTATTATTCTGTTAGAATATCCAATCTGTGCGTTTTACGCCGGACCTGGTTCCATCTGTATTATTCTGTTGGAACATCCCGCTTGGTCTAATTTACGCCGACTCGGTTCCGATTATTTATTATTATGTTGGAATAACCTGTCTATGCGAAGTACCGCATTCATGGTGATTTCTTTTGTTATTCCATTCTTTATTATACTCAGTTGATTAAAACTTTGACTTCTATACTACATGAAATTAGTGGAATATCCTTGATATTTGTGCTTCATCTAGTATCTTTTCATGAAAATATTCTTCTGAGCATTCTTGAATTTTTACTCTACAAAGCAGTATCATGTTGACAATTTGGACGTTATTAGTTCCTAGATAAATTAATTCTTGAACTTGTTTTATTGAATTCTTATATCATTGTCATCATCCTCATGTTTATATTTTGTTGAAAGTCATCTGTGGCTTCAGTAGTGCATAGATGGACTTGGTATGATTATGACCGTGGATTATTCTAAGTATAATCATAACCGTAATGTTACAAATGATGTGGAAAAAGTCCTCATTGGTAGTAGTGCATTGATGGACAGATTGTTGGCATGATCATAACCTTTTAATGAATACACAAATATTCTTGGCCCGCAGCGTGGATGGATAGTTGTGGTCGTGATACTAAAGAATATCTTTGGTAGTAGTGCGGGGGTGATTCGAGGATGTGGATTATTTATTGTCGAGTCCAAATGATAAAAGTCATGAAAACCTTTTAAATCATAGAAGATAGTAGATTTTATTCTCTACTTGACTCTTCTAATGGATTGCTTCTTCATTGCAGCTTAAACTTGATGTTTGTTATATTGTATCAGTTTAACACTGTTTAAGGCTAATAATAATTTATTCTGCATTATCTTAGTCATAATATTTCTTACTGGGCTAGTTGAGCTCACCCTTTCTTTCACTATTCTCTTCAGGAAGTGAGAACATAGCTGGGACTAGTCGGGGAACGGAGTGATGGTCCTAGATGGTGCATTAGTAGTCCTCACTATTCTGTGAAATAGTGTGATAATAATTGTAATGAGGACTCCTTTTGAGTTTGTATACTCTCTAGTAGACAATATTTGTATTCAAACTCACAGTTTATGTTTTGTCGTAGTGTACACGACAATTGTATTATTAAGTTGTATTTGAATTTTGTACCATGTATTTGGCGACCCAAGATGGGTGATGTATACCTAATTTTGGGGGCGTCACCCTAGCCTCGGCAGATAACAAGCCAACTACCAAATTTTCTTCACTAATTCGACTGTAACCAAGCCGCATTGCATACTAAACATGTTAATAAGCCTATAAAACAACTACATATATGTTCTACAACCCTATTACAATTCAACTTGGCATAATCAAGAAATTGGTAATTCAAGAATGGAAATTTTGATAGAACTCAAAATGAAGAACAAGAAGAAATCTTATACCTTTGTAATTAGCTTGCAAATTCACACTTCTTCCACTAATGGGTATGTAATTACTTGCTCTATATATGCTCTCAATTTCACACTTAAACAATTCTCAGCAATAAAAAATGGAGAAGGAGAGTTCATATTTGTGACAACACGAGAATTTGGATATTTATAAAATCTTAAAATATTGAATTAAGGTTAAATAATAAACCTACACAGAAAATGTGTGAATGGATTTGAGATTTCAAAGAAGGAATTTTGTGAATTTAAAATTTTGTGGTGAATTATTCAGGATTAAGTATATACGTGAATATGTTTTGTGTATATGATTATATATGTGTACAATATGTGGTTAAGGGTCAAGGGTTGAACATATAACATATATTAGTGGCCAGCCCTAATAGTATATTAAGAACGTCAACGTTCAGCTAGAAAATTCTTACGATTAATAAGAAACCCTAAATCCGATTCCAGAAACCCTAATTTTAGTTTTCGGAATTCAAAACCCTAATTCGGAAGTTGAAAACCCTAGTTTGGGAATGCAAATGCTAGTATAAGGTTTAAACGTTATTAATAATAACCTAATTAGGGATAACCCTAATTAATTTAGAAAACCCTAATTTTTGGATTAGAAACCCTAATTTATAATTAGGGAAAACCTAATTGCTAATTTAATAATTTTAATGTTAATTAGGAAACAATAATTCTAATTTTCAAGTTATAAGTAATTAGAAAACCCTAATCTAATTAAGAAACCTAATTTCTAAATTAGAAAGATTGTTTTCTATTTAAAACCCTAATTCTTGGGTTATAAACCATAATGTTCAATTATGACCCTAATTGCTAAATTAGCAATTTTAATTAGGAAATAATAATCCTAATTAGCAAGCTTGAATTATGTTTAGGAAATTTTAATATAATTATCGAATCCTAATTATAATTTAGAAATATTAATTTTCTATTTTGAAACCCGAAATTTCGAAATTTTAGAAATTAAATTACAAAAAATCACTACAAAAAAATAGTCCTTTAGCAAAGATTTTTTGGGCAACGACTTTATAAGTCGTTGCTAAAAGTATATGTTTAGCAACGAAAGTTGTCCTTCGTTGCAGAATGTGTCAGGCTTTCACTTTTTCCAACGAAATTCATAAGTCGTTGCAAAATTTCGTTGCTAATTCATTGGTGGGAAAAAAGTTCGTTAGAAATTTTTTGCCACTTGATTTTCCGTCATTGTGGGCAACAAAAGTTTTTTTGTTGCTAAAAATGGGGCTTTAGCAACGATTTTTCAGGCAACGACTTTATAAGTCATTGCTAAAAGTGTATGTTTAGCAACAAAACTTGTCCTTCGTTGCAGATTGTGTTAGACTTTCACTTTTTGCAACGAAATTAATAAGTCGTTGCAAAATTTGGAAACAAAATTCGTTACAAATTCATTGCAAAATTTCTAACCACTTGATTTCTCCTCATCGTAGGCAATGAAAGTTTTTTTGTTGCTATATTTCGTTGCCTAATATGGACCACATTCATTGACAATAATTTTTATTTTCGTTGCATATTTTATACAACTTTTTGCAACGACTATTAAAATATTGTCTTAAATTAAGATAATCCCAATAAGCATGTTTTTGTAAGACCATATTCGGTATTCGGAGAATTATCAAAAATATTCGTATTTAGTATTTAAAAATTATGTCCAAATGCGGAACATATTCGAACCTATAACCTATCATTTAGAACTTTGGTCATTTAACCGCTAGAGCAACACAAGTTATTTGTTAATATCTTGCAAGGATTAATATTTATATCAAAACATGAGATTTCCCCCGTATATTCCTTTCTTCTCATTAACAACATACCATTAATATAATCTCATGAAGTTATATACTACTCCCTCCGTCCCAGGATAAAAGTCCTTATTACTATTTTGGGTTGTCCCATGTTAAATGTCCTCTTTCTTTTAATAACCAAACTTTTACACATTTTTTCCTATTATGCCCGTAGCATTAAATATCTCATACTTTTCTTATTCTAATTCTCTCTCCATATTTAATGATATTATTATGGGCAATTTTGTCATTTTATTACTCTTTTAATATGCGTGAAAAGTTCACCAGGACTTTTATCCTAGGACGGAGGGAGTACAATAATAATAATAATAATAATAATAATAATAATAATAATAATAATAATAATAATAATAATAATAATAATAATAATAATAATAATAATAATAATAATAATAATAATAATTGTCGACGTCGGGATTTTTGGATGTCCCTTTCCGTTACTTGTTCTTTGGTGTTCTCATTGTAGGTGAGATTTGTTTGAAAAAACAAGTGAAAAAGTTCCGACATGTATAATGTCGACGATGGACTGTTAAGAGTCGCCAGTTGATTTTTTAAATGGTTGTTCTAACACAACCGAGAAAAGGTTTGCACATTGACCCAGTGATGTGACACTACTATACGGGTCGGTGAAACCGAGATTCATTAGGGTCCGGGAAATTGGTTATGCGGGGGGAAGGTGTTAGGCACCCCCCCCCCGACATCCGTGTTACCACGCTGAACGCCTCTTTTCAAGAAACTGTTATCTGAATGTGTGTGTATATGGATCAATGTGCTGTTATTTGGAAGTAATACGAGGCCTCGTTCGAACCTATATACACAATGTGACGCCCCCAAAATAGGTATACAACACCCATTCTGAGTCGTCAAAATACATGGTAAGAAACAACTACAACTTTATTAATACAACATAAAAACTGTGAGTTTAAATATAAATATTGTCATCTGGACAATATCCACACTCAAATAAGTCCTCATTACAATTATTGATACATTATTTTACAAAAATGGTGAAAACTACTAAAACGACTTTCTAGAACCTTCATTCCTTACCCCGACTAGTACTCGCTACATTCTCACCTCCTGAGAAGAAAAATGGAACAAAAAGGAAAAGGGTGAGCTCAACTAGCCCAGTAAAGAATATTATGACTAAGATAACATAGAACAAATTATCGTTAGTCTTCAACAGGGAAAAATCTAATACAATACAATAGACAACTAGTTTTAAATAAATCTTCGCAGCGAAAATAATAATTCATTAGAAGAGTTAAGTAGAGAATGCAAACTACTATCTTCTATATATGAATTTAAAAGTTCATCGTCGATATTTTATCCTCAAAAACATCAATCAATATATATCTAGAATTAAATATTCATCTTTGCACTCTGAGCCAAAGATATTCATCAGATTAATCATGTTCATCTAAACATCTGCTCATCTTTGCACTACGGGCCAAAGATATTCATCAGAAATCATTCTTCTTTGCACTACAGGCCAAAGATATTCAATAATATCATCATTTAGGACTGAGGATGATGAAAAATAATTTTAAAGAAACGAATCCAGTGAAACAAAATAACAAATAATAAGGATTCGTATTTCGGTTTATCCATGTCGAAAAATACCTCATAAGTAATCATACTGAAGTAAAATTCAAGAATGATCAAAACATGGATACAATCAAAGCTAGTATCCATAATAGATATTTTGAACAAAAAGAAGAAAATTTCATTTTTCGGTGAATAGTGTCGTATTGGTGAATAGTGTTGTATACATGAATAGTGACGTATACGTGAATAGTAACCCCGATACAAAAAGTTCCAAATTTGATAAAAAGTTCAAACCAATATTTCGGCATAATGATATTGAAGAAAATAATATCATTTAAGAATAAAATAACATCCCTTACCTCTTAAAGACAATACTTCTAGTTGAAACACCGGATATAGGCTATGACTTGAACTTGCACCGTATAGCAACACTCAAATTATTAAAATACTTACAAGAATACGCTCAATATATCGAGAGAGAAAGAGAGAGAAAACTTCAGTTACTGGTGTGATTTTCAATTCTAACCTAAGCACACTATTTATAGGAAATTGCTAAAAACACCAAAGTAGAAAATTTAATAAAATATAAATATATATATATATATTAATTTCCTACGCCCACTTTTTTAGTCAAAGATCAGCCATTCATGTAGCTTACATAACAAAAAACGTTTTTGTGAATTAAAATATTTTAAACTTAACAAAATTAATTATTCCGGAACTTCAGAACTTCAATTATTCATAATAAATAGCCCTTTTATCAGAAAAATTTGAACCACATGTCTTTTTATAGGAAATTCAATTATCTACAACTTTGCAGAAGAATGTTTTTCCAAATTCCAAACAGAAATTGACCGAAATCCACAAACGAGCGATTCTACAAGCTATAATCAAATTTCAGTCAAGAAATGGGCCCACAGACATGTTTAACATGTTTTAAACAACTTTTGCAACAAAAATACTCTTCCTCCTCATATACTCATATATCCCACATTCATTGTAAAAATATCATCATTATTATATTATACTCCCTCTTATTCAGATTAAATGTATTTTTAGAGTTAAGCACACTTATTAAGAAATAACACAAAATGTCTTTTGT
Source organism: Panax quinquefolius (assembly GCA_020205615.1). Classification (NCBI taxonomy): domain Eukaryota; kingdom Viridiplantae; phylum Streptophyta; class Magnoliopsida; order Apiales; family Araliaceae; genus Panax; species Panax quinquefolius. The sequence continues at coordinate 96,020,587 of CM035172.1, read as the reverse complement.
ATCCCTAATTAATTATTTCTCTCTCCACAATGGTCCATGGAATTACATTTACTAAGCATGTTAAATATAGGGGTAAATTAGGAAAAAATAGTGCAATATTGCATAGGGATTCCAAAACGACACTTATATAGAATAAAATAAAACTCTCTAAAAAGACATTTAATCTGAATAGGAGGGAGTATTAATAAAATATTATTTTATTAGAAAAGATAAAATATCGATTTTCAACAATTGTCACTCTAAAAATTTTCTCCATCTATATCCTTATAAAATGAATATTTTACTCATCATATAAATCAATAATTAATTATTCATAATAATATTTCAGAATCATACTACTGACAACCAGGAAGTTCCCAGGAAAGAGGGGGCTTTCCAATAAGGATTTTTCCTTACTGGCGCGCAATTAGGTGACCAAACCTCTCCTTAGACAGAACTTTCAAGACATTGCCAGTAATGTTATCTAATAATATTATTCAGATAATATTAATTATTGCTCCGATAATGCAAAATACTGTGTAGTGACAATTATTGAAACAACAGTAATATAAAATATAAACGTAGCAATTATTGAAGCAATAAAATAAAATACTGAATAGTAATTACTGTAACAATTATTGAGTAGTGCCTTCTTACGTAAGAATTGTAACAACCCCAAAATAGGTTCATTCCATCCAACCCATTCTGAGTCGCCAAATATATGGTACGAAAAATAACTACAACTTTATTACAACAATTGTCGTGGCAAAAATACAACAACACATATCTTTGTGAGTTTGGATACAAATATATACCAATCAGAAAAACGTCACAATGACACCTTACATAAAGGTATAGTCAAAAACTGCTTTTAGAAATTAGAATCTTTGGGAAGTGCTCAAGAAACCTTCATACATGGGAGGCCATGCTTTTAGGTTATGGTAGATATCATATATGCCACGAAATTATCCTTGGTTGACCCAATAAACCCCAAAGAAAAGCGAGAAGATTACTATCATATTCTTCCCAATGGTGAGTCTTCTCTTGACATATCATTATCTCCACTTTGTCTCTAATTGGGTATTATACTCCAAACAAATACCAAGATTATATAGGTAGTGCTTGTAAATATACTCAACAGAAGTGGATGAGCACAACCATGTCTTATGATAACACGAGGTTGTATGTCATTAGACATCTTGTATGATAGTGACAAAACACCTTCCAAGTTAAATTCACCTCACCCTCAACATCTATAGACCACCACTCTATTCCCTCGCTATCCCCGCTCGACCCAAATATACACTTTTATTACCCGAAAGGAATTGTGAAACAAAAGGGTGAGCACAACTAGCTCAAGAAAGAATATTATGACTAAAGATAAATAAATTATCAATAGTCTTCATCAATGTCATCGTAGATTTAGAACATATGGTAGATGATAAAACTTTTCAACCATAGTTGCGTGAATGAGCAATCCATTAGAAGAGTCAAATAGACTATAAAGTCTATTGTCTTCTCCATGTTAAAAATCCACCAACAATGTTTTATCCTCAGTAACATCAATCAACAATTCCACATCCACAATCACGTGTATAACTCATAATCGTAATTGTAGTTCTAAATTCCTTTCCTCATCCAAGACAAAGATAATTTTCATCACTTGTCTTTACCCGAAACATCGAGAGATCATGGTTATACCAAATCACAGCCTCGCTCATAATCATACTAATAAATTCATCTTTTCACCACGGGCCAAAGATATTCATCAACAGCTTCATCTTTACACTACAAAGCTAAAGATATTCAACAACAGTCATCTTTGCATTACAAGCCAAAGATATTCATCAATAATTCATCTTTGCACTACAAAGCTAAAGATATTCAACAACAATTATCTCTTTGCATTTCGAGCAAAAGATATTCATCAATAATTCATCTTTGCACTACTGGGCTAAAGATGAACCGCTGAAATATTCATATTCAACAACAGTCATCTTTGCATTACGAGCAAAAGATATTCATCAATAATTCATCTTTGCACTAATGGCTAAAGATAATCAACAACAGTCATCTTTGCATTCTGAGCAAAAGATATTCATCAATAATTCATCTTTGCACTCTCAAGGCTAAAGATATTCATCGATTAGTCATGTTCATTTAAACACTGTTCATCTTTGCACTCTGAGCCAAAGATATTCTTCGAAATCATTCATCTTTGCATTGATTTTATCCACGTCCAAAATAACTCAAAAATAATCATAGTGGTGTAAAATTCAAGAATGATCAAAACATGGATACAATCAAAGCTAGTATCCAAAATAGATATTTTAGACGAAAAAGAAAAATTTTCATTTTTCTATGAATAGTCTTAGTATTCGTGAATAGTCTTAGATATCGTGAATAGTCTTAGTATCGTGAATAGTAACTCAGACACCAAAAGATAGAAATTCCACAAAAAAACATCTTCACGCTTCATGAATAGTACTCGTGAATAGTAACTCGTGAATAGTAACTCATGAATAGTAACTCGTGAATAGTAACTCATGAATAGTAACCCCAACATGAAAAAGTTCCAAATTTGATAAAAAGTTTCAACTAATATTTCAAAGATAATGATATTAAAGAAATAATATCATCGAGAGAAGAAAATAACATCCCTTACCTCGAAAGACAAGACTTCTAGTTGAAACACCTGGATATAGTCTTTGAAGGAACTTGCAACATCTAACAATACCCAAAGTATACTCAAAATACTCACAAGAATACGCCGATAATATAGAGAGAGAAAGAGAGAAACTTGTTTCGGTGTGTTTTTCAATTCTAACTTAGCCCTCTATTTATAGGAAAATGTTAGCACGTCAAGCGAGACTTAACTCCGCAACCCGATGGCTTTACACTACTATTCCACCCACCAAAAATCAGCCATCTTCCCCAACAACCAAGAGTGGGGCCCACTCAATTCTAGAATTTTCCACCAAAACCTAATTTCCTAATCGATTACCTCTTAAAATTCATAACAAATCATACGTTCATTTTAACGGTTCAAAATTTGTGGACATATACTCAACTTATATATGTATAACATATCCAAAAATTACAACGATCCAACGGTCGGATCAAAATTTATAACTCACGCAATATAGTTGAAGAACAACGATTTTTTTTGAACTATTAGTCCTTCTGACCAGCCATTCAAAATTTCACCACGAAATATCTACAAAGAATTTTTGGGTGATTCAAATTTCTCTGATTAGCTTACTTCTAGGGCTTTCTTTTGATATATGGCTCATCTCTTAACTCATTATACACAAAGAGTTATGGATTTTATAAAATCAAGTAATAAACTAATTTTTCTGAAAATCCCATATTTTGTTCTCCATTTCGACAAATACTGATAAAACACCTCATCATTAATTCCTTCACTTATAACCACATAAATAAATCCATCATTTATATCCACATCAAATAAATATTTTCTTATCATATGAATCAATAACTAATTATTCACAAATAATATTACGTAATCACAATAATGACAACCAGTGCGCGTTCTCAGAAAGAGGGGCTTTCCAATAAGAATTTCTCCTTCTTGCCGCAAGCAATTAGGTGACCAAACCTCTCCTTGATGTAACTTTCTAGACATTGCCAATAATGCTATCTAATAATATTATTCAAATAATATGAATTATTGATCCGATAATGGAAATATTGTGCGTTGATAATTATTGAACAACAATAATAAAATATCAACACAAAGAATTATTGAATCAATAAAATAAAATATTGAGCAATAATATCTTTGTAACAATTATTGAGTAGTGCCTTCTCACGTAAGAATCAATAATTGAAAAATATCTGTCAATACCGTGTGTCACTCTTTGTCAACAACGCGTATTACTTTACTTTACCAACCGGGTATTCCAACGAAGTGTTAATTGAGATAGAATTCTGTTACGCCGTTATTTATAAAAACTTAATTTTGTCGTTTTCTTCATCCGAAGCGCTTATTACATTATGGGGCCCAAAAATGGTCATACTTGCCGTCGCATTTAATATATTCCCAAGCGGAAAGAATATTCCATGACCAAACGAATATTCCCCAACAACAATGAATATTTTATAACCACTTGTGTATTTTGAAAAAAATTCATATATCACCCTTAACTTTAACTTTTATCAATTTAACCATTTACCTAATAGTAATTATAAGAAAAATTGAATACTTTTATTTCATAAAATTCGGGGTCTTACAAGAATCAATAATTGGTGCAATCTGGTAGTGCTTCTTTAACAACGCCAGACATTCGTGTTTTAACCAATTGAGTATTCCAACAATATAATCAGTAATAACTACGCCGTTATTTATAAACAACTTATACTTGTCGCTTTCTTCATCCAATCATTTTTTTACATTATGGGGCCCACACAAGGTCAAGCGTACTATTGCATTTAATATATTCACGACAAAAAGAATATTCCACGACCAAACGAATATTCTCCGATAAAAATGAATATTTTATAACCACTTGCTTATTTAAAATATTTGCGCATTTTACCCATAACTAACCATATTAATCAAATCAACCGTTACTATTTCAAAATGATAAATAAAAGGAAAATAAATTTCATTTATTAATAATTTGCGGTCTTACAACCTCCCTTCCTTATGAAATTTCGTCCTCGAAATTGACGTACGTACCTGGTGTTTCGAAAAGATGAGGATACCTCGTTTTCATTTCTGTTTCCAACTCCCAGGTCATTTCCTCAATAACATAGTTTCTCCACAAAACTTTAACTTGTGGTATGACCTTCGTGCGTAGGACATGCTCCTTCCTATCCAAGATCTTGACAGGTACCTCTTTGTACGTTAAGTCTTCGGCTATCTCGTCCGGTTCTAACTCAATAACGTGGTTTGGGTCTTTCACATATTTACGTAGCACAAATATATGAAAACCATTATGAACACGAGACATACTTGGAGGTAACACGAGTCTATAGGCCACATTTCCTACTCGGTCAAGAATCTGAAATGGACCAATAAATTGTTGATTGAGCTTTCCTCTCTTCCCAAATCTTGTAACTCCTTTCCATGGAGCCACACGCAACAATACATGATCCCCAATGTCAAATTCCACGTCCTTTCGATGAAGATCCGCATAACTCTTTTGTCGATCCTGTGCCATTTGTATACGTTGTCGAATCATTTGGGTCTTCTCTGTAGTCATTCGTACCAACTCTAGTCCCAACAACATTGCTTCTCTCACCTCATCCCAACATACTGGAGAGCAACACTTTCGTCCATACAATGCTTCAAATGGAGCCACACCTATACTTGCCCGATAATTGTTATTATAGGAGAATTCCACTAATGGTAAGTACTTATCCCAACTCCCTTTGAAATCTAGGACACAAAGTCTTAATAGATCTTCAAGAGTTTGAATAGTCCTCTCTAATTGCCCGTCCGTTTGAGGATGGTATGCCGAACTGAACCGTAAATTTGTGTCCATAGCTTTTTACAAGCTAACCCAAAATCTTGAAGTGAATCTTGGGTCACGATCCGAAACTATGGATACTGGCATGCCATGCAACCTCACAATCTCATTCACGTATATACTAGCAGGATGTTCAAGGGAATAAGTCTCCCGTATAGGCAAGAAATGAGTAGACTTGGTTAATCTATCAACAATAACCCAAATAGCATTTATGCCTTGAGAAACCGTGGGAAGACCCATAACGAAATCCATGATAATGTGTTCCCACATCCATTTAGGAATCTCAAGTGGTTGCAATGGACCCTTTGGCACTTGATGCTCCGCCTTTACACGTTGACAAGTTAAACACCTCGAGATAAACTTTGCAATCTCTCTCTTCATATTGTTCCACCAAAATGTATGTCGAAGATCACGATACATTTTGGTACTTCCAGGATGGATTGCAAATGGTGTATTGTGTGCCTCCATCATGATCTTGTACTTCAAATCAGAATCGTTAGGAACACAAAGTCTGGAGTGGACTCGAAGTATTCCTTCTTCATCGATTCTTGCTTCGGGAATAGCACCTTCTTGCACTTTCTTCTTTATACGCATCAACTCCGGGTCTGTGGCTTGAGCAACTTTAACTTTATCTATTAAAGTTGGTTCTATGCTTATACTTGACATCATTGCACTCGTTCCTGCATATGATCTTTTACTCAACGCGTCAGCTACCACATTTGCTTTTCCAGGATGGTATTGAATAGTGTGGTTGTAATCTTTCAACGACTCGAGCCAACGTCATTGCCGCATGTTGAGTTCTTTTTGAGTGAAGAAATATTTGAGGCTTTTATGGTCTGAATATATCTCCACTTTCTCCCCATATAAATAGTGCCTCCAGATTTTTAGCGCGAAAACGACTGCTGCCAACTCTAGATCATGAGTAGGATAATTCCTCTCATATTCTTTAAGTTATCGCGAGGCATAGGCTATAACTTTCCCACGTTGCATGAGAACACATCCTAGCCCTTTTCCTGAAGCATCGCTGTAGATAACAAATCCATCTGAACCAGATAGTATGGTCAAAACAAGTGTCGAAATGAGTCTCCTCTTAAGCTCTTGGAAACTCTTCTCGCATTCCTCGCTCCATAAGAATTTGATATCTTTCCGAGTTAGCTTAGTTAACGGGGTAGCAATTCGAGAAAACCCTTCCACAAATCTCCGATAATAACCAGCTAAGCCCAGAAAGCTACGTACTTCGGTCACCGTCTTTGGTTGTTCCCAACTTTGTATTGCTTCAATCTTCGCCGGGTCAACAGATACTCCATGTTTTGACACCACGTGCCCTAGGAATGCTACTTCCTCAAGCCACAACTCGCATTTCTTCAACTTAGCATACAGCTTGTTTTCATGCAGCCTTTGGAGTACCAGCTTTAAATGGTGCTCATGATCTTCACGGCTTTTGGAATATATAAGGATGTCATTAATAAAGACAACAACGAACTGATCCAAATAATCCTTGAATACTCGGTTCATCATATCCATGAAAGCCGCAGGAGCATTAGTCAATCCAAAAGACATGACTAGGAATTCATAATGCCCGTACCGAGTTCTGAAGGAAGTCTTCAGAATATCCTCGCTTTAACCTTCAAATTTGATGATATCCGAATCGAAGATCGATCTTTGGAAAGAATTATGCTCCTTATGGCGGGTCAAACAAAGTCATTAATACGAGGTAGCGGATACCTATTCTTGATAGTGACATGGTTTAATTCCGTAAATCGATACAAAGTCGCATACTCCGTCTTTCTTCTTTACAAATAAAACAGAGCACCCCAAGGAGATGTACTAGGGCGAATGAAACCGGATGTCCAACAACTCCTGTAGTTGGACCTTTAACTCCTAAAGTTCAATAGGAGCCATTCGATATGGGGTTTTAGAAATGGGCTTTGTACCAGGTTCAAGATCAATAAAGAATTCAACTTCACATTTCGGGGGTAGACCGGGAAGTTCTTCAGGATATACGTCAGGAAAGTCAATAACAACAGGAATATTATTCAAATATGACGTGTCTTTATTCAAATCCATAACATGGGCTATGAAAGCTTGACATCCGTTTTTTAATAAATGAATGGCTTTATGGCTTGATATAACAGTGATTGATTTTAATGGCTTAGTTGCTTGAATTCGCACAACAGGTTGGTTAGGAATATGAAAACTAACAACCTTATGAAAATAATCAATTTTGGCATGATGAGTAGTTAACCAATCAATCCCTAAAATCACATCAAAAGCAAGTATCTTTAAAGAGATAAGGTCAATGTGGTAATGTGATGGTGCCAACTTGGATCAAACAAGATTTATAAACAAAGGATGTGATGAAAGTTTCTCCTAACAGAGTCTCCACAGATAAATCAAAGTCTAATTTCTCCGGAGTCAAGTTTAAACGTTGAGCACAAGCGGAGAAATAAATGAATCGCGTAGCTGCGGTATATCTAGTAAGGTATAAACTTCGCATGAATTTATGATTAGCTTACCCGTGATCACCTCGTTTGGGTTCCTCGCATGTTGACCAGTCACGACAAACGCTCTTCTAGGAACCATTGACTTTGACTTTTCTTGGACAGTCTTTTGAGTCACCATCCCCACTGGACTTGGTTTCGCTACAGTATAATCTCGAGCGATATGTCCTTCCTTTCCACAATTATAGCATACTTTGAACTGTTGTGGACAATTTGAATGATATGTCCCCTTTTCCACATTTATATAGCATACGACCGTTGGGTCGTTCTCCTCCATAAAACCGATTCTTCTTTGGTCTTTGCGTCTTCACAAAGTCATTGTTGAATCTCCTCTTTTTAAAATCTCCCCCAACTTGCTTCTTATTTTCATGGCCACGATTACCACCGAGTGGTTGCGCTCTTATCCATATTTTTCTTTCTCCACCGGTTATCATTGTTACGATGATTGCCACATCACCGAGTATGATCCTAGTTGTGGTCCCTCGGTTGACCGTACTCATTACCTCGCTCTAATAATTGAGCCCTATCGACAACATCCTGAATAGAGAAAAATTTATGAGAAATGAGATATTGACATATCTTAGAAGTTTCAAACATCTCGAAACATCCGCGTCATATACGTTCCTCATTCTCCACCAAATGAGGTGCAAACACAGACAACTCGCAAACTTCGCCTCGTCTTTGGGACACCGTCATGTTTATTCTACTCGATCTAATAAATTCTACCTCCTTCATATGATTTAATACTTTCGGAAAGTACTTGTCATTGAACGATTCTGAAATGTCTCCCAAGACATGCCGAGTCTTGGTGGATGGGTAAGCTTCACACACTCCCACCAAAGAGTCCGCCTCGCCACGGAACATAAAGGTAGCGAATGGAACCTTACGTTCCTCCGTGCATCCCAAGACTTCGAATATCTTGGAAATTTGTTTAACCCACGTCTCTGCCTTGATCGGATCTGGCTTTCCAATAAATTCTGGTGGTCCCAACTCTTTGAACTACTTGGCTGTGACAAACCGTGAATTGCTATCATTTCCTCCTGTATTTTGAACACGAGTCTCCCTCGTCTAATTTTGCATGAATTGCAAAAAGCTTCTAAACATACCATCGGTCATCATCTGCTCAGTGGTGTTGTTCATAGGAAGAACATTGCCAGCCTGTTGCACGTTCTCCTCGTTGGTGAGCAAAGGTGTCTCCACGGTCTCATTTACTCCACTGTTAACATTCTCAGTCGACATTCTCAAATACTTCCATAAAATAAGGGTTAATTTAACAAATTAACATATCACATAATATCCCTATATTATGACCGACCAACAAATAAGCTTAGGTAGGACACACTAGCGAAGGATTTACTCGTCTCTCCCCTCCTAGTTCTATTCCCCGATCTCCGCCAGAGATCATATCCCTAAGCTCTGATACCAACTGTGACGCCCCCAAAATAGGTATACAACACCCATTCCGGGTCGTCAAAATACATGGTACAGAAACAACTACAACTTTATTAATACAACATAAAAACTGTGAGTTTAAATACAAATATTGTCATCTAGACAATATCCACACTCAAATAAGTCCTCATTACAATTATTGATACATTATTTTACAAAAATGGTGAGGACTACTAAAACGACTTTCTAAAACCTTCATTCCATACCCCGACTAGTACTCGCTACATTCTCGCCTCCTGAGAAGAAAAATGGAACAAAAAGGAAAAAGGTGAGCTCAACTAGCCCAGTAAAGAATATTATGACTAAGATAACATAGAATAAATTATCGTTAGTCTTCAACAGGGAAAAATCTAATACAATACAATAGACAACCAGTTTTAAATCAATCTTCGCAGCGAAAATAATAATTCAATAGAAGAGTTAAGTAGAGAATGCAAACTAATATCTTCTATATATGAATTTAAAAGTTCATCGTCGATATTTTATCCCTGTAACATCAATCAATATATATCTAGAATTAAATATTCATCTTTGCACTACAGGCCAAAGATATTCATCAGTTGGTCATGTTCATCTAAACACCTGTTCATCTTTACACTACGGGCCAAAGATATTCATCAGAAATCATTATTCTTTGCACTACAGGCCAAAGATATTCAGTAATATCATTATTTACGACTGAGGATGATGAAAACTATTTTAAAAGAAACGAATCCAGTGAAACAAAATAACAAATAATAATGATTCGTATTTCGGTTTATCCATGTCCAAAAATACCTCATAAGTAATCATACTGAAGTAAAATTCAAGAATGATCAAAACATGGATACAATCAAAGCTAGTATCTATAATAGATATTTTGGACAAAAAGAAGAAAATTTCATTTTTTGGTGAATAGTGCCATATTCGTGAATAGTGCCATATACGTGAATAGTGTCGTATACGTGAATTGTAATCCCAACACAAAAAGTTCTAAATTTGATAAAAACTTCAAACCAATATTTCGGCATAATGATATTGAAGAAAATAATATCATTTAAGAAGAAAATAACATCCCTTACCTCGTAAAGACAATACTTCTAGTTGAAACACCGAATATAGGCTATGACTTGAACTTGCACTGTATAGAAACACTCAAAGTATTAAAATACTCACAAGAATATGCTCAATATATCGAGAGAGAAAGAGACAGAAAACTTTAGTTTCTGGTGTGATTTTCAATTCTAACCTAAGCACCCTACTTATAAGAAATTGCTTAGAACACCAAAGCAGAAAATTTAATAAAATATAAATATACATATATATATATATATATATATATTAATTTCCTACGCTCACTTTTTTAGTCAAAGATCAGCCATTCATTTAGCTTACATCACAAAAAACATTTTTGTGAATTAAAATATTTTAAACTTAACAAAATTAATTATTCCGGAACTTCGAAACTTCAATTATTCATAATAAATAGCCCTTTTATCAAAAAAATTCAAACCACATGTCTTTTCCATAGGAAATTCCATTATCTACAACTTTGCAGAAGAAAGTTTTTCCAAATTCCAAACAGAAATTTACCGAAATTCACAAACGGGCGATTCTACAGGCTATAATCAAATTTCAGTCAAGAAATGGGCCCGCGCAGACATGGTTAACATGTTTTAAACAACTATTGCAACAAAAATACTCTTCCTCCTCATATACTCATATATCCAACATTCATTGTAAAAATATCATCATTATTATATTATAATAATAAAATATTATTTAATCAGAAAAGATAAAATATCGATTTTCAACAATTGTAACTTTAAAAATTTTCTCCATCTATATCCACATAAAATGAATATTTTCCTCATCATATAAATCAATAATTAATTATTCACAAATAATATTACAAAATCACACTAAAGACAACCAGGCAGTTCCCAAGAAAGAGGGGGCTTTCCAATAAGGATTTCTCCTTACTGTGGCGCAATTAGGTGACAAAACCTCTCCTTAGACAGAACTTTCTAGACATTGCCAATAATGTTATCTAATAATATTATTCAGATAATATGAATTATTGCTCTGATAATAAAAAATACTGTGTAGTGATAATTATTGAAACAACAGTAATATAAAATATCAACGTAGCAATTATTGAATCAATAAAATAAAATACTGAACAATAATTACTGTAAAAATTATTGAGTAGTGCCTTCTTACGTAAGAATCAATAATTGGTGCAATACCCTGTGCTACTGTGCAACAACACGTATTACTGTGTTTTAACCACCGAGAATTCCAATAGTATTAACAGTAACAACTACGCCGTTATTTATAAACAACTTATACTTGTCATTTTCTTCATCTAATCGCTTTCCGTTATGGGGCCCACACAAGACTGCGCCATCGTACGAATATTCCCCGACAACAAGAATATTCCACGACCAAACGAATATTCTCCAATAAAATGAATATTTTATAACCACTTACTTATTTAAAATATTTGTGTATTTTACCCATAACTAACAACATTAATCAACTCAACCCTTACTATTTCAAAATGATAAATAGAGGAAAATAATATTCATTTATTAATAATTTGGGGTCTTACACACAGGGTTTGAATTTATGTCAAAATTCAATTTTTAGCAAGATATGACAGTGATGTTTTATAAAAGAAGTTTTTCAAACCCTGATGCTCAATAGTAATTGAGACCTTTTACACTCCCATTTTATTAAGTGCTCGGCTTGATTGATTTTATTTTAAGAATGCGAGGCATCCGTATGAAAATAATGTACAAAATAATGTCGACTTCCTCATGGGTATGAAAACCATCTGAGGAAATCCAGACATGTGAGAATAATTTTCAAGTCGCTACAAACCGAAAATGTCCATCACGGAACCTGAATCTTGATCCAATAGGTTGAATCATGATCACATGATTCCTAGGCACACGAATCAATCGCAATTTGTATGAAAGCGATGGCGGTGTATATATAAAAAGTCAGAAATATATATATACGCATGGGATCACCAACCACGAAGCACCTCCTTGGGGATTAAAAATATAAATAAAGTCAGTAAAAAAGCTATCAACCGTCACGGAGGAAACTCCAAAGTGGATGAAACATAAATAAAGTCAGAATACTGATCAACCGCCACGAAGGAAACTCTAGGTGGGACGAAATATAAATAAAGTCGTAAAAGCGATCAACACCTCTGTCACGAAGGAAACTCAGTAGCGGATTTAATATATATATATATATATATATATATATAAGCAATAAATGCACCGAGACGTAAAATCTGTGCTCATCGAATGCGAGTTCGACAACAGTTCATATATATATATATATATATATATATATATATATATATATATATATATACAAAAGCGTAGTAAACGCACTCTGATATAAAATCCGGCTCATCGAATAGAAGTCCGACCACGCTCATATATATAAATATATATATACAAAAGCGAGTAAACACTCCAGACCGAAGTCTAGGCTCATCGAACAAAGTTCGACACACAATTAATATATATATATATAAATGTATATAAATATATATAAATGTATATATATATATATATATATATATATATTAAAGCAAATAAACGCTCCAGACCGAAGTCTATGCTCAATCGATAATGTTAGTCAATATATATGTAAATATATATATATATATATATATAGACTGAAATGAAACCACGGACCGAAGTCCGGGCAAAAGTAAGCAACACGACTCTCAACGTGTAGAAGGGTGTGTGCGGAGATGAAGAGAAAGGCTCTAAAGTGTGTGAGAAGGCTTACAGCTGACTGCCAAAGAATGCTTCTATATCTTTAGAGTGGGTAAACACATGCTTTTGTAGGTACAAAAGGGCTATATATGAGCTCACATGTGTTTAAAATGGGAAAATACACTGCATGGGGTGAGTGCAGAGCAAATTGGGCAGGGCTTCCTCGCCTTTTTCTCTTGCAAAATGGGCAGCCCAAGCCCTCTATTTATAGGCATTTTAGTCAGTAGGTGTACACACGTGGTGAGCCAGCAGTGTACGAAGGCAACCGGGTGTGGCCCAGGTTTTTTAGGTCAGGTCGTCTCGAAGTACGTGCACTCAAGCACTGTAATGTCCACTCGAACTTTCAAAAGTGCAATCTGGGCATCCGTTTGAGGTATACAGGACCTATTTCGGATCGCCGTTGTCGAGAGTTGTACGATGGCATGGGATTTAGAGTTTGTACGAAGTCATTGAAGATGGGACATTGCCATCCGGTCTTCAAGCTTCAACTTTCATCCATTAACTAGCACAATAGTCACTCGGGATTGGTTAGTCTTGTGGGACATCGTTGCGTAGTGACGTGACGTGGCATCGTGTTGACGAGATGACAATGTTGCCCCTCACCGGTGTTATCGCCGGATTGGGCTGATAAAGCAGACGTTGCTCAGACTTCGCTGAGATTGGACTTCTACAATTGTTAAAGGTCCTCATTGTCACCTTTGAGGTGTGCCTGTCTTCTCGATGTTATTGCCGGGTTGGTTTAGTGCATCTCGTTGTGAGCGCCGAGATTGAATCTGGTTGCATTTGAAATAAGCATTCCTGGGGTTATCACCGAAACTGCATTCCTTGGGGTTATCACCAAGGTTGGTGGCTATTCCCATGGTTGGGAATGAGACTGGATACCTCGGGGTTATCTCTGAGATTAATCGGTCTTCTCTGGTGTGTGTTCCGGTATTGGATCTGCATGCCTCGGGGTTACATCTGAGGTTGGAATTGTTACTCCCAGAATGTGATCCGGGGTTGAGGTTGAACTTCCAGTAGTATCCGGTATGGATTTGGATTGTCTTTCAGGGTTCTCTCTTAGTAACATTAGTACAGAAAATTTTGAGTGTCTACAGATGCCCCTCTTTATCATACTCATGCATGGAGATGCATGGGTAGGATAAAGAATCCTAGACACTTGAAACGTAACAAGACGAACATGGTACTATGGATAACAACATGATGCAAATGTATAATGCGTGTGTACGGGGTTGTAGCCCAACACGCTGGGGATGATTGCTGGCTCCCTGTTGCTGTGACGATTTATTTGTTTGAGTTGTGATTTTGGGGACAGAATCCTTGTAAGGAGGGAAGGATGTAACAATCCGAAAATTTAAATTATAATTTTAAATATTTATTGAATTATATAAATATTTAATTGGTGCATTTATTGCTAAATAAATATTTGTATAATTTGAATTGATTAATTATTTATGTTGTAAATAAATAATTAATGAGTTAAGAAAATTATTATTATATTGATATTTCAAGTTGATAGTTAATTATTTGTATTGAGTTATGTGATTAAATGAATTATTTAATTAATGGTTATTTGAATTAATTAAATTAAATATGAAAGCTTGATTAAATAAAGTGTGACAAATAACTATAGTATAAGGAGTTATTAAAAATAAATTAAAGTAGTTTTAATCTAGTTTTACCCAAACAATGCTTAAGGATATAAATTCTTTAAAATTTAAATGGTTTGCCAAACAAGCCTTATGGCTTTTGATATTTCTAATTTATAAAATAAATAAAATAAAATAAATAATAAATATAATGTATACGTTATTTTGGGTAGCGATGATGGCTATTAAGGCCATATCGGTTTTTTTTTTTTATACACGCATACTAGTTCTTTGGGTTTTGAGAGAGTTCGAGAGAATAGCGAGAGAATTGAGAAAAGAGTTTGAGAGATTGAGGAGATTGGTCTTCAACTAACAAAGATTGTATAAGCTAATTGAAGGTATGTTCTACCACTTTGATATTATTTACGAGTATTTCGGTGAAGCTTTGTTATACTCTGTGAATTCTATTTCTTCTATGCTCTGTGAGTTCTATTTTTTCTTCCAAATGTTGTTATGTAACTAAGTTATGGGGGTTATACATGTTTATAGTGATTAGATATGGTGTTTAAACAATAATCGCATGCAAATTTCGTCTATAGTAGGAAGAAAATTTGTCAGTATATGTATTCTTGGTATGTTTCCATATGTAATCATGTAAGTACCAATTTTAATAGCCAATTTGGTCGTGAAACTGTAAATTGAAGTTTGTTTATGGTATTTCATTGAGATACGAACGGAACGTAGTTTGAATAGAGTATTTTGGTCTACTAATGAATTCACATTGTTTACTATGTTATCAACGGCCATAACTTTCTCATACGAACTTCGATTGAGTTGATTCAAGATGATCCGGAACGAGGACGAATAAACCTACAACTTTCATGTTTTAAGTTTTTTAATTTGAGGTCTGTAACTGTAGTCAAAATGGTCATCTTTAAGAATGTTGTGTATTTGGAGCCAATCGGAGGGCGTCGGGATGCACAAATGCAAGTGCAACCCTTTGTGTATTAGTATTACTTAATGATAACATGTTGGACATGTAATAGGATGTTGTATCAAGTTGTTAATGTGCATGTGGTGCAATGACATGATCACTTAAGTAGTTGTAATAAAGCTAAAAAGTAATGTTCATGAAAAGATGTGATGTTGTTTAAACTTAAACTTAGTTAGTAGCTATACTAAGAGTAATAAAGTAACTCATAAAGGTAATGTTAGTATAACTAATGTGTATTGTCAATACATATGGTATGTGTAGGACTTGGGGTGAACGTGAATAGTAATCGTTTAACCTACGCAAGAGGCAAGTTCTCTTAACTCTACTTTTATAATTGTGCAGCTATCTTTAAGCAAGTTTTCTAATATATTATCTTGTTAATTCAAGTACTGTTTTCAATTCAATTATAATATAATAATGTAAGTTATTCTGGAGCAAGTTATTCTTGTATTTAGCTTGTTGTTTAGCATGCACAACTATATATATATATATACTAATGTCGAACATTTCTATCGTTCAAGTTACTATGCATGCTTAGTATTCAATTCTAATTAACCTTGGCTTAGTATTGTTCAAGCAAGGTATGCTATAGTTATTCAAATGGTATGCTATTAGATTATTCCTAAAGCATGACTTTAGTTTACTATGATTGATTCAATCACGATTATTTTATAGTATAGTGTTATTGGTTTTATTCAACTACTCCTTAGTTGATGTTCGTTGAATTCCAAATTTCCTTGAAAGCTTATCCAAACCAAACTTACTTTGGTGCGGACTTGTATTCTAAATACTGAGATGAACAACTCTTTTAATAGAGGTTTACGCTTAGCGTTGAAATGGTTGTGCACAATACATTTATGCGAAGGGTTGATCCCCAAATGCGTGGAGTCCTTATAGTCTTATGACTGTTAAAGTTAAAGTTGAAAGATCACTTATAACTGTGGACATGATTCGTGGTCATTAGACCCTCAGTGAATGTTATAATTTTCAGAAAGTTAATAGAATATATTGTTCAGTTCTATTGAGCCTAATATTGGCAATTGATGTAAAAGTTTAAAGATTTACTTATTGTTATTTCAAGTGGGCCTTGTTTGCTCACTCTTGCCTGTAAAATTTCTTACAGCTAAAGTTGAAAAGGGTGACGTACCTAGTACCAGTAAGGGAAAAGGAAAGATGAATAAATACTGAAGACTTGTAATAGTTTTGATAATTTACTTTTAGAATTTG
Organism: Panax quinquefolius; assembly: GCA_020205615.1. Lineage (NCBI taxonomy): Eukaryota > Viridiplantae > Streptophyta > Magnoliopsida > Apiales > Araliaceae > Panax > Panax quinquefolius. The sequence goes on along the minus strand of CM035172.1, from coordinate 96,003,565 downwards.
ATTTAAAGATTGTAATGAAGTTATTTAATTTTCCGCATTTGAATGATTGTTGTTAAAGGTTAGATAACCTGGGAGATTTTTATTTAAGTTTAATCCTGTAGGGACAGGTTTTCTTTTATTATTCAATTCTATTATGATTGGGTAGTTAGAAATGAATGTTTTGATTACGTGAACACCAAATCTTGAGGTAATGAAGTACCGGGATTTGGGGGTGTCACAATATCACAAAAAACAAAACAAAAAAAAAACAAAAATTAAAAAAATTACAAAAACAAAAAGAAGTTGTTAGAACAAACTATGGTAAACACAGAAAATGAACAACAAAATATAAAAACAAGAACATACGATTAACGTGGAAAACCAAATCGGAAAAAACCAAGGCGAGAGGCGAAAAATATCATTATATCAAAGTGTGGAGAATACAAGTTGTGAATCTCTATCAAAAAACATTTAAAAATAAGAAGAAAAAGAATCCCAAAACTCTAGCTACAATAACATATATATAGCCAAACCCAAATAACATAACATACCACAGCTACGGACTTTAGCCTATCGGCCTTATTCCTCCGCTACCACAACTAAACATCATCTTTCTTTCCTTCGGGTTGCCGCACAAAATAACTCGGTTAGGGCCAAAAAACAAATCCCCACAAGAATTCGAAACACATAACAAAAGCATATCTTGGGTATAATATCAAAAAAAAGCATATCCATAGACGAACATAAGTACCTAAAATTCTCTCATAAACAATGAAGATCAATGTTTCTCCTACTTGATGACAATAAGTCATAGTGCTAGAAGAAAAAATGAAACATTATTTAGCAAAAAAAAAAAAAACATTTTTCTATTTCAATAAAAACCAAATCTCTTATAGGTAATTAGTTCAAATTAGATAAAGAAATTGGATACATTGCCTCCCTATCAATTTTTTCGTAGCGTATTACCTCCTAATGGCCTGGGGTACAATAGGTTATATTATATACTGAACAGAGGGAAGAAAATGGTTCAAAACCCTATATTTTTATTTCTAATAGTCAATTCCACCCATGTGTTTCTTTGTGTGTGGTTGTGCTTATATATATATATTCACCATAGATATAAAATAAGAAACCACGTCTAGCTCTCCACCCTTGTACTACTACTACTCCCACCATGTCCACTAGATCACCATGAGCATCGCAAGCCACCTCTCATTTTCAAAACCACTCGACAAATTCAAACCCCCAAGTACAGATAGCACCATGGCATCCAATATCAAACACATCTAAGCTCCAACATGACTCAAGTAGAAAAGAAAAAGGAATTGTCCTACAAAAAGACAGTGCATTGGGGTTTGTGTGTATCTGTGTGTGTGTGAGAGAGAGAGAGAGAGAGAGAGAGAGGTAGGCTGGTAGTGAGGTGATGGAAAACTGTACCAGAGAGAAAGGGCCTCCTCCGCATATATATGCACGCATGATATCAAACTTGTAGACAAAGAAATGTGATCGAAGAAGGTGAAAGCTAATCAATCCCATAAGTGAAAATTGCATTTTGCACAACGATCCTCTAATTTATGGGTAGAGTTATGAATTATATGTAAGCCACCAAGGCATGCCCAATGTACACATGATGTGTACACCAAAAAGTATAGGATGGACAGAATGATTATCTGGCAGTCCATATAAACATAGCACATGAACCTAGGAAGCTGAAAAATAACTCTAACCCAAAAAAATAAAAGAAACTATACGAGACTCATGCTTAGTTATTTTTGCATTGTCCTATTTGTTTGGGCTTTGTGGAACTCTATCTTCAAAGTGTTGGAGGAATGAGTCGCTTGCTTTGGTGGAAAATATATTTTTATCTTGCTTTCGAGGTTTTGGAATTAGGAAGGGTGTGAAATTCTTTGAAAGTGTGCTTTTGTATCAATTTTATGGAGAGATTGGGTCAAGTGCAAGACTAGATTGTTTAGATGGAGCTATTTATCTTTTAATTTGCTGAGGAATATGGTTAATATTTATTGCATCCTTTTGCCTTTGAGGACACTTCTGTGACTGATTTAAGTGGAGATTAAAGGGATGCACCTATGTAAGTGCTATTTTTCCTTATTTTTCTTCAGTTCACTGAGGTTGAACTTCTTGTCACCCCTATTTTATTGTATTCTTTTTCGATTAATAAAATTTCTTCTTTTATCCAAAAAAAATAAGTAAAAAACTAAATTTAGCTGGTAAAGAATCATGTCCAACATGGGGTAACCATTTCAAGACACAACATTGTCCCCTTAATTATTCTTAGAAAGTCTACCATCACATGTAGCTAAATGAAATTAGATTCCCGGCTCAAACAAGTCAAAGTCATACAGTCCCTAAATTTGTGTAGCATCAAGAATTTTATCTATTCCAAAAGTCATCTGTCATTATGTTTATATCTACTTACCCAACTGGATTGTGTTAAAAATGAATTGGTTCCAGTCATTTGAATAGAAAATGAATTGGCTGTAGAATTATATTTCAAATTCTGAAACTTGCATACCCATTTCCAATCTTGAGAAGCGATTCTAGCTCCCCGTGCCAATCAAGGTCATAGTTTAGTCAAGATATTAATAGATGACAAAGAGTATAAAAAATTCTTCCTCAGTTTCAAAAATTATATACTTGTAAACCAACAACTTTTAAGGATTTTTTTCCTCAAACAAATCCATAACATTAGTCTATATATATAATAAATAAGACAAAATCGTCGTTCAACCCTAAATTTTAAGAGTAGTAGTTCAACCCTACATGTTAGAAGTGACCCCTAAAATTTAACAATAAATATAATAAATAAGACAAAATCATTGTTCAACCCTAAATTTAGGAGTAGTCGTTCAACCCTACTTTTTAGGAGTGACCCCCTAAAATTTAACAATATATATAATATAAAGACAATCGTTGTCAAACCCTAAATTTTAGTAGCAGTAGTTCAACCATACTTTTTAGGAGTTACTCCCAAAAATTTAACAATATTAAATTCTAACTACATATATATAATAAGACAAAATCGTGTTCAACTCTAAATTTTAGGAGTGACTCTTCAACCCTAAAATTTAACAATAAACTATAAATAAAATCTATATATATATATAGCACAAAATAGTCTCTCACCTGGGAATGGTCCTACAACCCTAAAATGTTGGAATGGAAACCTAAATTTTAGTTTAAAAAAACTATTTTTCTTCATCTGATATTTAATTTCAAAATCTTTTCATCTACATTTTTACTATCATAATTATCTACTTGCCACTATCTCTTATTCTTATACATTTTCTAATATATTTAGTGTTCTTTAAAATTCATATTATTGATAATAATAATAATAATGTTTTATTATATAATTGTTTTTATTATTAAATTATATAAGTATAATTATTTGAGTTTAATTAAGATTTTATTATTACATAAATAGAAGAACACAGAAATAAATAAATCATTTTGAAGAGGAATGCTATCATTTATATTATATAAGTAGAAGAATTATTATTGTAGATTTTAAAATTTATTTAACTTTTTTATCAATAATTAGTTCTATATTATTAGATAAATAGAATATTTCAAAAGGAAATAATTTCTTTAAATAAAAATCATTGTACACAATGTTAATCTATTATTAGTAGAACTAATATATTAGTATAGTATAATATAAAAAAATACAATAATTTTATAAGAAAACAAAGCTCAAAGCGAAGCAAGGGATCATGAGCTAGTTAGAAATAGTGGTGACATATTAGTAGTCAATCAACCAAGATAAAAGATAAAGGTAATGGAATATTAAGATCTTCATGTCACTTATAGTATGAAAATATGAAAATAGAAATATATATATTTAATTTTGAAATAGATATAATATATATATATATATATATATATATATATATATAATTACCATACTGCCTCTTCCCACAATAGAATCCAATTTGCCAAATAATTTTTCCAAAGAAATAAAAATAAACAATAAAATACTCCATTTATCTACAGTAGTATAAAAGAGACAATGTCCTCAACTTGGTACCATAATTTCATTATCATAACACCACTACTAAACTAATAATTTGCTATTTGTAGGAATAAAAATAAAAAAAAATACAAAATTACATCCTAAATGTTTGCAAATTTGTAGATAATATTCTTTTTGCAAAACTGAATGAGTGCAGTGGATCGGACAATGACCCCACCCGGATTATTTTTTTTTCTAACTAGTATGTAGTTAAATCTCAATTTAGTAATTCACAAACACTCTCTTTAACATTTTGTTTATTTTTCTTTCCAAAACAAATTTTAGATGCTAGTCTTTATTTATATTTTCCCCCAAATTTCATCTACCACACATTCTCTTCACTACGAAATCTCTCTCCACCACTTAAACTTATTGTTAATCTGTAGATAATTTATTTTAGTTAAGAAATGTGATGAGTATATTATTATTTGAGTTAGTAAATTTATAGATAATATTCTTTTTGCAGAACGGAATGAATGCAGTGGCGGAACTATGTAGAGTCAGGATCTGGTAATGACCCCACCTGGATTTTTAATTTTGTCTTCTAACTAGTATGTGGTTAAATCTCAATTTAGTAATTCATTTTAATTGTCTTCTAACTAGTATGTGGTTAAATCTCAATTTAGTAATTTTCTGGAGGAGCACACTTGGTCATTATAATTGTGATTCTGTAATATTATTTGTGAATAATTAATTATTGATTCATATGATAAGGAAATATTTATTTTATATGAATATAAATGATGGATTTATTTATGTGGTTATTAATGAAGGAATTAATGTTGAGGTGTTTTATCGGTATTTTATCGATCAGTTAGGTATTAAAAATTAAATCGGGGTTTTGAGATATATTAGGGGTTATAATTTTTAATCCGACTGGTTTTGGATTAATGGTAATTTTGGGTATGTTATACATACATAAGTTGAGTATATGTCCCACAAATTTTGAACCGTTAAAAATGCACGAATGATTTGTTATGAATTTTAAGAGGTGTTTGATTAGGAAAGTAGGGTTATAATTGATTTTGGTGGAAAATTCTAGAATTGAGTGGGCCCCACTTGTGGTTGGTGAAGAAATGTGCTGAATTTTATTTCAAATGTGGCGGGTGGCAATAGTAGCGAGTAAAGCCATAATCACTTGAGCCTTTCCTTAAGGTAAGGGATATTATTTTTTCAGAATGATATTATTTCTTCAATATCATTATCTTTGAAATATTAGTTGGACCTTTTATCAAATTTGGAACTTTTTCATGGGGATTACTATTCATGAGTTACTATTCACGAGTTACTATTCATGAGTTACTATTCACGATTTACTTATTCATTACTATTAAATGAAGCGTGAAAATGTTTTTTGTGGAATTTCTATCTTTTTGGTGTCTGAGTTACTTATTCACGTGTCTGCACTATTCACGATATCTGTGACTATTCATCGAAAAATAAAATTTCAGAATGTAGCGAGTACTTAGTCAAGATGCTAGTTTATACCTTACTCTTGACTACGGAGAAATTAGACTTTGACTTTATTTTCATTACATCTGTTGTTTAGAAATATTCAGGTTATCATTACATTGTTAACCTTATTTCTATAGATATTTGCTTTTGATGTGATTTTAAGGTTAACTACTCATCATACCAAATTGATTGCTTTTGTAAGGTTGTTAGTTTTCATATTCCTAAGCAACTTTTGTTATTCGAATTCCTTTAACATTTTGTTTATTTTTCTTTCCCAAACAACTTTTAGATGCTAGTCTTTATTTATATTTTCCCCAAATTTCAGTATTCCTGTAATATAGCATTATTTAATATATATATATATATATATATATATATATATAATAACAAAGTTAAAAAAAAGCGAGAAGTGTAATTATAAAATGAAAAGTATTATACTTACTTGAAAATTGAAGTCGATTTTTCAAAATATAAAAGAGATAAATCCAGTCTTTTGAATTCAAAAAGTCTCCTTAAAGAAATTTATTCCTCACTTGGTTGCTAAAAAAGATTAATTGAATAATTGTTTCCCAAGATAAAGCGATTTTCATCCCTAGATCTCCGTTAAACAAGAATATTTGTGGTCGAAGACTTATCTTTAGTAGATAAATTATTTCTTTGATGGTAAAGGATGAACTGTTGAGATGAATGTTGATATTCAAAATTAAATTAATTCCACTTTAGACTAGATAATTTATTGATTTCTTATGTCTTCTTTAGGCTTGACATATTTAAGTGGAAATTCTATTTCGTTATGTCTTTCGAAGCGTCAAAATGCTTTCATATCAAGTGACGTGAGTTTGGTATAAATACTCACGGAAACTCTCATTTGTTTTCATATTATAAGTTGCAAACTTAATTTTTGGAATATTAGTAATGATGAATTTATTAGCTTCTTAATTAGAAGCACTTCAAAATTAAGAACACTTGAACGCAAATTCTATGTTATGTCTTTGAGCTCGAAGGAAATGAGTAGTAATGATGCAAGAAGAAAAAATGGGAAGGCGATAACGAACAGGGAATTGTTTTGCGAAACGGAAATTAACTTATCCAGAGGCGAGATCCCACATAATTTATTTATAGAATATTTTGTGACCGTTGGTTCGTTTTCCGAGCGAGATCCCACATAATTTATTTATAGAATATTTTGTGATCAGATTGGTTCGTCGAAAACGACGTAGTATCGTGATCAAAATATTAAATGATTTTATCTATGCCTTGGTTAGGTCCTCTCCTTCCATTAAAAAAGTAGGGTGCCCCTGGGGCCCTTACCATTAAACAAACATCCCATATAAATTCTTCATTTTTCCTCTAACGCCTTATGTGACTTTTGCAATTTTCAACATTTCAAGTAGGTGACTTTGGAGTCGATTTTCTCATTCAATTCTTAATGGATTTGAACACATAAATATACCATGTTATACTCCTTGCGGAGGAGAACGCATTGGTGCATGGACCCGACATTTTCGGAGTGTGGATCCCACATTAAATTAAGCCTCAAAATACTTTAATATTTATTTTGTCAAATCATTTCCAACAATTTCATCTACCACACATTCTCTTCACTACGGAATCTCTCTCCACCACTTAAACTTCTGTTAAACTTTAGATAATTTATTTTAGTTAAGAAATGTGATGAGAATATTATTATTTGAGCTAGTGAATTTATAGATAATATTCTTTTTGCAGAACGAAAGGGTTAAATACTTTCTAAGTCACTGTACTATAGGTCGACTTACAAATGGATCATTGAACTTTTTTTTCTTACAGTCAACTCACTGAACTTTAGTTTACTAACAAAAAGATTAATATTCCGTTAAAGATGTTTACTTTGAACGGAAATTGCGACGTAAGCTGCTGACGTGGCAAATTTTTTTGATGTGGCACAGATCTGTCCCATGTGGCTTTCATGATGTGAAAATAGAGGAGAATTTACAAATGTAATAATATAAATGTACATAAAACGCAATTTTTTTAATAATTTTTTTTTAAAATGCAGTTTTTTTATAATAAAAATTAAAAAAAAAACGCAGTTTTTTTTAATAAAAAAAATAACAATTATTTTTATTAAAAAAAAAAACCAAACGCTCTCTCTCTCCTTCTCCGTCACAACAACGCAGTTTGGTTTTTAAAAAATAAAACACAGTTTTTTTTAATAAAAATAATTATTTTTAATATAAAAAAACACAATTGTTTTTAATAAAAATAATTATGATTAATAAAAATAAAAAAATGGAGTTTTTTTTTAATAAAAATAAAAAAAGCACAATTTTTTTTTAATAAAACGCATTTTTTTAATAAAAATAAAAAAAAGTGCAGTTTTTTTAAATAAAAATTAAAAAGTGCAGTTTTTAATTTAAAAAACGCAGTTTTTTTTAAATAAAACTATTTTTATTAAAAAAACTGCATTTTATTTTATTTTTTAAAAAACTGTGCTTTTTTATTTTTATTAAAATAAACAGTTTTATTTTATTTTTTATTTAAAAAACTGCAATTTTTAATTAAAATAATTTTTTATTAAAAAAACTGCATTTTATTTTTTATTAAAAAAAACTGCATTTTATTTTTTTTTTATTTCAAAAACTGTGTTTTTTATTTTTATTAAAAAAAAACAGTTTTATTTTAATTTTATTTAAAAAAACTGCGTTTTTTAATTAAAATAAATTTTTTATTAAAAAACTGCATTTTATTTTTTTATTTAAGAAAACTGCGTTTTTTAATTTAAAATAAAATTTTTATTAAAAATATTGCATTTTATTATTTTTTTAAAAAAAAATCTGTGTTTTTTTATTTTTATTTAAAAAAACAGTTTTATTTTATTATTTAATTTAAAAAAACTGCGCTTTTTTTATTTTTTATTAAAAAATGCGTTTTATTATCTTTTTATTAAAAAAAATCATGCTTTTTTTTTTTTTTATTAAAAAATTGTGTTTTTTATATTAATTATAATTATTTTATTAAAAAAGCTGTTTTTTATTTTTTAAAAATCAAACTGCATTGTTGTGACGGAGAAGGAGAGAGAGCGTTGTTTGTTTTTTTTTTTTTAAATATAAATAATTATTATTTTTATTTAAAAAACGCAGTTTTTTAGAAAATTTTATTATAGTAAATTAAAAAAAACGCAGTTTTTAATTTTTATTATAAAAACTGCGATTTTTATAAAATTTTATTAAAAAATTACGTTTTATGTACATTTATATTATTACATTTATAAATTCTCCTCCATTTTCACATCATGAAAGCCACATGAGATGATCATGCCACATCAAAAAAAAAATACAACGTCACCGTGACGCCCCAAAATTAGGTATCGTCGTCACCCATCTTGGGTCGCCACTTACATGTAGTACATAAATTCAAATACAACTTACTAATATAACTGTAGGTATACAATACGACATAAACTATGATGAGTTTGAATACAAATATTGTCTACTAGATATTATACAAACTCAAAAGGAGTCCTCATTACAACTATTATCACACTATTTCACGAATAGTGAGGACTACTAATGCTATCCTCCGGACCATTACTTACGTTCCCAGACTGTCCCAATGTTTTCATTTTCGAAGAAACGGTGAAAGAAAGGGTGAGCTCAACTAGCCCAATAAGAAATATTATGACTAAGATAATGCGAAATAAATTATCATTAGCCTTCAATGATGTTAAACCGATAAAATACAATAGACAAACCAGTTTAAGCTGCGGCGGAATAAGCAATCCATTAAAAGAGTCAAGTAGAGAATAAAGTCTACTATCTTTTAGGTTTTAAAAGGTTTTCATCAATTTTTATCGGCGAGACTCAACAATAAATAAACCACCACATCTAATCATCCACGTACCACGGTCAAGGATTTTCATCAAATTATCAATGGTCACGACTATCTTACCGAATCACCCCCGGTCATAATCATACCAAAAACTATCCATCACCGCATTACAAAGCCAATCGAGGACTTTTGTCACATCATTTATATCAAGTCGTGATTATACCGAATGATCCTCGGTATAATCATACTAAGTTCATCTATGCACGTAAGCCAAAAGATAACATAATATAACATGAGGATGATGACAATGACATAGTAATTCAATAAAACAAGTTCAAGAATTATTTAATCCATGAATTATTAACGTCCAAATTGTCAACATGATCTTTGTTTAAGTAGAGTAAAATTCAAGAATGATCGGAAGAATATTTCCATGAAAAGATCTTTGGATGAAACGCAAATATCGAGGATATTCTACTAATTTCATGGAATATAGAAGTCAAAGTTTAAACCAACTAGGTATAATAAAGAATGGAATAACAAAAGAAATCACCATGCATGCGGTACTTGACAGTATAGACGAGTTATTCCAATGAATAATAATAACGGAACCAGTCGGTGAAATTCACACCGGCGGGATGTTCCAACGAGAATAATAAAGATGGAACCGGATCCGGTGTAAAACACACGAGATAGGATATTCCAACAGAATGATAAAGATTTTAACCAGTCCTGTGTAAAACACACGCATGAGGGATGTTCCAATGGAATAATAAAAAGCGGAACCGGTCCTGTGTAAAACACACAGACAGGATGTTCCAACAGAATAATAGAAGAATGTCACCAAGTATAGGGTAAACCGCATATACAGGTTATTCCAACAGAATAATAAGCAATGGAATAACATAAAGAATCCTAGACACTTGAAACGTAACAAGACGAACATGGTACTATGGATAACAACATGATGCAAATGTATAATGCGTGTGTACGGGGTTGTAGCCCAACACGCTGGGGATGATTGCTGGCTCCCTGTTGCTGTGACGATTTATTTGTTTGAGTTGTGATTTTGGGGACAGAATCCTTGTAAGGAGGGAAGGATGTAACAATCCGAAAATTTAAATTATAATTTTAAATATTTATTGAATTATATAAATATTTAATTGGTGCATTTATTGCTAAATAAATATTTGTATAATTTGAATTGATTAATTATTTATGTTGTAAATAAATAATTAATGAGTTAAGAAAATTATTATTATATTGATATTTCAAGTTGATAGTTAATTATTTGTATTGAGTTATGTGATTAAATGAATTATTTAATTAATGGTTATTTGAATTAATTAAATTAAATATGAAAGCTTGATTAAATAAAGTGTGACAAATAACTATAGTATAAGGAGTTATTAAAAATAAATTAAAGTAGTTTTAATCTAGTTTTACCCAAACAATGCTTAAGGATATAAATTCTTTAAAATTTAAATGGTTTGCCAAACAAGCCTTATGGCTTTTGATATTTCTAATTTATAAAATCAATAAAATAAAATAAATAATAAATATAATGTATATGTTATTTTGGGTAACTGATGATGGCTATTAAGGCCATATCAGTTTTGTTTTTTTTTATATTATGCATACTAGTTGTTGGGTTTTGAGATAGTTCAGAGAATAGCAGAGAGAATTTAGAAAAGAGTTTATGAGATTGAGGGAGATTGGTCTTCAACTAACAAAGATTGTATAAGCTAATTGAAGGTATGTTCTACCACTTTGATATTATTTACGAGTATTTCGGTGAAGCTTTGTTATACTTTGTGAATTCTATTTCTTCTATGCTCTGTGAGTTCTAGTTTTTCTTCCGAATTGTTGTTATGTAACTAAGTTATGGGGGTTATACATGTTTATAGTGATTAGATATGGTGTTTAAACAATAATCGCATGCAAATTTCATCTACAGTAGGAAGAAAATTTGTCAGTATATGTATTCTTGGTATGTTTCCATATTTAATCATATATGTACCAATTTTAATGGCCAACTTGGTCGTGAAACTGTAAATTGAAGTTTGTTTATGGTATTTCATTGAGATACGAACGGAACGTAGTTTGAATAGAGTATTTTGGTCTACTAATGAATTCACATTGTTTACTATGTTATCAACTATGGAGTTTTAGTTTTTTTTTTAAACCGTGTTTTCAAAATTTAAGTTTTTAAAATCTTGGTTTAGTCGTTGTTAATTAGTATTTGAATAATTGGTTATGATTATGGGTAAATTATGTTAGTTGTTCATGTAAATTTAGATGTTAGCAGTATCATTTAGTACAGAATTTAGTTGTTATGTTCTTCGTCGTTGGGTTCTCTGAGTTTCAAATGTTTCAAATAAAAGTTCAGCTTGGCGCCAAAAATGGGCCAGTAGTTCGCGCCCCAATGCTGGAACTCACGCCCCGGTGCTGGTACTCGCGCCCCGGCACCACTGATCCGCGCCCCGGCGCCGAAAAAGTTGTTTGAGTTGGACAGTTTTGACCTCCTGTAGTAAAACGGCCATAACTTTCTCATGCGAACTCCGATTAAGTTGATTCAAGATGATCCGGAATGAGGACGAATAGACCTACAACTTTTATGCTTTAAGTGTTTTAATTAGAGGTATGTAACCGTAGTCAAAATGGCCATCTTTAGGACTATTGTGTATTTGGAGCCAATCGAAGGGCGTCGGGATGCACGAATGCAAGTGCAACCCTTTGTGTATTAGTATAACTTAATGATAACATGTTGGACATGTAATAGGATGTTGTATCAAGTTGTTAATGTGCATGTGGTGCAATGACATGATCACTTAAGTAGTTGTAATAAAGCTAAAAAGTAATGTTCATGAAAAGATGTGATGTTGTTTAAACTTAAACTTAGTTAGTAGCTATACTAAGAGTAATAAAGTAACTCATAAAGGTAATGTTAGTATAACTAATGTGTATTGTCAATACATATGGTATGTGTAGGACTTGGGGTGAACGTGAATAGTAATCGTTTAACCTACGCAAGAGGCAAGTTCTTTAACTCTACTTTTATAATTGTGCAGCTATCTTTAAGCAAGTTTTCTAATATATTATCTTGTTAATTCAAGTACTGTTTTCAATTCAATTATAATATAATAATGTAAGTTATTCTGGAGCAAGTTATTCTTGTATTTAGCTTGTTGTTTAGCATGCACAACTATATATATATATATATATATATATATATATATATATATATATATATATATATATACTAATGTCGAACATTTCTATCGTTCAAGTTACTATGCATGCTTAGTATTCAATTCTAATTAACATTGGCTTAGTATTGTTCAAGCAAGGTATGCTATAGTTATTCAAATGGTATGCTATTAGATTATTCCTAAAGCATGACTTTAGTTTACTATGATTGATTCAATCACGATTATTTTATAGTATAGTGTTATTGGTTTTATTCAACTACTCCTTAGTTGATGTTCGTTGAATTTCAAATTTCCTTGAAAGCTTATCCAAACCAAACTTACTTTGGTGCGGACTTGTATTCTAAATACTGAGATGACCAACTCTTTTAATAGAGGTTTACGCTTAGCGTTGAAATGGTTGTGCACAATACATTGTATGCGAAGGTTGATCCCCCTAAGTGCGTGGAGTCCTTATAGTCTTATGATCATTAAAGTTAAAGTTGAAAGATCACTTATAATCTGTGGACATGATTCGTGGTCATTAGACCCTCAGTGAATGTTATAATTTTCAGAAAGTTAATTGAATATATTGTTCAGTTCTATTGAGCCTAATATTGGTAATTGATGTAAAAGTTTAAAGATTTACTTATTGTTATTTCAAGTGGGCCTTGTTTGCTCACTCTTGCACATAAAATTTCTTACAACTAAAGTTGAAGCGGGTGACGCACTCAGTACCAAAGAAGGAAAAGGAAAGATGAATAAATACTGAAGACTTGTAATAGTTTTGATAATTTACTTTCAGAATTTGATTTAAAGATTGTAATGAAGTTATTTAATTTTCCGCATTTGAATGATTGTTATTAAAGGTTAGATAACCTAGGAGATTTTTATTTAAGTTTAATCCTGTATGGACAGGTTTTCTTTTATTATTCAATCCTATTATGATTGGGTAGTTAGAAATGAATGTTTTGATTACGTGAACACCAAATCTTGAGGTAATGAAGTACCGGGATTTCGGGGTGTCACAGTTGCTTCCACTGGGGATTGGCAATGATGACCGGATTTGATGTGTAATCCGAATCTGTTAGGATGTTGATGTTGGAGTTATCACCAAATTCCTGTGTCTTTGATAACGATTTGATCCTGAAGATGTACCTCTTATGTGTAAGAGATCCATGGGGATAAAGCTTGATCTGTTTGAGGATGTGTATAACATATTCCATCATCTATCCTCTTTGATAACATTGACCTTTCCTGGTTGATATCGCCAGAATATGTCAAGATCCTGTTGGATTTACTGCCAACAACAAATGTTGTCAGGGGTGTCTGACCTTCGTTGACGTGTACTTCACTAACATGTGAATCAACGGTTAAAAAATTCTGTGGGATATACTGTCAAGGCTGCTTGACCTTCGTTGACGTGTAAATCAACGGCTGAAACTTTATGGGTATATTGTCAAGGTTGCTTAACCTCCGCTGTCGTGTAGATCAACGAAGCATTGCATTGTGACCCCCGTCGGGGTTATGCTGGGGAATACGAGCAGTCGGGTATGAAACCCTCGAATAGCTCTAGAGCTCTGATAGGTTTAATATCTATCGGCTGAACTGACGTCAAGGCTGCTTGACCTTCGTTGGTATGTGTGTCAACGGTTTGAATGTATGTTGTGATCTCCTGCCGTGACTTCACGTTGTAACCCCCGTCGGGGAGCTACTGGGGACTTATGAGTACGTACACAATTATCGAACAGCTCTCAATGCTTCGATGGGTTTACTTGCCATCGGCTGAAATAACGCCAAGGCTGCTTGACCTTTGTTGATAGGCGTGACAACGGATGAACGTGTGTTGTAACCCCCACCAGGGATCTACGTTGTAACCCCCATCAGGGACATACGTTGTAACCCCCGTCGGGAATTTATTTAGGGTAACGACCCGAAGTTGGCGGCATCAAACCTGTATAAGGTATTGTCGGATGTGATTTGTGTCAACCGAGATCATTGGCAGGGTATACCTTGTGTTCAGGTTACTACCAATGAGTGATGGACAGATTTAAAGTCTCATCTGAGAAAACCAGGATTGTATGCTGTTTTGCTCAATCACGTGGCATTTTTATTTCCGATTTGACCTTTCTAGTCCGCAAGAACTCCTTTGCAACTCAAACTGGACCGAGCCGGAGGGGTGGGACCCATATAAAGTGCCAGTAGGTGCACTCGTGCGTACCCAGAGATGAGCTTCTGACCAACCGTGGATGATAAAATCCAGCAGGTTGGTCTCACAAGTCATTTTCAGCTTTGCGCACGAAGGAAAATGTGTGAGCCTCTTTCAGATCTGCTGAGTTCAGGCTATTTTCTGCAAATTCTATCACCGTATAAGTGTTCTACACTATCCTGGTAAAGTATGCATGTATTTTTTTCTAGTTTTTATCCGTTGGATTGTGAGTTATCGCACGAAATGCATCTAAACACATAGTAATGATTATGTATGCACAAATGACTTGATAAAAAATATTCAACATAGTAAATGTTAGTATTAAACCATGCTGAACATAATGATGTGAAAAAATTTAACTTTTGAGACAGTCAAATTGGCACATTTTTCTTCTATTTTTTGTCCTATTTGAGGTCCAATGAGCACAAGGTAGCAAGGCAAAGTACTCCTAGTATTGAGGTTGGCCTTATGCATGATGATTTTAATTTTTAATGCGTATATTATGTATATGACTTTGGGGCAGGTGTGCTACTGAATGGCCACCTAGACATGCCTATGTGCATGTGGATAGTCCTATTTTCAAAGGGGACTATGGCAAAATTTTCCAAATGTAGGCATTGGGTAGTCATGCATTTTAACTCTATTATATGTTAAAGTAAATGCATGCATGCATATAGTCATAAATGCATTTTACAAAGCACCAGGTAAGGAAATACCACACCCTTTCTGAGGTGATTTGGAGACTTGTTGTCCAGATATTAATGGATCCGGATCAGCCGAGCAGTTCCTATAGGACCACCTATGGCGTACGACGGAAGGCTTCTGAAGTGCCTCGTCCCCGTTTTGTCAGACAGCCTCGTTGGTTGGTGGAGGCCGTGATTCGTCCTGTCAGGGTAGATTTGCCAGACGTTGAGGATGAGGAGGCGGATATTCCAATCGAGGATCCCGCTCCTGCTGCACATATCCCTCGTAGGGAGCTTCCGAGTATTCAGGTGGTAAACCCAGAGTTGCTGGGTGATTTGAGCAGACATCCATTGATGTATTTCCATGCTAACGAGGTATGGCGTTAGACTTTGATCTTCCTTCTTTCCTATTGATGAGGATTAAAGGGTTTTGATGTTGATCTGCATGTCATGCAGGTTCCTGGTTTTACACAGCCTCGAGGGAAATGGTTCAGCATTCACTCCATGTACCAGGCGCTTCATCCTGACTATAGAGTAGTAGTGCATGTGTGGGGATTTGGGGCATTCTTCTCCATCCTTCCCCGTCGTTGTCCCTAGGGTTACCTCAGGGAATTGTCTGAGCGATGGTTTCATCAGACTCAGTCACTCCATCTGCTGGATTGCTAGGTGATGACGACGCCAATGGATTGGAAATTTATTACATGTACGGAGTTTGGAGGCGCTCATAGGCAGGACTGTCCGTTCAGGTCCTTTGAGCGTAGATGCTATGAGTGGGCTTTTGAGTGAGCCCATGCCTGATGATGTCAGGATCAGGGATCGCGTTCTGTGGCGATTGTTCCTGATGATCATTCGAGGCTGCTTCATAGCAGATAAATCATCTACGGTATCCTTTGCTTTGATCAGCGTACATGTGATGTGGACCGTATTGGAGAGTATGATTGGGGCTCTTACACCTTTTCCTATTTCCTCCGGGGCATGTGCATGCACTCACAGGGTTTGACCGAGGCTTGGCTAGGATTTTACCCATTTTTGCTGGTGAGAGTATTTCTCTTGTCTTTTCCCATTTATAGGTGAAGAGTGTTTACTGATAACAGATGTTTTGTCATTGTGTTGGCAGCTTTGGGCCTATGAGAGGCTCCCATATTTGCGTCCTATGAGTGTGTTAGGTTTAGATACCTATCCACAAGGACGACGATGGCACCATTTTATTTTGCGGAGGTCCCACATGTATGAGGACTTCACTCATCATCGATGTCTGTTGGAGTTCTTGGACAAATGATGCCATCACATGGATTCCCTATTTAGGGGAACATTTGACCATCGGCTTTGAGGATGGACACCCGACTGGAGTCGAGTATTTGATTTCCACCAGGAGAGTTCCTCTCTTCATAGATGGAGGCTGGGAGCTCTATTTAGGAGAGCGTGCTATTAGGAGCACCACAGGGGAGATCCGTATACCGATCTTGCCTCCTGCCAGGCGTCATTGGCCTGTATCATAGTCACCCGTCACGGATATCCCATTGTTGGGGGTTGACAGTTTTGCATTATCTGAGGGTCCTTGCACTCAGGAGACATTCCAGCGTTGGTGGTTCCCTCATACTATCGGAGCCCAGTCACGCGCCACACAGTTTATGGGGGATATGGTTCCAGGATCCTTGATGATGACGGATTGGGTAGCTTGTGTCTGAGCTCCGACTCATATGACCCAGATTGATAGTTTGACCCAGCAGTTGGACCATGCACATATATTTATCCGGCATTTGGGCAGAGATCCAGCAGAGGCAGAGTTATTTGTCCCTTCCAGCTCAGGCGCTGGCCCCTCGGATGACCCATTCGGTTTTGCCAGCACAGATCCTCCTCTTTATAGGCCTGACATTCCTGTTGATAGAGATCCAGTTACTCAGGAGGAGTTACATCAGGTGGACAGGATTGATGACGTGGACATCGAGACCCTGGTCTTCTTCTGATGTATATTCTCGTTATATCTTTTGATAGGCTTCTGTTAGATATTGGGTGGTTGTTCCCCATTCTCGCTATATCTTTTGATAGGCCTCTGTTACTAGTAGGGCGACTGTGCCCCATTTCCCTGTATTTGTAGTTGTACAGAACTGATGTATTAGATGATGATATACTTAGGAATGTATGCACCGTTTTTTCATTCCCTATATCATATTGCCATCCATTATCTGTTGTGCATGTATCATGTTATACATATGTATGTATGTTCAGAGATATTCAGCATTGACCCCAGGATGGTCTTATGACCACGGCCGTCTGAGATGTCTTCTTCTTGACGATTAGCCGTATAGATCATACCCCACCGTCGATTGGTGGTATTGGGTATCTTGATCGTGGTATGATAACATGTCACCACCGATAGGTTAATCAGAGATCGATTGTTGCAAAGATACCATGACTTTATTGCCTTTTCATGTTCTGGCAGGGTTTGTGGACGGGATGCTAGAGCATTGGCTACCGAATAGGCAGGCATTCCGATTTGGTACCCATGAGTTGACTCCTACTCTAAAGGAGTATGCACAGTTGATGATGCTGCCTTTAGATAGACCTTGCGTGCATCTGGCTTTGGGAGACATGAGTAGATGATTCATGACTCTCACAGGATTGTGGCGCAAAGTAGTGCATGATGAGCTGACATCTAGCCACATGATATCCCAGCGTTTTCTGTACGACAGATTTGGCTTGGAGGATAGCTATTCACGACATTCCGAGAATTTCACCGCACCGGAGGACCATTGGCGCTTGGCCAGAGTTGATGTACTGTTGCTGTGCGTATTGTCGTATGTCTATATGCCATGATATATGGACGAGATAGAAATTGGTGTCATTATGGCGGTGAGAGCTCTTAGAGAATGTCGTACCATTGTATCTATGATTGTAGCAGAGACCCTGCGGTCGGCATCCTATTGTTGCACATATCCTACAGGAGTGTTCACTGGGAGTTCGATCATGTTGTACGTGTGGTTTATGTCACACTTGAGACTGGTTGGTACCCTTAGACGGCATGGGTATTAGTTTATCCATGATGTAGCCATGTCATACTCCTTTCAGCCGTCGGAGTGTATAGATGCTCTGTCTTGGTCCGCATTTTTGGCAGATATCAGAGATCCATTTAGCATATTGCCGTGCTCGGGGCTTTGCTCACCATACAGCTTCATTACTCACGCTCCGGGCATGGACTTCCTCCCACTGGCTGGCTTTAGTGGCTTGAGTACTTATCACCCACTGGCCGTGATGTCATAATTCGACCAGTTCCAGGATTTCCATCCTTTTGAGGGGGCGATAGGTCAGCGTTCAGCTTCTCGATATCTCTCAGCAGAGGACCGATCTCGTGTATATACTTCTTGGGATCAGTGATGAGATAGCTTCTTTTACATCGATCCATCCAGTTGTTCTGTAGAGTATTCCGCATGGATGGAGACATAGATTTTGTCGGCTGAAGCAGTATCTGCAGTACTGAATAGCGAGTCAGACGATGTAGAGCCCATTGAGGACATCGATACCTACATCGAGGAGGAGCTCGCTATTGGGTTGCCAACATTTCTCCTGGATTCTCCCAGTACCAGTACTGTTGTGATTCAGCACTCGGCATAGTACTTTGAACAGAGTCTTCATCTGATGACCTTTGAGAGAGATTAGGCTCGATCTATGATGTTGACTGCCCTTGATGGGAGAGACGCAGCTCTGTTAGAGAGAGATGAGGCATTAGTTCACCGAGATGTCGCTGTTGTTGAGCGGGATGAGGCCAGATCAGCCAGAGACGCAATGATAGTTGAGCGGGATAGTACCATATCTGCCCGGGATGTAGCCATCACAGATAGTACTACAGTGAGATCCCTTACCACTGGCATGATTTCAGAGATGAACGCATCTATTGATGATCATATGGTCACCATGCAGATGGTTGCAGATCTGTTGGGTCGTGTGGATATTCTCGTACAGGAGACCACAACCTTGCCTCCGTCTTCTGAGAGGGATGCCATGTTGGGCTTGTTAGCTCGCATATACCCTGACTTGTAGATGAGCTTGTATTTACCTGCACAGACTAGCTTAGCCATTTTGTCATGTACAGTTTACATTGTATATATATCAAACAGCATTATATATATGATAGGGAAATATATTTTTTGATCACTTCTCTTTTAGATATGCCGTGCTATTTGCTTGATATTTTTCCTGCTGCTTCAGGGCTTGTAGTCTTGATGTATTCTGAATTCCTCCTGGGTGGATGGACATTGAGTTGTCTCTGGATAGTTTAGAATGGATCATCGATCTATGTGTATCCCTACCATCTTTGGTGTCTTGGGACTGGTTTCTGGATGGAAATGTGGAGAGGAGTGTGGCTTTCCTTTCTGAGATTGACCGCACCACAGGATGGTGCGCCAATTATTTCTATTTAGGAGAAGCTTAGTTAATTCCATCTCTTATGGATTGGTGTTGCTCTTCAAGGTATGACCGTAGCTTAGATGGTCGCCGAATCTCCTATTTGGGAGGAGTTCAGGTAATTCCATCCCTTTGGTCTGAAGCCAAATGAAATGTAGTGGATTGAAGTTTGATCCTAGTACTAGTTTGACAATGGTTTGTGTTTTGGCAGGGGTGAGACCGCACCATGAATGGCTGCCTACGTACTCCTATTGAAGAAGAGATCAGGTCTGCGTAGTTCGAACCTGGTGTAGGAGGTTCAACGCTGTGTATGGCAACAATGGTGTGGGAATGTTTTTGGTTGTTTTTGTTTTTGTAAGGGTAGAAATGTTTTTGTTGTTTTTGTTTTATTGCAACCGGACCATATGAAATGGTTGCCTACGTACTCCTATTGAAGAGGAGACCAGGTTGACGTAGTTCGCCCCTCAGGGCGAGAAGAAAAGCGTAATCCCATGTGCAAGTCAGAGTGCGGGGAGGAGAAAGTTTAATCCTAGGTTGAGGATAAACTGCAGGTATGAGAAGTTAGATTCCATGTATGGGTAGCCAAACTGCAAGTGCGAGAGGTTCAATCCGCGCTGGGATGACCTAAGTCGTAGGAACGCAAAGGAAAGTTAGGCTGTTGGCTTGAAATGTATGTTTCCTTGAGGGGCAAAGTGTAGGAAAGTTGTAGGTGGTAAAGGGTTAAAGAACCGGAATGACTGGTGATCTGATTGTCTGACACCAGGGTGTTTGTGAATTACTTCAGACATAGTACCATTTCACGGCGTCTGAGTTGATGAGTTGTGGAAATTCATCGCCGTCCATTTCTTGCAATCTGAGAGTGCCTCCTGTTAATACTTCCTTGACAATAAACGGGCCTTCCCAGTTAGGAGCAAATTTCCCTTTAGCCTGATGTTGGTTGTCAAGAATCTTCTTCAAAACCAAGTCATGTTGTTCAAAACCAAGTCAAGTCGGGCGATCCTTTGCTGATATAACTGACCATGGAAGATAGCCGCGGTTCGCCTTTCGTCTATTAGAGACAATTGGAGATACCTGTCTTGTACCCATTGGTCCTCATCCAGCTGAGCGTTTATCAACACTCTGAGGGATTCCATTTCAACCTCTACGGGGAGCACTACTTCCATCCCATAGGTTAAAGCGTAGGGGGTTGTCCCAGTGGAAGTACGCATTGAGGTTACAGTAAATAACATAGTCGAGAAAGCGATAGGTCGGAGCCAATCTTTGTGGTTGGCGGACATCTTTTGCATAATCTTCTTGATATTTTTGTTAGCCGCTTCAACCGCACCATTAATCTTTGGACGATAGATGACAGAGTTGAGATGGTTGATATGGAATTTACTGCATAATTCCTCCATCATTCTGTTGTTGAGGTTTGGCATTGTCTGACACAGTCACCTCTGGTTGTCCGTATCGACAAACAACATTGTTTCTGATGAAAGCAACGATGACTTCTTTAGTAGCCCTGGGGAAGGAGGCTTCTTCTACCCACTTGGTGAAGTAGTCGATCATGGTGAAGATAAATCGGTGACCATTACTGGCTTTAGGCTCGATAGGTTCGATAACGTCCATTCCCCACATTGAGAAAGGCCAAGGTGAACTCATATTGTGGAGTTCCTGTGGAGGGGCGTGTATAGAATTCCCATGAATCTGGCACTGATAGCATCTCCTGACGTGGTCATTGCAATCAGCTTTGAGAGATAGCCAATAATGTCCCGTCCTGAGGACTTTTTTGATAAGGAGGGAACCACTCATGTGGGGGCCACAGACTCCACCATGGATTTAATCCATAAGCCTTTGGGCTTGATCTTTGTCTAGACATCTAAGGATACCTAATCCTGCATCTCTTTTGTAGAGCGTGTCCCCACTCAAGTAGAATTTCATTGCAAGTCGATGGATCCGCCTTTTCTCAGTTGGGCTCGCCTTAGCGGGTGTAGATCCATCTCATAGATATTCTTTGATATGCTGATACCAAGGATGTCAGATGGGAGGTAGCTCATCCAATACTTCTCCAGCATAATTCCCATAGGCTGGGGCCTTGTGCAGGGAAATTGTGACGCTCGGCAAGTGTTTCTTGTCTGATATGCGAATCAAGGAGGACAAAGTTGCTAATGCGTCCGCAAAGTCATTCTTATTACGATGAATGTGTAGAAAGGAGATTTCTTCGAACTCCAAAGCCATCTTCAAAACTTTTTGATGGTAGGGCAGCAAATGTAGTTCCTTGGTTTGATAGATTTCGGTGGATTGTCTGATTACCAACCTGAATCTCCAAAGACAATTAACCGCCTGATGCCCATTGAATGGGTAAGTTTTAGCCCCATGAGACAGCCTTCATACTCAGCCGTATTGTTGGTGCTGACAAACTGTAATTTGACGGCAACGGGATACTGCTCCCTCGTACCAGATACTAGAACTGCTCCAGCTCCAGAACCTTCCATATTAACAGCTCCATCAAAATACATATTCCATGATTGGCGCGTATCGCACTGATGGTGTTGCTGAACTATCATTACTCCTTCATCGGGAAAATATGTTCCCAAGGGTTTGAAATCCCCTGAAGGTGCGGCGGCCAATTGATCCGCGATTCTTTGACCTTTGATGGACTTTTGAGTCACATATACGATGTCAAATTGTTGTAGGATCAACTACCATCTGGACAGCCGGCAATTTAACATGGGTTTGTTGAACATATACTTGAGAGGATCCACGTGGGATATGAGATGGGTTGTGTGACCATGGAGGTAATGTTGTAACCTTATGGAGGCCCACGCTAAAGCACAATACGTCTTTTCGATCAGAGTGTACTTGTGTTCACTGCAGCTGAACCTTTTGCTGAGGTAATAAATAGCTCGTACTTGGCCTCTATCGTCTTTTCTCCCTCCAATCAGACCCATGGCATTGTCACTTATGGACAGGTACATAAATAGGGGAACATCATCCTTGGGTGGTACCAACACAGGAGCTTTGAATAGCTGTCTCTTGATTGTGAGGAAGGCATTTTGACACTCATCATTCTATTTCATGGAGGAGTTCTTCCTTAATAGCTTGAAGATTGGCTCACAGGTTGCTGTGAGTTGAGAGATAAACCTGCTAATGAAGTTGATTCTTCCCAAAAATCCCCGTATTTCCTTTTCTATCTGAGGAATGTGCATTTTAGTGATGGCTTGGATTTTGGCAGGATCCAGATCAATCCCTTTGTGGCTGACTAGAAATCCTAGCAACTTGCCTGATTTAACGCCAAAGGCGCACTTAGCTGGATTCAACTTCAAGTTGTACTTACGCAATCTATTGAACAACTTTCTGAGATGGTCTATATGGTCATCCTCCTTCCGGGACTTGACAATGATGTCATACACGTAGATCTCGATCTCTTTGTGCATTAAATCATGGAAAAGAGCCATCATAGCTCGTTGATAGGTGGCTCCGGCATTGATGATGCCGAATGACAACCGTCTATAGCAAAAAATTCCCCAAAGAGTGATGAAAGCAGTTTTTTCACGATCTTCCTCAGTAACCATGATCTGATGATACCCCGCAAAGCAATCAGGAAAGGAGTACATGTCGTATTGCGCAGTATTGTCAATGAGAATGTGGATAAATGGCATGGGAAAGCTATCTTTTAAGCAAGCTTTGTTTAAGTCCCGGTAATCCAGGTAAACTCGCACCTTCCCTCCAGGTTTAGGCACGAGCACAATGTTGGATATCCACTCAGGATATGTAGACACCATTATGATGCCAGCTTAAAATTGTTTCACAATTTCTTCTTTCACCTTTAAACTCCATTCAGGTTTCAATCGCCTGAGCTTTGGCTTGACTGACTTAAACCCCTCTTTAATGGAAAGGCGATGAAGGACAATGTCAGTGGACAAACCCACCATGTCTTCATGAGACCATGCAAACATATCCTGGAATTGGGTTAATAGCATAATCACGTCACTTCATTGGTTGGGGGTAAGGTCTGAACCAATCTTGATTAACTTAGGACTTTCTAAGGTTCCGAGATTGAAAGAAGTGGTTTGATCAAGGTTGGGTTTGGGTTTGTCTTTGACCCATTCTTGAATTTCTGGATGCACCTCAATGTCATCCTGTATATCCATCAAGGCTGAAGTCATCTCTACATCAAAGGTACAATCCTTGTGGAGAAGAGGCACAAATGTCGTAAAAATACAGAGCACATCTAAATTCAGAGTCCTGAAACAAAATATGCTTTCACTTAGTATATATGAAATGTGTTGATCATACATAGTGTTAGCATATACTGGCAAAATAAACTAATAATACTGTATAGAAAAGTAAGCAGTTATTATATCTATAGAAGCGAAAAGAGTTTACGCCGCTTTACCCTTGACGACCAATGCAAGGAATGCTGTTCCAATTGGCAACGGCAAAGTTTGAGTGGACCGCAGTGATGGAGGGATTGTCATCATCCTCCCTATCCCGAATGATGGCCATTATGTCTGGGAAATCATCGTCTGGGGTGTATCTGTTGGTACGTTCGTCATGAACGATGATGCGTATACCTGACATCATTCTGATGACATTTTGCTTGATTCTTCATTCCTCTTCTTCTACTACGGGATTTGGAACAAAGACTTCTTTCTCCTTCACCGGTATCGGTTTGAGAAATAACATAGCCATTACATTGGTTGGCACCTTTACAAGAGGTTGTGCGGACTCAAAGTGTGAAGGCGAAGATAAACGCCGCATGGTTGAAGCCGAAGGAATCTACTGATGCTTATGAGGATTCCTGTGACTAGAACTGGCAGAATAGCCTAGCCTAGTTGTTCCAGTTTGCCTGGTTAAGCGAATTGGGTATTTGATACCCTGTTAATCTTTACCTAACCCTTGTCCCGGCTTATGACCCAACGATATCATTTCAAGAGCAGCCGACATTACCTCGGCATAAATCTTGGGTTCGGGCAATGGCGTTCCAATAGCATGGTATTGGGTATTGCTTATTTCCAAAGTATGAAAATTGACTGGTTCAACATCTGCATTGGCATTGATGAACGCCATGTCCCCGTGTTGAGGACACTCTGGTTGAGCGTTGACCGTGACCAGGCTATTGTTGATAATGTATTTCAATTGTTGATGAAGGGTGGAGGGGACTGTCCCAGCCATATGAATTCGTGGTTGTCCCAAGAGCAGGTTGTATCCCGAATCTATTTTGAGCACGTGGAAAGATACGCAGAATGTATGAGGACCAATTTCAATTGGCAGCTCAATTACTCCGACCGAATTTCTCCGGGCTCCATCAAAGGCTTTAATGATAGTATGGCTACTCCAAATTTTGTTGAGATTGATATTCATCTTCACCCAGGTAGCGTATGGACATATATTTAGAGAGGAACCTCCATCTATTAAAACTCAAGCTACCATATATCCGGAGGACAAAAACGCAAAGTGAAATGGCTTGCAATGACCGGTCCATTCGGGCGGTATGTCATCATCAGTGAAGGATATCACATTGTTGTTGAAAATGTGATCAACCAGATGTTGAAAATTTTCCGTATCCACTGATGTCGGGAGATAGGCTTCTTCTAAAACCTTTAATAAGACCTTCCGGTGATTCTCGGAAGTTAGGACTAAGTCCAAAATTGATATTTGTTGTGGAGCTTCTTTCAAGCTTAAAACCACCGTAGCTTCATTATGACCCACAACGCGAGGAATTCTTCAATTTTCTCCATGGGTATTTTCCCCCTTTGATTTGGTGGTGGGCTTCATCACCCGGTGGGGAAGATACAGTGGATTTTCCTTCGACACTATAGCAGTTGTATGTGAGGTGGACCCTTCACCTTCTCCATAATTCCACGGAATTGTGTGCAAGCTAACAATAGGATATTGCGCTCTGCACGGCAAGTTGATTGGCTCGGGAGTGGCAACTTTCAAAGGATTGTTGCCTCCCTTGAGTTGAATTGTTGGCATTGTGAGTAATGTATTAATCCCATCAGTTTCAGTGGATATGACTGCTACCACACTTTTCCACTTAGTAGGGCCTGCATTCTCACTTGCACATAACACAGTATCGTCGTCCGCTAAGCGCAGGACACCACTGTTGATTAAATTTTGAATAAGGTGGAGGAGTGCCCAGCATTCTTTTGTTCTGTGACCACGAGACTGGGAATGATATTGACACACTCCATCAGAGTTGTACCGTCCTGAACGGGGGTTGATTGGAGGTCGAAGGGAACTGATCTTTCCTTCATTGATTAACATATGAAGGATTTCCTCCATAGGTTGGCCCAAATAGGTGAATTCCCTTTTGTTGGCGAAATCCCGACGGGCTTTGGCATTTGCTCTCTTTGTCAATTTGTCTTCCAGCATTTCATTTTTTGAAAGTGACAAGGGAATATTCATGACAATAGGTAGGAGACTGGCATGCTCCTGGGTGAATAACTGACGAGTCACTTGATGCTGATAAGTCACAAGTTCTGCCAATTGCTCAATTTTCTTGCAGAGAGCTTTCATCTTTCGTTCCATTGTGAACTGGAACTTGGCATAATCCCATTTGTCATCACCGTCTTTGAGGGTCTGGGAAGATTCACAGCTAAAGTTGGAACTCTGTCCATTGCTCCAATTAATCATGTTGACCCCTTCTTCTTTGTGTTGAGGAAGAGGGTTGTCTTGAATATGAGGCTGATCTGGTTTAGTGACCACAAAATCCCAGTTGTCTATCATGTCCTTGATCTTATGTTTCAAGGCCCAACAATCCTGAGTATCATGTCCGGATGCCCCGGCATGATAAGCACATTTCCTAGCAGCATTGAAACCCCATCCATTAGCGCTGGTTGGTGGAAGAAGATGCATAATTTTCTTCTGCGTTGTTAGAAGATTTCAAATGTTCTCGAGGGTATCCCCTAAGGGTGTAAACACTCGAGGGCGTTTGACTTCTCCACCTTTTGGTACTAGAGGGTTTACAGACTGTGCTTAAAAGGGAGTGTAGTTTCTCCTTTGAATAGGCATGTTTTGATTGCCTTTTTTCCCCTGTAGTATCAGGGAAACATCTTCCTCTTTCTTTTTATGGACCCTCCTGGGGTTGTTCCCATAATTTCCAGATTGGATGTGATCAGCAATAACTTTGAGTGCAGATAGGTCTTGAATCTTTCCTGACTTCAAACCCATCTCAACCATCTCCCCATGTTTGACCATTTTAGAAAATGGTTTGCCGATGTCGGCTAAAACTCTCTCATAGAAGGGAGCTTCTTGTATGTCTATGAAAGTCATGACCATCTCGGATTCTATCATGGAAGGACTAACTTGGGCAACCAGGCGTCTCCACCTCTGAGTATACTCTCTGAAAGACTCGTTAGACTGTTTCTTGATCTTGGTAATTTGATACCGATTAGGAGCCATCTGAGTTTGAAAGCTGTATTGAGTGAGGAAAGCACGTGCTAGCTCTTCCCAGCTATGGATCTTTGAATTATCTAATCTTGTGTACCACGACCGGGCTTCTCCAGTTAGACTCTTTTGGAACAATTGCGTTCTGAGCTTTTTGTCCTCTGCATAAGATTCAAGTTCTCCAATAAACACCTTTAGATGTGTGTAAGGATCTCCTAACCCGTCATATTTTTCAAAGTCAGGAGTTTTAAATTTTTCTGGATAATGAACACCAGGAAAAGTACACAGATCAACATATAAAACACTCCCGTGTGTTCCAATTCCTTTGATAACGCGAAGGGTTTCTTACATTTGGAGGACTTTCTTTTTCATGTCACCAGTGTTTGGATCTCAAGTGGGATGGGCAACATCATGAGTTTTTTTGGTCATATCCAACTGTAGTTCAGGTATCGTAATGACCGGGATTCCTCATTGTATGGAGGATTCAGCATGTACGGGTATTTTCTGACCCTGTGTAGACTGTTGTAATTCTTTGAGTAGAACAACCAAATATATAATTTGCTTGCTTAATCCGTCGAATTCTTTGCGAGAAACTAGATCAAGTTCAGTCTGGTCGGACGATGACATGATTGACTGTAGGCCTGTTGCCTTTTTGGACTTTGAACGGGTAGTAGGTCCGATTGATTCCCTGCGAAAGATTTGTATAGTTTAGTCTTTAGGGGGATGTATATAATAACATGCTATGTGATGTGTCCATTTTAGGAATTTTTATCCTGCAAAATGGATGTCAGCTATTTGTAGCATGTTAAATATGTATGTGTACACATCTCTTTATATTACTCATTACATGGAGATAGATATGGAATGTAAATACAAGTAATTTGAAATGAGAGCATGAAGAGACTTTCCTCTATTTTGGGTTTATCAGAGGCTGACCTATCTTAGGTTACTCTCATGGCTTTTTTGGCATATAGGTTCCCCAAATCATCATGATCTACTAGGCGGAAGTTAATCAGGTCTTTTTTGGAAGCGAATTTGGGTGGTGCATTTCTGAGCCTCATAGAATTAGTCTTCTCACGAGTCCAAAGAATCAAACAAGACGGGATAGCCTCTGGTGGAGGTACCACACAACATACATTCACATACATCGCGTCTCACCGTATAAAAATGATGACATGTGCGAAGCACTAATATCATAAGCAGATATGGTGCGAAGCACTAATATCACAAGTAGTCATGGTGCCAAGCACTAGCATCACAAGCAGTTTATGGTGCGAAGAAGTACGTACAATAAGAAAATGCATTCGTACACATTTATCAAATGTAAATGCAACATCCACAAACAAGCAGATAACAGTTTTGAAAAGTTTGTAATAGTGGCTTAAGTCCTCTTACTGGAGTCCCCAGCAGAGTCGCCACTTGTCGACGTCGGGATTTTTGGATGTCCCTTTCCATTACTTGTTCTTTGGTGTTCTCATTTTAGGTGAGATTTGTTTGAAAAAACAAGTGAAAAAAATCTGACATGTATAATGTCGACGATGGACTGTTAAGAGTCGCCAGTTGGTTTTTAAATGGTTATTCCAACACAATGAGAAAAGGTTTGAACATTGACCCGATGATGTGACAACATATCTGGTCGGTGAAACCGAGATTCATTAGGGTTCGGGGACTTGGTTATGCGGCGGGAAGGTGTTAGGCACCCCCCGACATCCGTGTTACCACAGTGACCGCCTCTTTTCAAGAAACTGTTATCTGAATGTGTGTGTAAGTGGGTCAATGTGCTGTTATTTGGAAGTAATGCGAGGCCTCGTTCGAACGTATATACACAGGGTTTTAATTTATGTAAAAATTCAATTTTTAGCAAGATATGGCAGTGATGTTTTATAAAAGAGGTTTTTCAAAGCCTGATGCTCAATAGTAATTGAGACCTATTACACTCCAATTTTATTAAGTGCTCGGCTTGATTGATTTTATTTTACGAATGCGAGGCATCCGTATGAAAATAATGTACAAAATAATGCCGAGTTCCTCATGGGTATGAAAACCATATGAGTAAATCCAGACACCACAGAATAATTTACAAGCTGCTTACTGCTGAAAATGTCCATCACGGGAATCGAGATCCAATAGGCTGAATCTGTGATCACATGATTCCTAGGAGCACAAAATACTGCAATTTGTATGAAAGCAGTAAGCAGGTATATATATAAAGGTTGTAAATATATATATACAGATAGGATCACCAACCACGAAGCACCTCCATGGGGGATCAGAAATGTAAATAAAGCTATAAAAGCTATCAACCGTCATGGAGGAAACTCCAGGCGGGACGAAACTTAAATAAATCTATAAATACGGTCAACCGCCACGAAGGAAACTCTAGGCGGGACAAAATGTAAATAAAGATGTAAAAGCGATCAACTGCCACGAAGGAAACTCCAAGCAGGACGAAAATATATTTATATATATATATATAAGCAATAAACGCACCGGACGTAAAATCTAGGCTCATCGAACAGAGTTCTACAACAGTTCATATATATAAATATATATATATATATATATACAAAAGTAGAGTAAGCATATACGAATATAAAATTAGGGCTCTCAGTGAAAATAGTTCAAATATAAATATTATATATATATATATATATATATATATATATATATATATATATATATATATATATATATATATATATATAAGCGTAGTAAACGCATAGGATATAAAATCCGAGCTCATCGAACTAAAGTCCGGCCACGGTTCATATATATAAATATATATATATCTGGCGAGTAAACACTCGAATCAAGTCTAGGCTCATCGAACAAAGTTAACACACGATTAATATATATAAATGTATATATATATATATATATATATATATATATATATATATATATATAAAAGCAAATAAACTCTGCATCAAAGTCTAGGCTCATCGAACAAAGTTAGACACACGATTAATATATAATATATATATATATATATATATATATATATATATATATAAAAGCAAATAAACGCTTGAGGCAAAGTCAGGCTCAATCGAGGCATAACTCGATAATTTTAGTCAATATATATGTAAATATATATATATATATATATATATATATATATATATGAAAATGAAATCACGAATCAAAATCAAGGGCAAAAGCAAGCAACACGACTCTCAACGTGTAGAAGGGTGTATGCGGAGATGAAGAGAAAGGCTCTAAAGTGTGTGAGAAGGCTTACAGTTGACTGCCAAAGAATGCTTCTATATCTTTAGAGTGGGTAAACACAGGCTTTTGTAGGTACAAAAGGGCTATATATGAGCTCACGTGTGTTTAAAAGGGGAAAGCACACTGCATGAGGTGAGTGCAGAGGAAATTAGGCAGGGCTTCCTTGCCTTTTTCTCTTGCAAAATGGGTAGCCTAAGCCCTCTATTTATACATTTTAGCATGCGGTGTACATGTGGTTGGCCAAAGGTGGGCTCGGGTTTTTCGATTCAGTCGTCTCGAAATCGTGCACTCAAAACCTTTGTAATGTCCACTCGAACTTTCAGAAGTGCAATCCGGACATCCGTTTGAGGTATACCGGACCTATTTCGGACCGCCGTTGTCGAGAGTTGTACGATGGCATGGGATTAAGAGTTTGTACGAAGTCATTGAAGATGGGACGATGCCCTCCGGTCTTCAAGCTTCAACTTTCATCTGTTACCCAGCACAATAGTCACTCGGGATTGGTTAGTCTTGTGGGACATCGTTGCGTAGAGGCGTGGCGTGGCATCGTGTTAACGAGATGAGCGATGTTGCCCCTCACCGTGTTATCACGGGATTAAAATTTGATCATGAGGCGTTGATCGAGACTTATTTGAGATTGAATTTGTTGTAATTGTTGAAGGTCCTTATTGTCACATTTGAGGTGTGTCTGTCTTCCCGATGGTATTGTCGGGTTGGTTTAGTGCATCTTGTTGTGAGCGCCGAGATTGAAGATGGTTGCATTTGAAACAAGTATTTCTGGGGTTATCACCGAAACTGCATTCCTTGGGGTTATCACCAAAGTTGGTGGTTATTCCCATGGTTGGGACTGAGACTGGATACCTCGGGGTTATCTCCGAGATTAATCGGTCTTCTCCGGTGTGTGTTCCAGTATTGGATCTGCATGCCTCGGGGTTACATCCGAGGTTGGAATTGTTACTCCCAGAATGTGATCCGGGGTTGAGGTTGAACTTCCGGTAGTATCCGGTATGGATTTGGATTGTCTTTTAGGGTTCTCTCTTAAATGACGAATCTGTCCTCCTGCAATGTTAGTGACAGTAGTATAGAAAATTTCGAGTGTCTACAATAATAATAATAATAATAATAATAATAATAATAATAATAATAATAATAATAATAATAATAATAATAATAATAATCATTTCTCTACTTATATATGTCAAATACTTACAAAATTATTATATTTATCTTACATTCTTTAATTTATTTATTTTGCCTTGGAATATAATATAAGTTATTTTTTCAATTATCTTCTTCTTTTGCAGCAAATAATTAATGGGCAATCGAACACTTTTTTGATGGAAATTGGTAATGAAATAATTAAATGACATATCGATGATCATACATGATCAATATATAGAAGATTATAATGTAAATTAATAGCCAAGTTAATTAATTAGTTTTTTAATATTCGACATTTTAAAATAAGGAATAATTAATGCTATTGGTTCCCGAAAATCTATTGCTTTTTTATTTTGTTAAAAAAAAATAGAATTGATATAATAATTAGCGCTTGTAGAAAAAAGGGAAAAAAAAAAGTCAAACAGGTCTTTTCATACTAACTATCTTATATATCACGAATAAAATGACAAATTAGTGTGTTATTATTATAGGATAATATATTTGAATTTCATGCATAAATATTTACATGAATATTTGTTTCTAAATATTTATATGAATATTTAGAGATAAATTTATATATATATATATATATATATAAAAATATTCATAGTTACGTTATATAAATATTCATAGTTACTTTATACATATTTAGTTTAATGTGGAGATTTAAGATGGGTAAAAAATATCATAAGAAGCTAAAATATCATAGCTAGGTTTTGAACCTAAGACCTATTGGTTATTGGGCCATTATGCTACCATTGAGCCATTCAAATTTATTAGTTAACTAAACTAACGCCATAACTTGTAGTCTCCAATAGTTTTAAATTTATTCTACTGATATGTATGTGTGTGTGTGTGTATATATATATATATTAAAATATTCATAGTTACATTATATAAATATGCTAGGTTTTGAACCTAAGACCTATGGGTTATTGGGCCAATAAGCTATCACTGAGCCATTCTATTTTATTAGTTAACTAAACTAACGCCATAACTTGTAGTCTCCAATATTTTTAAATTTATTCTACTGATATTAATATATATATATATATACACACACACACACACACAAATACATATTCTTTTCAAAATTTCATGTCAAACTAAATAAAATACTAAATAAATCTCAACATTAAACTAAAAATATATAAAATAACTATGAATATTTTATATATAAATAAATATATATATATATATATATATATATATATATATATATAAATATTTATAAAAAATATTCATATCTAAATAAAAAACTATGATTGTAGACAGTGTAGCACATGAGCAAATGAGGGACAAATGAGTAATTTTTCATGTTGCTACAGCCTGCAGCGGCAGAGGGAAATCCATTTCAATCTGTGTCATCCAATGTTGCGATCAATAGTATAGATTATGGTTGTTGAAATAGTTCCCATGACAACCGATTGTCAAATATGTTAGTTACGGGCATCCGACCCAAAGAAACCCAACCTTATTAAACCTGATTATTATATATATGCTTTCCAATATTTCCTATTTCTAGATAAAAGTAGGATATACTTACAAGTACTCCCTCACTCCGAGAATGAAAGTGATGATTGATTTTATGTGAATTTTAAAAAAAATGTCAAATGATAAAATTATTTATATTTAAATTCTATCTAATTGCATATTTTTCTATACATGACTAATGATATTATATAAATAATAAAAATATGACATTTAATAATAAGGATAATGCACAAATTATTATAAAAAATAGAGTATTTAATATAATTAAATATTTAACTTGAGATTACATAAAATAATAAGAACTTTTATTCTTAGACAGAGGATGTCTGGAGATTACATAAAATAATAATAAGTAAATATTTTGCCTGGAGGTATTTTTGTTCGGAATAGTCTTAATTTTAAGTCTTTTGTTATGTTGAATAACATTTGAGAATTTTTGACGCGTTTAGATTAAGTTACAGTTTTCAGTGGGTATTTGAAGAATAGAGGATTCAATATTGAGCATGAATTATTGTTATCATAATTATTGTTATAAAATCAAATGCTTTCTTCATATAATTATTGTTATCATAATTAATACCAATCAGTTAGTAATAAATAAATAATATTTGTTAAAACGAACTTTACAGTATTGTTAACTTATTGCTGCCATCTCAACTGTAGTTAATTAATGGGCCCTACCGTGCGAAAATAACAAAAAACAGTATGGATTTAACAGTTCCCTATTTTTAAACTAGAAATTGAGACAACTGGTTCCGGGGGCCACAATGGCCTATACTCTACACAACCTCTATGAATAAACTTAATTTATTTTAATTTTGTTAATATATCAGACCTGGTTGACCCTATTGAACATGATGAAAATTTGATTCATTAAACAGAAATTGAGATTGGGGTGGTACTAACAATAAAAATAAAACTTCGACAAACAGGCCTTCTTATATTCGGCTTCGACCCAATTAACTCGAGGCAAATCTGGGCAAGTGTTATTTTTACAATGGAAATCAACGACTTCTTATATGAAACCCTAACCCTTCTCTCTCTTCCATCTCCTCCCACCAACCACCGTCGACCTCCTTTTCCTCCGAGCCCTATGTTGTGTTCATGACCAAATATCTCTGTACTCACCTCCACCTTCTTCCGAAAATAGCCACAACCGATTACTTCTCTCTCGGCGTGGTTCTTGATGTTGAGAACAGAATGGGATTTGATTTCAACACCGATTCGAGTCGATTCTGCAAACTCGAGAACCGGAGCGGACGCTCGAGGGGAGTTGGTTTCGAGCCAATTGTCGGTTTAAGAGCCCCATGTTTCAGCTCCATAAAGGTTTCAATGCTGGTTTTAGTTGTTAAATTTCACGTTGAAGTAATGTTACAGGCTTTCTCTATTAAAACTTTTCTATTTTATGTATAAACAAATTTGAAATTCCGGTCAATGCTAAATTAAAACTTGAAGTTTTCTTGATTTCCACTTTTCAAAAAAAAGAAAAGAAAAATGTAAGCTCAATTTATTAGCATGAAGGATGATGTTCAGACTAAGAGCAGGTTCACCAAAATATGTTAGGTACACTTTTATCTAAAAAGAATAAAACTAAATAAGTTTGGTACCTAAACATTCGACGAGACCTATTTTATTAGGCGTAATTGATGTGCTATATTGAGTTTATTAACACCCTCATTCTCTTCTTTATTAAGTTTTAGAATAAGGCTGTAGTTATATTCAATAGTCAATAGTCAAAATTTTGAAGAATTACTTGAATAAATAAGGATTAATGTTTCATTTTTCTTTGTTCTATTGGATTGCTAAAGGATTTTTATCATGATGATAGTGTACCTGAATGGTAATACGGAGAAGCTTATGGTTATACCTAGAAATGAACTGAGAAGACGGTTTAAGAGCAACTTTGAGTTTGTGATTGCTCAGGTAATTCTTTTCATCATTATTGGGTGATTCGCGACTTCCGTCTGCCATAATAATGAGGTATTTGTGTATCTTTCAATGCGTATATTCTGCATTTCATGCTAACTTATGCTTCGGTCCATTCAATTACTTAAAATATGGACCAGACCCTAAAACTTTATCCACAAGTATTTCCTTAATATGTAGATGCACTCGGCAATGAGAATGCAGATTGCATATAACTTTTTTTCTGTTGTTACTCTTTGAGATCCCACGATGCTTAAATAATGCTTTATTTATTGCACTAGTGTTATCTCCTTTTACATAGCATGCTTCCCACTGTACCTTGCAAGAAGGTTAGATGTTTACCTGTTACATGTTATGAGACACCCCCAAATTCAGGTTACCTGACCCCCGAGTTTGGTGTTCATGATCCACAATATAATAACATCTAACTACCCATTCATATAGAAATAGGAATACATAACTCATTAACATAAGTTGTTAATACATAAGTCCTAGGTTTGCTAACCTTAACATTACAATTATACCCTTTAGATATACAAAAAGGGTTTACAATACAACATAATAATAATACTGTTCATTATACTACTCCAACATCTTGCCTTTGCCTTTGTTCTTCTTTGACCCGTTGGCATCTTCGTTCCTAGCTGAAATGTTTTATTTATAGTAAGGGTGAGCAACAAGTTTTCCCTGCAAGTTAAGACATACAATAAAGGTATAGAAATCAATATCAATTGTTCTAACATTCTCCGCAACAATAATCTGATAATGAAAGAGTACAACGCTTTCATGGTTTTATACGATATGCAATGAATAATCAAGAATTTATTTCTACGAAATAGCAAAGTTGAATGTTTTCCAGATTTATGCTGAGCGATCCATTGGATCTAGAACTTCTACTTTCTCGGGTATATATTAAATTTTTACTTTGACATATACGCAGGAGTATCAGATAACCATAAAGATTAAATCATACCCCTCTGCAAGTACTTAGAGCCGGCCAACTCCTTGTACCCTATATTATGCATAATACTTAGGTCGCGCACAATGGTCGAATTACGTCTTAAAATTTTTGTTCCCTTTTCTATAAAAGGTTGTTCTTCTCAGTCTCAGAATCAAGATTTAGATTTAACAACAAAATACTGTGATTTCAAATTCTATTTACTTATCGATCTAGCCGAAATAATTGGCATCGATCTATCAATAACAATTGAATTCTCTTCTCGAATCTATGAAGTTCTAACAAATGTTCGTCTAGCCAGAATAATTAGCTAAGACATTTCTCAACATAATTTGACAATAAACAGGAATTATCTGTACTGTCAATTCTATCTTCTACTAATATGAATATCCAACAACGGTTCTCACGAATCAAGAATTGAATTTGAATTATTAATCATCCACTAACTGCGAATAATCAACAATAAATTCCCTGGACATGGTATGTGACGCCCCCAAATTCGTGTAACATCGATTACAGGACATGGTGCTCACGACACAACATACATCGTCATTTATCTAAGAAACTCTAATAATAATAATAATAATAATAATATTAACTATTACATTCTTATTCAAAATAATGTCCTAAGTCTTTACAACCTTTAATAAACTAAAACATAAACTTAGTGTTTATCGCTACATCACATCATATGCGGAAATATAATTATTACATAAATAACTCTCATCATTTCATCTTAGACTTTCCTTTGTCCTTGCCCTAGCCCTCGGTATTTATCATCCTTAACTGAAAGGTTTAAGCAAGAATGAGCACAAATTGCCCAGCAAGTATATAAAGTAGTTTGAGAACATACATCATAAGTAAAAGCATTAGTATGAATATTTCTCAACAGTTGAAATAAATATCAAGAGATAAAGCGGAATATCAAGATAAGAGTTACGGAATTCTCAATAGCATACTAAGGGGTGTTAGATACCACGAACATTACTTTGTTTCATCAAAAACCATCGAGACGGTTTAATAATCAAATAGATTATAAGCGATCTCTGCAAGTACTACTCGGTGATCGACTTATCGTACCTACATTGTGCACAAGTATAAAGTTTAAAT
Source organism: Panax quinquefolius (assembly GCA_020205615.1). NCBI lineage: Eukaryota > Viridiplantae > Streptophyta > Magnoliopsida > Apiales > Araliaceae > Panax > Panax quinquefolius. Next base: position 95,966,556 of record CM035172.1, on the reverse strand, counting down.
GCATAAGCGTAAATGGGACTATATGCCCGTCATCAGTTACCCAATTATTCGGGTTGTTCATCTTAGTATTCATACGGGACCTCACCAAAGCAGTTTGGATTGGTAACATCAAATAGCTTCAAAGGATTTGAATTGTTTAAATAATATACTATGTTTGCATCAATAACATCTAGTTTGAAACGAAATCTAGAAAGCATGCTTGAATATAGTTCATTAAGGGTATCTGAACTTTAAAGTATAGCGATTCTGAATAGGAACCGAATAATCATCAATAACGTTTAGCATCACAATTGAAGTTATAAAACTTTACAATAAAAGAGAGCTTGCGAATGATTAATTAATCACAAGCCCAAACTTACCCTCATTTGCAATCAAGCTGAATAAGAGTTGAATAAATTCATAATGAAAAATAGGGTAAGAAACTTGCCTTGATTTATCGTTGTTTACCAATAATGATTAAAACTTACATTTATCTGCACTTCACGTGCCTACACAATTGTATAATCATGCACATCAACTATTAGCAGCGCATAGTAGTTGTAATATAAACTTTACTCTATAATTTTCGGAGTTCACTCTATGATTTTCACTCTCTATCTCGCACTCTCTACGATTTTGAGTTCACTCTACGATTTTCACTTGACTCTCGATTTTCGGTGTTGACTCTATGATTTTCACTCTCTATCTCTCACTCTACGATTTTGAGTTTACTCTCGACTTTCATTGACTCTGCGATTTTCGAGTTTACTCTACGATTTTCATTGACTCTACGATTTTGAGTTTACTCTACGATTTTCACTTGACTCTACGATTTTAGAGTTTACTCTACGATTTTCACTTGAGAGTTTACTCTACGATTTTTAGAGTTTACTCTACGATTTTTACGATTTTTAGAGTTTACTCTACGATTTATTGACTCTAATCTAAAGATGATATGACCATGATACTTGGACACAATAAACTTCATACATCAAGGTATTTTACAAAATATAACATTCATAAAACTAGCATGCTAAGACCACAAACCAATTGCATAGAAAAGCGTCTGAAACACTAGTTTTATACTTAGAAAAAAAAATGGAATTTCGAGTGCTGATTTTATTACCAACATGCATGCTTCGATTTTCATAACTTGCTCAATTTAACTCCCTTTCCATGAAATTTGGACGGGTTGTACCTCATGTTACATACTATTTTACAAAATTATTACATACGTTAATCGAAATCATATACACCATGATTAGAGGCTCAAAAAACCCCAAAATCACAGATTACTAGTTAAACCCAATTTGACAAAAATTCATGATTTTTCTTCTAGCATCTGATTAAATTATTCCTAATGTCCGGATCATCTACTCTCACATGTTTTCACATTTCACACCATCAAACTTCAACAAACTTCCACCTTTTGATTAATTTAGCACCTTAGAGACATTTTATCAAAGGTAGAGCATGCATTGCTTAATTCTTTGATTTTCTATGAATTTGATGCATGATTAACCCATATCTTTTGTTGTTAATGATCTATAATCATCAAACAACGATAACATGTAGCAACCTGAAAGCCAAAACAAATCATTTACAAATTTTATATGCATTTTCTTCTCATTTTTCTTATAAAAATAAAATGGGTTCATGAATTACCTTTTGATGAATTTCTTCTTGGTTTAATATGATGCTCCTTCTCCTTGCTTGTCAAATCCTCGGTAATCCTCCAAAATTAGTTCTAACTCTCTTGGGCTCTCAATTTCTCTCCATGTTTACTCACTTGGTGGAATTTTCTTAAAAAGAAAAGTGTGTTTGTATATATGCATAGCTTTGTTAGAGTCTTTTGATTCCCATAACCCCAACTCCCATAACCCCCAACTCTAATGATTAGTTACTCACAATACTTAATACTACAATAATATAGTTAATTAATAGGAAGAATGTGGGAGTTAGAGAAAATGAATGTGGGAGTTAGAAAAATAAAAAATTTTGATTTTAAGGAATAAAATAAATTACTTCCACCTTAGCTATTATGTAATATCATATACTCCCTCCCTTGTCCCAATTTAATAGTCTCATGGGTCCATCGATTCGGTTAATTTCTATTATAAAAAAAATACATATATTATTTTAATCGATTAATCAATTAATAAGCTATTTGACTATTTTACCCTTGAACCAAACTTTGCGAACCATATATCGATTCCTACTAAAATCGACGTTAGGACGTCATGGGACTATCCGTTTAGTCAAATTCATCTCACGAAATTAAGTAGTTGACTTTTCCTCAAAAAAAGTCAACTAGTTGACTTTGACCAAAAAGTCAATCGTGACACTTTTTACGTGATTACGATCTATCTGACTAATTTTGACGTTAGGACTCGAATCGTGATCGCGTCTCTAAATTCCGCTCGAACTCCAGCTCATGATTTAATACCATCCCGTAATAAAATAGAATAATTCCTACTTAATTTAATTTTTTTTTTAAATAGTTAAATAAAACTAAACCAACCATTTAAATACATCTCATCACATATCTTGAAATAACACATATATATACCACACATATACATCTAATAAATGAAATCACCCGTTTCATATAAATTCGTTCATTAATAATTCTTAAATTACATAAAAAAAATCTCGGATATTACATTCACCCTCCCTTAAAAGGATTCCGTCCCCGGAATCATTACACATCAATCAAAAAGATTAGGGTAATTTTTCATCATTTTCTCCTCGAGTTCCCACGTAGCCTCATCGGCGTTGTGGTTCCTCCTCAATACCTTAACAGAAGGTATTATCTTATTTCTTAACACTTGTTCTTTTCTATCGATTATCTGCAATGGGACCTCTTCATAGATTAAGTCCTTTTCAAACTGAATAGGTTCATACTCTATGACATGCTTGTAATCTTGCTTATAGGGTCGTAGGACAGAAACATGGAACACGTTGTGTATATGTTCTAACTCCGGAGGTAAGGTTATTTCATAAGCTACCTCACCCACTCGCCGCAACACTTCGAAGGGTCCTATAAATCTGGGACTAAGTTTTCCCTTCTTCCCAAATCTCATTTTCCCTTTCCAAGGCGACACTTTCAAAAACACGTAAGTGCCGACGTCGAAATCTCATTGTTGTCGATGTTGATATGTATATTTCTTACAATCGATCTGAGTACGTCACTAGCCTCTCTCGTATTATTTTGATCACATCTGCGGTTTGTTGCACCAATTACGGCCCTAGCGATTGTCGTTCTCCCACTTCATCCCGGCCTGATGGCGTTCGCATTTCCTTCCATATAAAGCTTCATAAGGTGGCATCTGGATGCTCGCGTGATAAGCTTTTATTATCATAAATTCTACCAACGGTAGGTGGTCTTCTCAGCTCCCTTTGAAATCCATAACGCATGCTCTCAGTATGTCCTCTAATGTTTGAATAGATCTCTTGCTCTACCCATCTGTTTGGGGATGATACGCCATGCTCAACCTCACTTGCGTTCCCATGTGTTCTTAAAAACTTTTCCAGAAATATGTTGTGAACCGCAGATCGCGATCTGACACAATTGATCTGGTACCCGTGCACGAAATAATCTCTTTGATGTAAAGCTTTACCAACTGATCCAGGTATATCGATCTTGATTGACAAGAAATCGCTTTGACTTGGTCGATCGATCAACGATCACTCAAAGCGCATCGTAACCCTTACTGCGTGGTTGGAAGTCCTACCACGAAGTCCATCGTGATATGCTCCCACTTCCATTCTAGAATTTCTAAAGGTTGAAGTAGCAGCTCGGTTTCGATGTTCGCCTTAACTCCGTTGGCATGTTAAAGACTTGTTGACACACTCTGCGACATCTCTTTTTATATTGGGCCACCAATAATGTTGGCGGAGATCCTGATACATCTTTGTGCTTCCCGGGTGAATTGAGTAACTTGAGCTATGAGCTTCCTGCAAGATTTCTTCCTTCAATTCAGACATCGCTGGAACCCAAATTCTCTTCTCAAATCTAAATAAACATCACCCCCATACTGAATTTAAGCTCTTCTCCATCTGAAATTCTTGTCCTCACCTTCACACATTCCTCATCGCTGCCTTGTACTTCCTTGATTTTGTCCAATAGAGTCAGATGAGCCTCCATTGCGAACAATTTCCCCTCTGGCTCTCTTGGACTTTTTATCTCGAGTTCCAATCTATCCATCTCCTTAATTAACTCCTCTTGAGTTGTTAGCATTGCCAATCTACCACTGCCCTTTCTGCTTAGCGCATCTGCTACCACGTTAAGCTTTCCCGGATGATCTGAAGATGTCATGATCGTAATCCTTTATAAGTTCCAACCATCTTCTTTGTCTCATATTCAACTCATACTGCGTGAAAATATACTTGAGACTTTTATGGTCGTGTGTATATTTCACACCTTACACCATATAAATAGTGCCTCCATATCTTTAAAGGCAAATACTACTGCTAGCAATTCTAGATCATGGGTAGGATATCCCTTCTCGTAATCCTTGATTGGCCGCGATGCATCTGTGATAACTTTACCATGTTGCATAAGCACACGGCCAAGTCCTTTGTGTGACGCATCACTTGAAAATCACGAAGTCACTGTATCGTCGGTAAAAACAACATTGGTGCTTCACTCGGTCTTTTCTTGAGTTCCTTAAAACTCTCTTCACATTTCTCGTCCGAGACAAATTTTACCGACTTCTTCGTTAAATTAAATCAGCGTTCCGCTATCTTTGAAAAATCTTGGATAAATAAATACATAATAATAGCTTTGCCGGTCTAAAAAACTTCTTACTTGATCGGTGACTTTGGTTGTTCCCAATTACGAACCAGCTTCCACCTTTCTTTGGATCCACAAATTTTTTCCTTGTCGATCACGTGACCCGAAAATTGAACTTTCTCGAACCGAATTCACACTTTGAGAATTTTGCGTATAACTTATCCTTCCTCAGCGCCTCCAACACTAACCTTAAATGTTCGGCATGATCTTCACGAGTCTTAGAATAGATCAATATATCATCTATGAACACAACTACTGAATTTATCTAAGTATTGCTTGAATACCCAATTCATCATGTCCATAAATCTTCTTTGGCGCATTTGTTAACGAAACGACATCACCGGGGAACTTCGTAGTGATAAATAACGTGTCTGAATCTTGTCTTAGGTACATCCTCCTTCCTTACCTTTAGCTGGTGATATCCGAGTCCTCAAGTCGATCTTGGAAAAATATTTCGCTCCCTTGAGTTGATCGAAGCGGATCATCTATCCTAGATAATGGATACTTGTTCTTAATCGTCACCTTGTTTAACTCTCGATAGTCGATACATAGTCTCATCGATCCATCCTTCTTTTCACAAATAAAATTGGTGCTCCCCGAGGAGACACACTCGGTTGAATATACTTCTTATCCAATAACTCTTGCAAGCTGTACCATCGGCTCCTTCATTTTGTCGGTGCCATTACGTAAGGGCTTTTGAAATCGGTCTGCGAGTCCGGTACTAAATCTATAATGAATTCGACCTCCGTCCGTGAAAGTCTGGCAATTCCTCAAAAATACATCCGAAAAATTAGTTCACTACTTGTCATCATCCCATCTCTATCTCTACTTTACTGCGTGTCGATGATATGGGCCAAATATCCTACACATCCCTTTCTTAGTAACTTCCTCGCTTGCATCATCGTCGAACAAATTGAGTGTTTTGGCAACCTACTTCCATAGAATGCTACCTTAGGCGATCACGAGTCCTAAGGTTTATACACTTCTTTTGGCAATCTATCATTGCTCCATGGTTAAATAACAAATCCATTCCCAGAATTACATCAAATTCTCTAATTGAATTGGAATTAAATCCACGGGTAACTTATATCCCACGATGTCTACAACACAATTTCTATATAGACATGGCTAGCAGAAATCATTTCCTTGTTAGCAACTTCTATGTTCATAGGATATTTTAATTCTTCATGGGGTAAATTTAATCATTGGGAGAATTCATGCGATATGAAGGAACAAGTAGCACCTGAATCAAATAATATGTAAGCAGATATATCATTGATCGGAATGATACCTGAAACCACGTCCCTGGATGCGACCGCATCTTGAACCGTCATGTTGAAAGTCCTTGTTGTTGGTCTATTCTGAGTTGGTGGTCCATTAATCGTGAGATTCCCACCGCTTGGTCCCCTTCCTCCATTTCCTCCTGATGTGTTCTTCTTTGGGCAATTCCTTGCCTGATGATCCAATGCTCCACAGTTGAAGCATCCATTTCTCTTTGGTGCAGAGCAATTGGTACAGATGTGCCCCTCCTGACCGCAGTTGAAACATACATTCTTTCCTTTTAGACATGCCTCGGAGTGATTCCTCCCAAACTCCTTACATGCCTCTGTTCTCTTCTTTGTTTCCCCTGGTTTTCCCCAGAGTTTCCCGATTTGAAATTGTTCTTTGCTCTTTGTTTGTTATTGTTCCACTTCCTCTTGTTTGCACCACTTCTTTGCTTGCTACCTTCCCACGATTCCCTCCTTCATTCTTCTTCTTTTTTCCTTATTAAATTTCATCAGGCCTCACTTCCCCTCTCGGCGATTATAGCTTTCTCCGGAGAGTCATCGCTATTAAATCTATAACAGAGAGTCTACTATATAGCCATGGTTTGAGACCTACTCAAACCTCCTCGTTTTCTCTCCTCGGTGTCGACTGGTGAGTATGAAACCTCGCCAACTCGTTGAATTTTGTGGCATCTTGAGAATGCAATCATGTCTTCTTGCTTGACTCCGAGAATCGCATCTCCATGAGACTCTGCATACTAACAGGGAAAATAGTTCTCGAAAAAGATTTTCTTAAACCCTTCCCAAGGTATCACGCCTTCTCCGATACAGTGCGGTTTGCCTCCCACGAGAAGTTAGCTTCACCCTTGACATATAAGTGGCGAAGATTGTTTTACGATCATCACCTACTCGGGGCGATAGCGAAACGCCTTTTCGATTTCCTTGACCCAAGTTTGAGCTTGATGGGTTCGATGGTTCCTTTGAACTTCGGGGTCCGCGCTCTTGAAGTCCTTGAAGTGTGCCACTTGGGCCTTTGGAGGGTTATTGGCATTCGAGGTTCGATTAAAGTGCCCCCACTAACATGTCTATAAAAGCTGCTGCATAGGATTGATGGATCCCCAACATTCTGCTTTGACCCTCGGGTGTTTGAAGACGTCTTCCTCTAGCCATCTATCTGTTTAAAATGAACTTAATGTTATTATCTTATCACTTACTCTACGAATATATCATTCATAAGAAGAAACTTAATGATCACATCACATACTTAAATAAAAACATATTTATATACAAACATAACACCAAAGGTATTTCATCGTCTCATGGTGTTAAGCCATTTACATCACTTGAAACCAACATACTTGGTAAAAACCAAAGCCAAGTTTTTTATTCATAGATAAGCGTTATAAACGCTAATAGTAAAAGTTCATTAAACCAAAAGCCCTGCCTAATGACGTCTTCATGCTCCTCATACGCTATCTCCAGTACCAGCCCTCGGCTTATAACACGTCTAGACCAGTGCTCCTCACTTGGAAAGTGATGCATCCTATGCTGAAACCTTCCATGTACTGACTTAAACGCGTACTTCATCTTGTCTATCTTAACCTTCTTTTCTCTCACCTCTCCTTCTAACTCTCCAGTTAGCTTCTCGGGCCGAACACGGTCTCTCCTCTCATCTCCCCCAGAATGTAGTAATAATCTGCTTGTCAGTTTGGAGACTCTGAATCCTCGACTCTTAACCCATTAATGGTATGCCCCAAGTGGGTCCTAATAGCTTCTTTCTCATCCTCCACCTATCGCATTACAGTGCGATGCACTTGACTTGTCGGCCGGATCCCCGTTCCTAATTATCGGTGGTGCACCAATGCCTCAAGCAATCTTTGCGACTTCTTGCTCCCCACGATCTGACTCCTCCAACTCATGGACCTTGTCGTCCAACTCTCGTAATCCTATCCATCAACTCATCCAACAAAAGTATCCTCGGGTGCTTCTTACAGTCCTCCTCGGGCTCCTCTCCTCTTGAGGATACTCCTCTGGGTGCAAGTCATTTCTTTGCCTTCGACTATAGGCTCGAGTACGGTGTCACCAATTGCTCACTCCTGGCGTGGATATCTCTAACCTCCTCTTCTCTGACATCCTTGAAACAAGACAAAATAACTTCGGTTAGTATTTTAAAATAGATGTTTTTGTTTTAGGAAAAAAAAGATTTGACACTGACCCTAGAACTCTACATGAGTTCATCTCCTTATTTTCTCCACTAACTTCCCTAAGGTTATAGTCTAAGGTTCCCCACCTAAGGTTTATAACCTATTGCTTTGATACCAACTTTGTGGCGCCCCCAAATCAGTGTAACATCGATTCTGGGACATGGTGCTCACGATCTGACATACATCATCATTTATCTAAGTAACTTTAATAATAATAATAATAATAATAACTATTACATACTTATTCAAAATAAAGTCCCAAGTCTTTACAACCTTTAATAAACTAAAACTTAAACTTAGCGTTTATCGCTACATCACATCATATCTTGAAATATAATTATTACATAAATAACTCTCATCATTTCATCTTAGACTTTCCTTTGTCCTTGCAGAGCCCTCAGCGTTATCATCCTTAAGCGAAAGGTTTAAGCAAGAATGAGCACAAATTGCCCACAAGTATATAAAAAGTAGTTTGAGAACATACATCGAGTAAAAGCATTAGTATGAATATTTCTCAGCAGTTGAAATAAATATCGAGAGATAAAGCTGGAATATCAAGATAAGAGTTACGGAATTCTCAATAGCATACTAAGGGGTGTTAGATACCACGAACATTACTTTGTTTCATCAAAAACCATCAGACGGTTTAACAATCAAATAGATTGTAAGCGGTCTCTGAAAAATACTCGGTGATCGACTATCGTACCTACATTGTGCACAAGTATAAAGTTTAAGCGTAAGCGTAAATGGGACTATATGCGGAGTCATCGATTTACCCGATTATCCGGGTTGTTCATCTTAGTATTCATACGGGACCTCACCAAAGCAATTTGGATTGGTAAACATTCAATAGCTTTAAAGGATTTGAATTGTTTAAACAATATACTATGTTTGCATCAATAACATCTAGGCTGAAAGCGAAAGCTAGAAAGCATGCTTGAATATAGTTCATTAAGGGTATCTGAACTTTAAAGTATAGCGATTATAATAGGGCCCGAATAATCATCAATAACGTTTAGCATCACAATTGAAGTTATAGAACTTTACAATAAAGAAGAGCTTGCACGAATGATTAATTAATCACAAGCCCAAACTTACCCTCATTTGCAATCAAGCTGAATAAGAGTTGAATAAATTCATAATGAAAAATAGGGTAAAAACTTTCCTTGATCGTTGTTTACCATAATGTTAACGACTTACGACTATCTCGCACTTCACGTGCCCTACACAATGTATAATCATGCACATCAACTATTAGCAGCGCATAGTAGTTGTAATATAAACTTTACTCTATAATTTTTGAGTTCACTCTATGATTTTCACTCTACTATCTCGCACTCTCTACGATTTTGAGTTCACTCTACGATTTTCAGAGTTGACTCTCGATTTTCGATTGTTGACTCTACGATTTTCACTCTACTATCGCACTCTACGATTTTGAGTTTTTACTCTACGACTTTCATTGACTCTACGATTTTCGAGTTTACTCTCGATTTTCAATTGACTTTACGATTTTGAGTTTACTCTACGATTTTCATTGACTCTCTACGATTTTTAGAGTTTATTCTACGATTTTCACCGGACTCTACGATTTTGAGAGTTTACTCTCGATTTTTCTTGACTCTCGATTTTGAGTTTACTCTACGATTTTCATTGACTCTACAATTTTCGAGAGTTTACTCTCTCATTGACTCTACGATTTTTAGAGATTTTACTCTACGATTTTATTGACTCTAATCTAAAGATGATATGACCATGATACTTGGACACAATAAACTTCATACATCAAGGTATTTTACAAAAATATAACATTCATAAAACTAGCATGCTAAGACCACAAACCAACTACATAGAAAAGCGTGCAAGCACTAGTTTTATACTTAGAAAAAAAATTCTAAATTTCCGAATTTTGCATTTTTATTACCAACATGCATGCTTACGATTTTTCATAACTTGCTCAATTTAACTCCCTTTCCTATGAAATTTGGACAGGTTGTACCTCATGTTACATACTATTTTACAAAATTATTACATACGTTAATCGAGTCATATACACCATGATTCCGAGGCTCCGAAAAACCCCAAAAATCACAGATTACTAGTTAAACCCAATTTGACAAAAATCCGTGATTTTTCTTCTAGCATCTGAATTAAATTATTCCTAATGTCCGATCATCTACTCTCACATGTTTTCACATTTCACAACATCAAACTTCAACAAACTTCCACCTTTTTGATTAATTTAGCACCTTAGAGACATTTTATCAAAGGTAGAGCATGCATTACTTAATTCTTTGATTTTCTATGAATTTGATGCATGATTAACCCATATCTTTTATTGTTAATGATCTATAATCATCAAACAACGATAACATGGCAACCTGAAAGCCACAACAAATCATTTACCAATTTTATATGCATTTTCTTCTCATTTTTCTTATAAAAATAAAATGGGTTCATGAATTACCTTTTGATGAATTTCTTCTTGGTTTAATATGATGCTCCTTCTCCTTGCTTGTCAAATCCTCGGTAATCCTCCAAAATTAGTTCTAACTCTCTTAGGCTCTCAATTTCTCTCCATGTTTACTCACTTGGTGGAATTTTCTTAAAAAGAAAAGTGTGTTTGTATATATGCATAGCTTTGTTAGAGTCTTTTGATTCCCCTAACCCCAACTCCCATAACCCCAACTCTAATGATTAGTTACTCACAATACTTAATACTACAATAATATAGTTAATTAATAGGAAGAATGTGGGAGTTAGAAAAATGAATGTGGGAGTTAGAAAAATAAAAAAGAATTTTGATTTTAAGGAATAAAATAAATTACTTCCACCTTAGCTATTATGTAATATCGTATACTCCTCCCTTGTCCCAATTTAATAGTCTCATGGGTCCATCGATTCGGTTGATTTCTATTAAAAAAATACATATATTATTTTAATCAATTAATCAATTAATAAGCCATTTGACTATTTTACCCTTCGGAACCAAACTTTGCGAACCATATATTGATTCCTACTAAAGTCGACGTTCCGGACGTCATGGGACTATCCGTTTAGTCAAATTCATCTCTGAAATTCGTAGTTGACTTTTTCCTCAAAAAATTCAACTGGTTGACTTTGACGAAAAAGTCAACTGTGACACTTTTTCGTGATTACAGTCTATCCTGACTAATTTTGACGTTCCAGACTCGAATACGTAGTCCGCGTCTCTAAATTCCGCTTCGAACTCCAGCTCATGATTTAATACCATCCCACGTAATAAAATAGAATAATTCCCTACTTAATTTAATTTTAATTTTTTTTTAAATAGTTAAATAAAACTAAACCAACCATTTAAATACATCTCATCACATATCTTGAAACAACACATATATGTACCACACACATACATCTAATAAATAAAATCATCGTTTCATATAAATTCTTTCATTAATAATTCTTACATTACATAAAAAAATCTGGATATATTCGAGGATGAATTAAGAAACTTGCCTTCCAAGCGTTGATTCTGACTACACAATATAATTAAGCTGCGTTAAGTAAGACTTATATTCAACAATGTCGGTCTCACAATTAGCACAATCATTTATAACACGTAACATTGTATTTTACAGTCAAACTTATCCTAGACACATTATCACATAGCCACATTAGTCTTTATAACCTATATAAACACTTAACAAGTCTAACTAGTTTGGTCTGGTTGGACTTTAGTCTCATCTCGGTGCTCTGGTCACCCTATCCGACAATTAACACTTATATTGTCCATTAAACTCAGTCTCTAAGCTTCAATATTATTTTAGATAAGTCAAATATCATTTATAATATTTTTCGGAAGCTTTTAATAATTTATAAACAATTATTATAATTTGTAATAATTTTTCAAACACTTAAATCATTTTTAAATGATTTATTTATCAAATAATCTTATCATTATTAATATTTAATAATATAAAATATTAATAACATACTTGTCAAAATATTAAAGTTATTATTAATAACTTAAAATATTTTAAATCATTAATATTCTACTTAAATGATTTTAAATTAATTAAAATTATTTTAAATCATCACTATTAATATTTAAATATTAATGAAATTATCATCAAAATATTAAAAGTAATTAATTATCACATAAAATATTTTTAATTCGTTTTTCTCATTGTTAAATAATTTTTAAATCAATAAAATCATTTTTAATTCATTTATTTAATATAATAATTAAATAAATCTAATATCATTAATATTAATTTATTAATGAGATTTCTCTAAAAATATAGAAAATTATATTTTAAAATCCCAAATATTTTCTAACACTTTATTCTTATTTAAAATGATTTTTTAAATTAATAAAATCGATTTTATCTTATTTATTTAATTTAATAATTAAATAAATCTAATATCATTAATATAAATTTATTAATGAAAATCCTCCAAAAAATATTAAAAGTCACATTTTATAACTCAAAATATTTTTAAATACAATATTCTTATTTAAAATGATTTTTCATAATATTAAATATTTTTTCTCTAATTTATTTAACACACTAATTAAATAAATTAAATATCATTTTTATTCAAATAATTATAATTATTAAATAAAAATGTCCCAAATAATTAAAAGTTATTTTTCAGAATTTAAAATAATTTTTAAAACTATTTTTAGAAATTTTTAGAATTTATTTCAATTTTTTAATAATTTTCGGAATATTCAGAAATTCAAAAATTAAATAAACCGTCGCTATTGGGCTTTAGCGACAAAAAGCGTCGCTGTTGGTGTTCTTGAGCCTCGAGAACACTAACAGCTTCGTTAACAACCTGTCATGTTTGACCATAGTTTAATCTCAGTTCTTGCATGTTCTATTCAACATAAATGTCAGGTCTTGTAGTGTTTATGTCACTCTACAAGTTACAATACTTTTTTTGGTCAAACAACATCACCACAAGGAGATCGAAGCCTCCAAATCTGATGTCAGGCGGTTTATGGGTTTTCCCAGAAACCCAACAGTTCGTCTAGGCATATTCCAGGTCATTTTAATCTATGTTCTGTTCACTATTTTGATGATTTTATGATTCAAACGGGTATTATACATGTCAAAGAGTAATTACATGTCAAGATATCAGTTCAAAAACATCACATGTATCAGATTTAATTCGGTCAACGCTTGTCAGAAAGGGTGTTCATCCGTTTCTGGTTTTTTCCCAGAAACGCGATCCATGCACAAATAGCATACTTTGACCATTAATTACAACCAATCTGTTGATTTTTTAAGCGTTCTAAGGCCATTTATCTAGACTACAACCAACAGGCTACAATTATATTACAACAAAAACATCATAACACTAAACTCCCCGGCCGTCAGCGCGCTTAGAAATCTTATCGAGACTACTGTTTCATAGGTTACGGGTTGCCCTTTATTTTAGCCCAGTCAACGTCGGTCAACGGGTTTTGACATTAAATAACTTCGAATACAGACATCTAATGGTTATACAACCACTTTCAGATGACAGAAACCATACCAAACTATAAGTTTCAAACATTAAACAACAAAACCCATAAACACATAAAGATCTAGGACGATTGACATTTGATTGTCAGACCTCTTAACTGTTCTTGGACTGATTTTGAAAAACACCTTTTTAAAGCCATTTGATGCTATGGATGTGACGCCCCCAAATCCTTGTAACATCGATTACAGGACATGGTGCTCACGATACAACATACATCGTCATTTATCTAAGTAACTCTAATAACAATAATAATAATATTAACTATTACATACTTATTCAAAATAAAGTCCCAAGTCTTTACAACCTTTAATAAACTAAAACTTAAACTTAGCGTTTATCACTACATCACATCATATGCAGAAATATAATTATTACATAAATAACTCTCATCATTTCATCTTAGACTTTCCTTTGTCCTTGCCCGAGCCCTCAGCGTTATCATCCTTAACTGAATGGTTTAAGCAAGAATGAGCACAAATTGTCCAACAAGTATATAAAGTAGTTTGAGAACATACATCAGAAGTAAAAGTATTACTAAGAATATTTCTCAACAGTTGAAATAAATATCAAGAGATAAACTGGAATATCAAGATAAGAGTTCTGGAATTCTCAATAACATTCCAAGGGGTGTTAGATACCCTGAACATTACTTTGTTTCATCAAAAACCATCAGACGGTTTAACAATCAAATAGATTGTAAACGATCTCTGCAAGTACTCCAGGTGATCAGCCTATCGTACCCTACATTGTGCACAAGTATAAAGTTTAAACGCATAAGCGTAAATGGGACTATATGCTCGTCATCAGTTACCCCGTTATCCGGGTTGTTCATCTTAGTATTCATATGGGACCTCACCAAAGCAATTTGGATTGGTAAACATCAAATAGCTTTAAAGAATTTGAATTATTTAAACAATATACTATGTTTGCATCAATAACATCTAGCTGGAACGAAAGCTATAAAGCATGCTTGAATATAGTTCATTAAGGGAATACTGAACTTTAAAGTATAGCGATTCTGCAATAGGAACCTGAATAATCATCAATAACGTTTAGCATCACAATTGAAGTTATAGAACTTTACAATAAAGGAGCTTGCACAAATGATTAATTAATCACAAGCCCAAACTTACCCTCGCTGCAATCAACTGAATAAGAGTTGAATAAATTCATAATAAAAAATAGGGTAAAAAACTTACCTTGATCGTTGTTTACCAATAACAGATTAACAGCTTACAGCTATCTGCACTTCACGTGCCCTACACAATTGTATAATCATGCACATCGACTATTAGCAACGCATAGTAGTTGTAATATAAACTTTAATCTATAATTTTCAGAGTTCACTCTATGATTTTCACTCTACTATCTGCACTCTACGATTTTCAGAGTTTACTCTACAATTTTCACTGACTCTACGATTTTCAGTGTTGACTCTACGATTTTCACTCTACTATCTGCACTCTACGATTTTCAGAGTTTACTCTACGACTTTCATTGACTCTACGATTTTCATAGTTTGCTCTAAGATTTTCACTGACTCTACAATTTTCAGAGTTTACTCTACGATTTTCACTGACTCTACGATTTTCAGTTTACTCTACGATTTTATTGACTCTAATCAAAAGATGATATGACCATGATACTTGGACACAATAAACTTCATACATCAAGGTATTTTACAAAAATATAACATTCATAAAACTAGCATGCTAAGACCACAAACCAACTACATAGAAAAGCGTGCAAGCACTAGTTTTATACTTAGAAATTTTTTTTGGAATTTCCAGAATCCTGCAGATTTTATTACCAACTTGCTTAATTTAACTCCCTTTCCTATTAAATTTGGACATGTTGTACCTCATGTTACATACTATTTTACAAAATTATTACATACGTTAATCGAGTCATATACACCATGATTAGAAGCTCAAAAAAACCCCAAAATCACAGTTACTAGTTAAACCCAATTTGACAAAAATCAAGTGATTTTGCTTCTAACATCTGATTAAATTAATCCTAATGTCCAGATCATCTACTCTCACATGTTTTTACATTTCACAACATCAATCTTCAACAAACTTCCACCTTTTTGATTAATTTAGCACCTTAGAGACATTTTATCAAAGGTAGAACATGCATTGCT
The DNA here is from genome assembly GCA_020205615.1 of Panax quinquefolius. Lineage (NCBI taxonomy): Eukaryota > Viridiplantae > Streptophyta > Magnoliopsida > Apiales > Araliaceae > Panax > Panax quinquefolius. Next base: position 95,950,653 of record CM035172.1, on the reverse strand, counting down.
TAATTCTTTGATTTTCTATGAATTTGATGCATGATTAACCCATATCTTTTGTTATTAATGATCTATAATCATCAAACAACAGTAACATGGCAACACAAAGCCACAACAAATCATTTACCAATTTTATATGCATTTTCTTCTCATTTTTCTTATAAAAATAAAATGGGTTCATGAATTACCTTTTGATGAATTTCTTCTTGGTTTAATATGATGCTCCTTCTCCTTTCTTGTCAAATCCTCAGCAATCCTCCAAAATTAGTTCTAACTCTCTTAGGCTCTCAATTTCTCTCTATGTTTACTCACTTGGTGGAATTTTCTTAAAAGAAAAGTGTGTTTGTATATATGCATAGCTTTGTTAGAGTCTTTTGATTCCCATAACCCCCAACTCTAATGATTAGTTACTCACAATACTTAATACTACAATAATATAGTTAATTAATAGGAAGAATGTGGGAGTTAGAGAAAATGAATGTGGGAGTTAAAAAAATAAAAAGAATTTTGATTTTAAGGAATAAAATAAATTACTCCCACCTTAGCTATTATGTAATATACGTATACTCCCTCCCTTGTCCCAATTTAATAGTCTCATGGGTCCATCAGTTCAGCTGATTTCTATTATAAAAAAATACATATATTATTTTAATCAATTAATCAATTAAAAAGCTATTTGACTATTTTACCCTTCGGAACCAAACTTTGCGAACCATATATTGATTCCTACTAAAGTCGACTTTCCGGACGTCATGAGACTATCCGTTTGGTCAAATTCATTTCTAAAATTCGTAGTTGACTTTTTCCTTGAAAAAATCAATTAGTTGACTTTGACCAAAGAGTCAACTGTGACACTTTTTCGTGATTACAGTCTATCCTGACTAATTTTGACGTTCCGAACTCGAATACGCAGTTCGCGTCTCTAAACTCCGCTCTGAACTCTAGCTCATGATTTAATACCATCCCACGTAATAAAATAGAATAATTCCCTACTTCATTTTATTTAAATAGTTAAATAAAACTAAACCAACCATTTAAATACATCTCATCACATATCTTGAAATAACACATATATGTACCACACACATACATCTAATAAATGAAATCACCCAAAAGTTTCATATAAATTCATTTATTAATAATTCTTAAATTACATAAAAAAATATTTTTAAAAAAAATAAAACTCGGATATTACATTCACCCTCCCTTAAAAGGATTCCGTCCCCGGAATCATTACACATCAATCAAAAAGATTAGGGTAATTTTTCATCATTTTCTCCTCGAGTTCCCACGTAGCCTCATCGGCGTTGTGGTTCCTCCACAATACTTTAACAGAAGGTATTATCTTATTTCTTAACACTTGTTCTTTTCTATCGATTATCTGCAATGGGACCTCTTCGTAGGTCAAGTCCTTTTCAAACTGAATAGGTTCATACTCTATGACATGCTTGTAATCCTGCTTATAGGGTCGTAGGACAGAAACATGGAACACGTTGTGTATATATTCTAACTCAGGAGGTAAGGCTATTTCATAAGCTACCTCACCCACTCGCCTCAACACTTGAAGGGTCTATGAATGCAGGACTAAGTTTTCCTTCTTCCCAAATCTCATTTTCCCTTTCCAAGGTGGCGCTTTCAAAAACATATAAGTCTTAGCGTCAAAATCTCGTTGTTCTTAGATGTTGATCTGCATATTTCTTACGTCGATCTGAGCCGTTCACGAGCCTCGCTTTCGTATTATTTTGATCACATCTCGCAATTTGTTACACCAATTCTTCCCTAGCAATTTTCGTTTCTCCCACTTCATCCCAAAGACTGATGGCGTTTTGCATTTCCTTCCATATAAAGCTTCATAAGGTGGCATCTTGATGCTCGGTGATAAGCATTATTATTGACGCAAATTCTACCAGCGGTAGGTGGTCATCAAAGCTCCTTTGAAATCCATAATGCATGCTCTCGGCATGTCCTCTAACGTTGAATAGTTCTCTCGCTCTGCCCATCTGTTTGAGGATGATACACCGTACTCAACCTCGATTCGCGTTCTATCGTTCTTGAAAACTTCTCCGAGAAGTTCTTGTGAACCGCGGATCGCGATCGACACAATTAATCTGGTACCCGTGCACGAAACAATCTCTTTGATGTAAAGCTTTACCAACTGATCCAAGGTATATCTGATCTTGATTGACAAGAAATGCGCTGACTTGGTCAATCGATCAACGATCACCCAAACTTCATCGTAACCCTTCTGCGTAGTTGGAAGTCCTACCACGAAGTCCATCGTGATATGCTCCCACTTCCATTCTAGAATTTCTAAAGGTTGAAGTAGCCCGCTTTCGGTTTACGATGTTACGCCTTAACTTCACCGGCATGTTAAACACTTGCTGATGCACTATGTGACTTCTCTTTTCATATTGGGCCACCAATAATGTTGGCGGAGATCCTCATACATCTTTGTGCTTCCCGGGTGAATTGAGTAACTTGAGCTATGAGCTTCCTGCAAGATTTCTTCCTTCAATTCAGACATCGCTGGCACCCAAATTCTCTTCTCAAATCTTAATAATCCATCACCCCCATACTGAATTTAAGCTCTTCTTCATCTAAAATTCTTGTCCTCACCTTCACACATTCCTCATCGCTGCCTTGTACTTCCTTGATTTTGTCCAATAGAGTCGGATGAGCCTCCATTGCGAACAATTTCCCTTCTGGCTCTCTTGGATTTTTTATCTCGAGTTCCAATCTAGCCATCTCCTTAATTAACTCCTCTTGAGCTGTTAGCATTGCCAATCTACCACTGCCCTTTCTGCTTAGCGCATCTGCTACCACGTTCGCTTTCTCGGGATGATACAAGATGTCGCAATCGTAATCCTTTATAAGTTCCAACCATCTTCTTTGTCTCATATTCAACTCCTTCTGCGTGAAGATATACTTCAGACTTTTGTGGTCCGTGTATATTTCACACCTTACACCATATAAATAGTGCCTCCATATCTTTAAGACAAATACTACTGCCGCCAATTCCATATCATGGGTAGGATATCCCTTCTCGTAATCCTTCAATTGACGCGATGCATACGCAATAACTTTATCATATTGCATAAGCACACATCCAAGTCCTTTGTGTGACGCATCACTGAAAATCACGAAGTCACACAGATCGTCGGTAAAGACAACACGGTGCTTCACTCGATCTTTTCTTGAGTTCCTTAAAACTCTCTTCATTTTTCTCCCCGACAAATTTTACCAACTTCTTCGTTAATTTCGTCAACGTTCCCGCTATCTTTGAAAAATCTTGGATAAACCGTCTGTAATAGCCCGCCAGTCCGAAAAAACTTCTTACTTCAGTCGGTGACTTTGGTTGTTTCCAATTCTGAACCGCTTCCACCTTTGCTGGATCCATAGAAATTTCGTCCTTGTCGATCACGTGACCCAGAAATTGAACTTTCTCCAACCTAAATTCACACTTCGAGAATTTTTCTTATAACTTATCCTTCCTCAACGCCTCAAACACTAACCTTAAATGTTCAGCATGATCTTCCTGAGTCTTAGAATAGATCAATATATCATCTATGAACACAACTACAAATTTATCTTAGTATTTCTTGAATACCCGATTCATCATATCCATAAATACTGCTGGCGCATTTGTTAACTCGAACGACATCACCAAGAACTTGTAGTGACCATAACGTGTCCTGAACGTTGTCTTAGGTACATCCTCCTTCCTTACCTTTAACTGGTGATATCCCGTCCTCAAGTCGATCTTGGAAAAATATTTCGCTCCCTTGGTTGATCGAACGGATCATCTATCCTAGGTAATAACGGATACTTGTTCTTAATCGTCACCTTGTTCAACTCTCGATAGTCGATACATAGTCTCATTGATCCATCCTTCTTTTTCACAAATAAAACTGGTGCTCCCCAAGGAGAAACACTCGGTTGAATATACTTCCTATCTAATAACTCTTACAACTGTACCATCAGCTCCTTCATTTCTGCCGGTGCCATTCTGTAAGGGGCTTTCGAAATCGGTGTCGTCCCCGGTACTAAATCAATAACGAATTCGACCTCCCAATCCGGCGGAAGTCCTGGCAATTCCTCCGAAAATACATCCAGAAACTCGTTCACTACTGGTATCTATCCCATCTCTATCTCTACTTTCTGCGTATCGACAATATGGGCCAAATATCCTACACATCCCTTTCTTAGTAACTTCCTCGTTTGCATCATCGTCAGACAAATTGAGTGTTTCGGCGACCTACTTCCATAGAATGCTACCTTAGACTGATCTAGAGTCCTAAGGTTTATACACTTCTTTTGGCAATCTATCATTTCTCCATGGTTAAATAACCAATCCATTCCTAGAATTACATCAAATTCTACTAATTGAATTGGAATTAAATCCACGGGTAACTTATATCCCTTGATGTCTACAACACAATTCCTATAGACATGGCTAACGGAAATCATTTCCTTATTAGCAACTTCTATGTTCATAGGATATTTTAATTCTTCCTGGGGTAAGTTTAATCGTTGGGAGAATTCATGCGATAAGAAGGAACAAGTAGCACCCGAATCAAATAATATGTAAGCAGATGTGTCATTGATCGGAATAAACTAAAAGCCCCGCCTAATGGCGTCCTCATGCTCCTCATCCGCTATCTCCAGTACCAGCCCTCGGCTTATAACACGTCTAGACCGGTGCTCCTTACTTGGAAAATGATCCACCCTATGTTGAAACCTTCCATGTGCTGACTTAAATGCGTACTTCATCTTGTCTATCTTAACCTTCTTATCTCTCACCTCTCCTTCTAACTCGCCAGTTAGCTTCTCAGCCTGAACACGGTCTCTCCTCTCTTCTCCCCAAAATGTGGTAATAATCTGCTTGTCAGTTTGGAGACTCTGAATCCTCGACTCTAACCCATTAATGGTATGCCCCAAGTGGGTCCAAATAGCTTCTTTCTCATCCTCCACTATTCGCTTTCTAGTGATGCATGACTTGTCGTAAGTCCCTCGTTCCTAATTATCGGTGGTGCACCAATGCCTCAAGCAATCTTTTTGCACTTTGCTCCTCCCACGATCTGACTCTTCCAACTCATGGACCTTGTCGTCCAACTCCGTAATCCTATCCATCAACTCATCCAACAAAGTATCCTCAGGTGCTTCTTCTAAGTCCTCCTCGGGCTCCTCTCCCTCTTCAGGATACTCCTCTGGTGCAGGTCACTTTGCCCTCGGCTATAGGCTCAGTACATTTGTCACCAATCGCCACTCACTCTGTGGATATCTCGACCTCCTCTTCTCCGACATCCTTCAAAGAAGACAAAATAACTTGGTTATTATTTTAAAATAGATGTTTTTGTTTTAGGAAAAAAAAGATTTGACCTGACCCTAGAACTCTACACATGAGTTCATTTCCTTATTTTCTCCACTAACTTCCCTAAGGTTATAGTCTAAGGTTCCCCACCTAAGGTTTATAATCTATTGCTTTGATACCAACCTGTGACGCCCCCAAATCCGTGCAACATCGATTACAGAACATGGTGCTCACGATATAACATACATCGTCATTTATCAAAGTAACTCTAATAATAATAATAATAATAATAATAATAATAATAATAATAATAATATTAACTATTACATACATATTCAAAATAAAGTCCCAAGTCTTTACAACCTTTAATAAACTAAAACTTAAACTTAGCGTTTATCGCTACATCACATCATATGCGGAAATATAATTATTACATAAATAACTCTCATCATTTTATCTTAGACTTTCCTTTGTCCTTGCCCGAGCCCTCAGCATTATCATCCTTAATCGAAAGGTTTAAACAAGAATGAGCACAAATTGCCCAAAGAAGTATATAAAGTAGTTTGAGAACATACATCGAGTAAAAGCATTAGTATGAATATTTCTCAGCAGTTGAAATAAATATCGGAGATAAACCGGAATATCAAGATAAGAGTTACGAATTCTCAATAGCATACTAAGGGGTGTTAGATTCCCTGAACATTACTTTGTTTCATCAAAAACCATCAGACGGTTTAACAATCAAATAGATTGTAAACGGTCTCTGCAAGTACTCCAGGTGATCAGCTCTATCGTACCCTACATTGTGCACAAGTATAAAGTTTAAACGCATAAGCGTAAATGGGACTATATGCCCGTCATCAGTTACCCCATTATCCGGGTTGTTCATCTTAGTATTCATACGGGACCTCACCAAAGAAATTTGGATTGGTAAACATCAAATAGCTTCAAAGGATTTGAATTGTTTAAACAATATACTATGTTTGTATGAATAACATCTAGCTGGAACTAAACCTAAAAAGCATGCTTAAATATAGTTCATTAAGGGAATACGAACTTTAAAGTATAGCAGTTGAAATAGGAACTGAATAATCATCAATAACGTTTCGCATCACAATTGAAGTTATAGAACTTTACAATAAAGGAGCTTGCACGAATGATTAATTAATCACAAGCCCAAACTTACCCTCGCTGCAATCAACTGAATAAGAGTTGAATAAATTCATAATGAAAAATAAGGTAAGAAACTTGCCTTGATCGTTTTTTACCAATAACAGATTAACAACTTACAGCTATCTGCACTTCACGTGCCCTACACAATTGTATAATCATGCACATCAACTATTAGCAACGCATAGTAGTTGTAATATAAACTTTACTCTATAATTTTTAGAGTTCACTCTATGATTTTCACTCTCTATATCGCACTCTACGATTTTCGAGTTCACTCTATGATTTTCAACGACTCTCGATTTTTCGGTGTTAACTCTACGATTTTCACTCTACTATCTGCACTCTACGATTTTTAGAGTTTACTCTATGACTTTCATTGACTCTACGATTTTCGAGTTTACTCTACGATTTTCGCAATGACTCTCACGATTTTGAGTTTACTCTACGATTTTCAATGACTCTCGATTTTCGAGTTTACTACTCTCGATTTTCACTTACTCTACAATTTTCAGAGTTTACTCTACGATTTTCACTGACTCTACGATTTTCAGAGTTTACTCTACGATTTTCATTGACTCTACGATTTTTAGAGTTTACTCTACGATTTTACTGACTCTAATCTAAAGATGATATGACCATGATACTTGGACACAATAAACTTCATACATCAAGGTATTTTACAAAAATATAACATTCATAAAACTAGCATGCTAAGACCACAAACCAACTGCATAGAAAAGCGTGCAAGCACTAGTTTTATACTTAGAAAAAAAATTCTTGAATTTCCAGAATTCTGCAGATTTTATTACCAACATGCATGCTAACGAATTTCATAACTTGCTCAATTTAACTCCCTTTCCAATGAAATTTGGAATAAAATAAATTACTTCCACCTTAGCTATTATGTAATATACGTATACTCCCTCCCTTGTCCCAATTTAATAGTCTCATGGGTCCATCAGTTCAGCTGATTTCTATTATAAAAAAAATACATATATTATTTTAATCAATTAATCAATTAATAAGCTATTTGACTATTTTACCCTTCTGAACCAAACTTTGCAAACCATATATCGATTCCTACTAAAGTCGACGTTACGGACGTCATGGGACTATCCGTTTAGTCAAATTCATCTCTGAAATTCGTAGTTGACTTTTTCCTCTTAAAAATCAACTTGTTGACTGTGACCAAAAAGTCAACTATGACACTTTTTCGTGATTACAGTATATCCTGACTAATTTCAACGTTCCGGACTCGAATACGCAGTCCGCGTCTCTAAACTCCGCTCCGAACTCCAGCTCATGATTTAATATCATCCCACGTAATAAAATAGAATAAATTTAGTACTTAATTTTATTTAAATAGTTAAATAAAACTAAACCAACCATTTAAATACATTTCATCACATATCTTGAAATAACACATATATGTACCACACACATACATCTAATAAATGAAATCACCCAAAAGTTTCATATAAATTCGTTTATTAATAATTCTTAAATTACATAAAAAAATATTAAAAAAAATAAAAATCAGATATTACAATAGATACATCATGGATCAACATAGATCAACTAAAAACATTATCTAACACTTATAAAAACACAAAAACACAAATTCGAACATAGCATACAAGATCTAGGTTGAGATAGGGTTTATACCTTCTAGATTCAAATCTTTGATCTTAATCCTCCTTAGTTGTTCTTAGTGACCTAGGGACTGATATTGGGACTGATTCACTTATGATTTTCGTGGGTTTAGGAGAGAGAGAGAGAGAGTTGGTGAGAGCAAGAGAGAAAATGAGCCAAATTTATGAACTTTCTCTCTCTAAATCTCTTATATAATGTGATATGCTGCTTTGGATCTGATAAATTCAGCTGGAATTGGCTTATTTCTATGTCACAAAGTCAATTTAGTTGGTAAACCACTAAAGTTACTAGCATTTTTACAAGTTACCTAATTAAAGAAATGAAAAATTGCATTTTAGTCATTTACAAAATAATTTTAATGGCATTCTTGTCAATTAGCCAAACCCTTAGGGTTTAGGGTTTGGGTTAGGGTTTAAGGTTTGGACCCTTTAGGATTTAGGATTTAAACCCTTTAGGTTTGTAATTTAATTTCCATGATTTTTTGAATTTCGGTTATCAAAATAGAAAATTAATATTCCTAAATTATAATTAGGATTCAATAATTATATTAATATTTCCTAATCATAAAATTCAATCTTGCTAATTAGGATTAATATTCCTAATTAAAATTGCTTAATTTAGCAATTAGGTCTAAATGGTCATTAGGGTTTATAACCTACACCTAATTAGGGTTTTAATTAGAAAATATATTTTCTAAATTACAATTAGGGTTTGTAAAATAGAAATTAAGATAACTAAAATATAATTAGGGTTTTCTAATCATATTTAAGTTTAATAAACACATTAAGCTTACTAATTAGGATTAGGGTTTCCTAATTAGGGTTTTAGGAATCCCGAATATGAAATTAAGGTTTTTCGGCTTTCAATTAGGGTTTCTAACTGTACGTTAGGTTTCCTAAATTTGAGATTAGGATTTCTAATCTCTTATTGGGATTTATAAATTTTAAACCTTATCCGATCAATCATTTGATCAAAATTTCTTTACAGTACATACATAGTCTCATCAATATAATTATTTTAATTATATTTTCTACCGAATCCCTATCCAGAAATTAGGGTTAGGGTTTCACAGATACTTGTCACAAAATTGATAATTAATATTAATATTAATAAAAAAAATTATTCACAAATTTTGGATTATTTGAAATCCTTGGTTATCACATGTTATAATTAGATGGATATAGTATCAACTACCCCCATCATTCTTTTCACTTACACCAAGAAGTTAAGAAGTACAACTTTGTCAACAAAAGGTGACATGATATGAATTATGTAACAGGTTCTTGCCCACTTTCAAAGATTCACATATTACATTCATAAACAAAAGCATGTCTTTCGTTTGATTTTAGAAAATCTTTTAGGAAAGGAATTAATTGGGAATTATCTCTATGTGCAGGGAGTAACTACATTACAACTAATCTTATTATTACTGCTTCATTATTATTTTTAAATCAATAGGTCATGATAACTAACTATATTGAATTATTATAATTATATCATTTTCCATATTAGATTGATGTAAGAACATTGAGCCTTCTTGGTTATTATTTTTTTAAATTGATGTAAAATCATTATCAGTATTCCATAAAGTATACATTACATATGTAAATAATTTTTTAAATAATATATCATACATTTTTATGACTTACATATTTGCTTCATTGTCCTACGATCCTAATATCTATCACCATTTCTAACAAATGGATTTGGTTGTTGACTTGAAGGTGTTGTTCGCTAATGTTACAATGTTTTTTTCTCAGTATGGTTCCTGAAGTTATGTAGAAATTGCATGGATATGACTTCAAGTGAGTGGGTAATTTCCTTTGAAGGCAATAGTCATGGGTTCAATTCTCTGTAAAGATAATGATCTCCTTGTGACCACTTGCATATAGTTTACTTGGGGATTACCCAATTTGCTTGGTCGGTGCAGTATTAGGTGTGGCCGGTTGTTTATCTAGTCCACAGACTCCACACCCTACGGGGTAGTGGCTGCGGGTTCCACAATCATCAAATTAAAAAAAAAAAGTTGAAATGTTTTATATGACCTTTCTTATCTGTACGTTTTTTCCACCCTATAATATGTCTTGGTAGTCATGGTTTTTGTATAATCTGTTACATTTCAGGTTCATGAATGAAGAAGATTTCATTCTCGGAGCACCGAAATATGAAATGACACCAGTTGTATGTGCAATTTCACTATACTTCCAACTCCCCATTTATTTTCTTGTTCTTTTTCTATTCTGTCTCAAAATTTGGAAAATGTGCATACATAAAACTTTTTAAATTATAAGTGGCCTAGGATTTTAGCCTATGTATGTTGTAAAAGGGAAAGCACCAGTGGAAGCATGATGTTAATGATTTTTATAGGAATGAACTGTTACTGGCCAACCAATATTGATTATCAAATTGATGCTTTTATATTGTGGTGCATCGTGTACTAAAAAACTCAGTTTTTGTGATGGGTGATAATCGCAACAACGGCTATGATTCGCATGTATGGTATGTAGTCTCAATATTCAGCTCATAAATGCTTTTCACAAGATATCATTTTTTAAGAATTTTGCATGCTTTTTGAAAATAACCCATCCCCTTATTAAATTGAATGCAATGATGGGAAATATTTTTTGCAATGGAAAGTGGAGTACTTGTTCGAACTTGTGCTATAATCAGGTTGGAGAGTGATTATGCATTGATGTGCCAACCATATTTATTGTTTAGTCACTCAAATTGAACAAGAAATTAGTGGTATTCTAAAGTATTATGAAATAAGAGCCAAGCCTTGACATTGTACCACGTAGCAGCTCTATTGTCTTTGTGTATTGATTTTGGCACTAAGTGCCTCTGGTGACCTATTTACTTCATTTTCCTGACTTGCTATTATTTTTAAATGTGCAGGAAGACTGCTTCTACGACCTGCCTTACAATACTGGGTATCAAATTTCTGTGCTACGTTTACAGAAGACAAGGGACGAAATTATGAAGTGTACTCTCTCTATATGTAGATATATACTTTGATTGAAGAACTGTGGTAGCTTTAGATGGTTAATTGTAAAGATAATGAATGATTATGTAGAGGATGATTTTATTAAGTTAATAATATTTTAGTTTTTGTATTTTTGCCATTATTTTCTATGGGGACATTGAGTCAGCCAGGTACACAAAAAGAATGTCAAATTTTGATTTGGCAACAATATAATTCGTTACCAAAGCATTGAACAAGTTTTAATATAGCCAAAAATTTTATACATATAGCAACAAATTTTTGTTGCAAATGACTTAAAAATATAATATTTGGCAACGAAAAATTAACCTAATAACAACAGAGAGGATATTGTTGCTAATACTAAACTAAAAGGCAACATTTTTTATCGTTGCAAATAATATCAACTTTTGTTGCACATATAAAGAAACGATAACATATAATGTCGTTGATAATCGATGATTTTCGTTGCTATTAAAAAATAACCAGTAACAAACATTTTCGTCTATTCTTGATTCAAATAATAATGTTGCCAAATAATATAATCAGCAACGAAAATTGTTGCTAAAAAGTTTACATTCCGCAACGAAAGCAAGCTTAGGCAACAATTTTCATAATTTATTGCAACAAAAAATGTAGTTACAAAATGGTGTCAATTGCAACGAAAATGCATGGTCGTTGCAAAAAAAAAAAAGAGTTCATTTCGTTGCCAATTAGCAGGCTATTGCATCGAAATGGGGTTTTTAGCAACGACATTTTAATTATTCTGCAACAATACATTTTGTTGCTAAAGGATTGATGTCTCTGTACGAAAGCCGAATTTCATTACAAAATGTATTACTTTTTGCAACGAAAAAAATACGTTAGATTCTTGAACAATTATCAACGCCATTGCATGACAACGATAAAAAAGTTGCTAAAAAACCTTTAGCAACGAAATTTGGCACTTTTAGCAACGAAAATCGGTTGTTGCTGAAGCCCCATTTTTTGTAGTGAATCTAAGGGTTAAACCCTAAACCCTAAGGGTTAGGGCAAACAATAAGTATGCCTTTAAAATTAAATGCAAAATGACTATAATACCCTTTTTCAATTCTTTAATGTGTTGGAGTGTAAATTTAGTCCTATCTTAGGTTGGTGAACCACCCTAAGCCTAGCATGTGACTTATATCTCACAAATCAGCGGCAATATCAGCCAATAGTCATTGCATCAAACTTTTATATAATAAAAAGAGAGAAAAAGGCTCACTTGACTTCTCATTTTTACTTTAGCCATTCGCTCTCCAAAATCAGAAAATGGGGAGTAAGATACAAAGCCAAGATCACCCCTTAGCTTATCAAGATCAGATCATCAAGATCAGAATAAAAAATGGAGCATCAAAGTGGTATAAACCCTGATCTTAGAAATCTTTGTGATCCATGTTGTTTGATGTTGTTAGTTGTTTAATATTATGTATTAAGGTGTCTTTGAGTGATATGGGTTGATATATAGATCATAGATCTATAACACTTAGATGCATGAAGATAACATTTTAACAAATCTGGAAAAACTGGAAATATTGTGTCTGACAGTCACATGTCAGGTTTCCTAGATCCGTCCATGTTAATGTGTTTAGTGTTTTAGATGTTTGAACTTGTAGTATGTAGTAAGGACTTTGATCTGGAACTTGAATCAAGTCCAGATCAAGTGTCGATTAAAAGTTATTAAGGGTCAAAGTGCGTTGACTAGAAGTTCTGGGTAACCCAGATTTACCCAGAAATCTCTGACAATGTTTTGCAGGCCCCAGATCTTGCTGTGTTTAAGTGTTTATGACATGTTAGTGTTTTACTTGTGTAGAATGATGTATAAACTATCGATCCATGCCTCTAGAAGCTTTAGATCCTTAACAGAATCATAGATAATCGTGGTCAAACCTGCGTTGACCAACTTGTCGGAAGGAGATTCTGGGTAACCCAGAATCTTCAAGAACCGTTTCCTGACCACTACGTTGACCAGCCTTGATCTTGCTCTTGTGATGTAGTTAGGTTGATTTAGTGCTATGATGTTGTTCTATGACATACGTACTACAATCTGACATCATTAAACCACTTAAAACATGACCAGAGAACGGATTAATCAAAGCTCAAAAAGGGACCATTAACACTGCTGGAGTTTTTGGGCAACCCAGAAACTCAAGAAAATGTCTGACAAGGTTTTCTATAGATTAGATCTTGCTTTTGTGTTATGATTTGACCATGGAACTTGTTTAGAGTTGTAGTACTACATCAGTACTACAACATTAACTCACTTACAAGCCCAGAAAATATTAGGGACTTAGAGAAAATCATGATCAATGTAGTAACGTTGTGACTGGCTATGAAGTTCTGGGTTTGGCCCAAGAACACCAAGAACACCAATAGCGACAGTTTCGTCGCTATAGGGCCCTATAGTGACACTTAATTTCTGAAATTAATTATTTTAATTAATAATTAGATAAAAATAGTTTTTAATTATTAAAAATACAAAATAAATTCATAAAAATTATTTTAAAGTCAGAAAATTAGTTTTTAATTATTCTGAATATATTTCATAAATATTTAATATTTTTGGAATAATAATGGTAATTACTTTATTTAATTATAATATTAAATAAATTATTTAAAAATGATTTTAATACATGAAATATCATAAAAATTATACTATGGTATACTGAAAATATTTGAAGTTATTGTTAATGACTTTTAATATTTTATGATGAATTTCTATAATTAATTAATATTAATGATACTTAATTTATTTAATAAATTATGGAAAATTAGAATTAATGTTTTATTAATCATATAAAATGATTTAAGTGTTATAAAAATATTTTAAGTTATAAAATATAAATTTTGATATTTTTTCATGAAAATATTAATATATTAATATTAATAGCAATTATCGGATAATGGATTTAAGTGTTTAAAATCATATAAATATGATTTTAAGGTATTAAAATACTTTAATATATTATAAATATATTATAATATTATGACATATATTTCATTAATATTTGATATTAAATAAATATTAATGATAAAGGGATTATGTGGTATTTAATTCATATAAATACAATATTAATAATTGAAAATTTATAATAAATAGTAATAATTATTTTAAAATTATTACGAGCTTACGAAAAATATTTTGACTATTAATAAATTATCTTAGATAATGGTTAAGTGTCTAGACAGAGTTTAATTGAATTTAAACTCGATTTTTATCCGACAAAGCCGTCAAGATGTCAAAATTGTACCGAACTCGACTCAAACTATAAAAGTTTGACTTGAGGTTAAGTCTTATGTGTGTTATAGAGGGATATGATTATGTGATAATGTGTTTAGGTTATTTTAAATGTAAGACCCCAACTTTTTATAAATAAAGATTTAATTTCTCTATTTATCATTTTGAAATAGTAAGGGTTGATTTGATTAATGTGGTTATTTATGGGTAAAATGCGCAAATATTTCAAATAAGCAAATGATTATAAAATACTCATTGTTGTTTGGAGAATATTTGTTTGGTCGTGGAATATTCTTACTTTGTCGGGAATATTAAATGCGACCAGTGCAACCTTTTGTGGGCCCCATAACGGAAAAAACGATTGGATGAAGAAAACGACAAGTATAAGTTGTTTACAAATAACGGCGTGAAGTTATTCACTGTATTATCTTCTTTGGAATACCCGTGGGTTAAAACACGAAGTATCGCTGTTGTTGCACGCGATGCACACCAGTATTGCACCGCTTATTGATTCTTACGTAAGAAGGCGTTACTCAATAATTGTTACAAAGAATTACTGCTCAATTATTTTATTTTATTGATTCAATAATTGTTGCATTGATATTCTATATTACTGTTGTTTCAATAATTGTCACTACACAGTATTTTCTATTATCAAAGCAATAATTCATATTATCTGAATAATATTATTAGAAAACATTATTGGCAATGTCTAGAAAGTTCTGTCTAAGGAGAGGTTTGGTCACCTAATTGCGCGCCAGTAAAGAGAAATCCTTATTGGAAAGCCCCCTCTTTCCTGGGAACTGCCTGGTTGTCAATATTGTGATTCTGTAATATTATTTGTGAATAATTAATTATTGATTTATATGATGAGGAAAATATTGATTTTATGTGGATATAGATGGAGAAAATTTTTAAATGTGATAATTGTTGAAAATTAATATTTTATCTTTTTCTGATAAAATAATTCATTTGAAAATATTATTTTAATAATATATTAATGGTGATATTTTTATAATGAATGTGGGATATATGAGTATATGAGGAGGAAGAGTATTTTTGTTACATTAAATGATTAACACATGTTTTGTGTGTCGGTGGACCCCATTTTTTGACTAAAATTTGATTATAGCCCGTAAAATCGTCCGTATGCGGATTTCGGTCAATTTTTGTTTGGAATTTGGAAAAACTTTCTTCTACAAAGTTGTAGAGAATTGAATTTCGTATAAAAAGTCGTGTAATTTGAATTTTCTGATAAAAGGGCTATTTATTATGAATTATTGAAGTTCTGAATTAATTGATTATTATTTTTTTTGGAAGTTTTAATTATTTTTAATATGAAAACCGTTTTTGTCATTAATTACGGGTCTTGCATGTGATGTAGTTGCTGAATTCAGATTTAGGAAAGTGGGCGTAGGAATTTAATATATATATATATATATTAATATTTTATTAAATTTTCTGCTTTGGTGTTCTAAGCATTTTCCTATAAATAGAGTGCTTATGTTAGAATTGAAAATCACACCAGAAACTAAAGTTTTCTCTCTCTATCTCTCTCTATATTATCGAGCGTATTCTTGTGAGTATTTTGGTACTTTGAGTGTTGCTATACGGTGCAAGTTCCTTTAACACTATATCAAGTATTCCAGTCAGAAGTACTGTTTTTGCGAGGTAATGGATGTTATTTTCTTCGTAAGTGATATTATTTCTTCAATATCATTATGCCAAAATATTGGTTGGAACTTTTTATCAAATTTGAAACTTTTTCATGTCGGGGTTACTACTCATGAGTTACTATTCATGAGTTAGTATTCACGAGTTACTATTCATGAGTTACTATTCACGAGTTACTATTCACGAGTACTATTCACGAAGCATGATGATTTTTTTTGTAAAATTTCTATCTTTTAGTGTCGAAGTTACTATTCACGTATACGGTACTATTCAAGAATACGACACTATTCACAGAAAAATTAAATTTTCTTTTCTATGTCCAAGATTGTCTGTTATGATTCCTATCTTTGATTGGATCTATGTTTTGGTCTTCATTCTTGAATTTTACTCCACTCTGGTTATTTATGAAGTATTTTTGAACTTGGATCGTTTAAAGTACGAATCCTTAATATTTGTTCTTTTGTTTCACTAGATTCGTTTTCTTTAAAATATTTTTCATTATCCTCAGTCCTAAATGATGATATAACTGAATATCTTTGGCCCGTAGTGCAAAGATAAATGATTTTATGATGAATATCTTTGGCCCGTAGTGCAAAAATGAATGATGTTTAGATGAACATACGACCTAACTGGTGAATATTTTTTGGCTTTAGTAGCAAAGATGAATATTTGATTTATGATGTATATTGATTGATGTTACAGGGATAAAATATCGATGATTGACTTTTAAATTCATAGATGATAGTAGATTTCATTCTCTACTTAACTCTTCTAATGAATTGTTGTTTCCGCTGCAGTTATTGATCTAAAACTTGTTGTCTATTGTATTCTATCAGATTTTTCCCTGTTGAATACTAAGGATAATTTGTTGTACATTATCTTAGTCATAATATTCTTTATTGGGCTAGTTGAGCTCACCATTTTCCTTTTTGTTCCATTTTTCTTCTCAGGAGACGAGAATATAGCGGGAAGTAGTTGGGGTGTGGAGTAATGGTTCAAAAAAGTTGTTTTAGTAGTCCTCACTATTTTGTAAAATAGTGTATCAATAATTGTAATGAGGACTTATTTGAGTGTGGATATTGTCTAGAAGACAATATTTGTATTTAAACTCATAGTTTATGTGTTGTCGTATTTTGCACGACAATTGTATTAATGAAGTTGTAGTTGTTTCTGTACCATGTATTTGACGACTCAGAATGTGTGTTGTATACCTATTTTGGGGGCGTCACAGTTGGTATCAGAGCTTAGGGATATGATCTCTGGCAGAGATCAAAGAATAGAACTAGGAGGGGAGAGACGAGTAAATCCTTCGCTAGTGTGTCCTACCTAAGCTTATTTGTTGGTTCATTACCATAATATAGGGGTATTATGTGATTTGTTAATTTTTAAATTAACCCTTGTTTTATAAGCGAGATTTGAGAATGTCGAATTGAGAATGTTAACAATGGAGTAAATGAGACCGTGGAGACACCTTTTCTCACCAATGAGGAGAACGTGCAACAGACTGGCAATTTTCCTCCTATGAATAACACCACTGAGCAGATGATGAACGATGGTATGTTTAGGAACTTTCTAGAATTCATGTAAAACCAAACGAGAAAGACTACTGTTCAAAATGCAAGTAGAAACACTGGCAACTCACGAATGGTCACCGCTAAGCAGTTCAAGGAGTTAGGACTGCCGGAGTTTTTGGGAAAGGCAGAACCAATTATGGCAGAGTCGTGGATAAACCAGATCACTAAGATATTTGATGTCTTGGGATGCTCAGAGGAGCAAAAGGTTCCTTTCCCCACTTTCATGTTGCGAGGAGAGGCAGATTATTGGTGGGAATCCGTAAAGCGTACTCAGCCTATCACACTGAAAATGTCTTAGGATAAGTTCCAAGAATTGTTCAACGACAAGTACTTTCTCGAAAGTATTCGTCACATGAAGGAGGTAGAGTTCATCAAGCTGGAGCAAAAAAAATATGAATGTGTCGCAATACGAAGCTAAGTTTGCCGAGGTGTCTTGATTTGCATCCCATTTGGTTGATAATGAGGGGAGAATGACACGAATGTTTCTGTGAGGTTTGAAATCCAAAATACGTCAATACCTTATTTCTCACAAATATTGTTTATATTTAGATGTTATAAATAGGGCTCAGTTATTGGAGCGCGATAATGAGTTGGCTAAACAGAAGAATAATGACCAACAACTCGATGATAATCGTATTCTGGGGGAATTAGGCCATCGTAACAATGATAACCATCGTGGAGGAAATTATCATGCCAGAAATGGTAACCACTTCGGTGGAAATCATGGTCAAGATAATAGGTAAGGTGAGTCAAGTGTAAATTTCAAAAAGAGAAGTTTCAACAATGACGGAAGACGCTTAAGACCAACAAAGAAAGAAGCGAATTCTAGGGAGGAGAAAGACCGCCATTAGATGATCTGAGATCACGGAGAAGAGGGACACATATGTCCAAACTGTTACAAACTTCCAGGGTATGTTTTAGTTGTGGAAAGGACGGTCATATAGCTCGATATTGTCCTGTAGCGAAACCAAGTCCAGCGGGGATGGTGACTCCAAAGGCTGTCCCGGACAAGTCAAAGTCATCGGTTCTTGGAAGAGCATTTTTTGTGACTTCTCAAAAAGCGAGTAACCCGAACGAAGTTAGCACGGGTTAGTTAATTATAAATTTTTGTGAAGTTATACCTTATTAGATACCGGTTATACCCATTCATTTATCTCTCCTGCTTATACTCAACGTTTAAACTTGACTCTGGAGAAAATTAGACTTTGACTTATTTGGTGAAACTCCGTTAGGAGAAACATTCGTTACATCCGCTGTTTATAAATCTTGTTTGATCCAAGTTGGCACCATCACATTACCTGTTGACCTTATTTCTTTAAAAATACTTGCATTTGATGTGACCTTAGGGATTGATTGGTCAACTACTCATCATGCTAAAATTGATTGCTTTCGTAAGGTTGTTAGTTTTCATATTCCTAAGCAAATTGCTATTCGAATTCAAGCAACCAAACCATTGAAGTCAAACACTTTAATATCAAGCCATAAAGTCATTCGTTAATTGAAAAATGGATGTCAAGTTTTTTTAGCCCATGTCATGGACTTGAACAAAAATACGTCAGATTTGAATGATATTTCTGTTGTTAGTAAATTTCCTGACGTATTTCCTAAAGAATTTCCTGGCCTACTACCAGAGCGTGATATTGAATTTTGTATCGAATTTGAACCCGGTACAAAACCCATTTCTAAAATCTCATATCGAATGGCTCCTATTGAACTTCAGGAGTTAAAAACCCAACTATAGAAGTTGATAATCGAGCCTCTATCTGGTTACTTCTTTTGTGCAATGCATTGAAGCCAGACTCTCCGTAGGGGACGCCATATTTGTGTGGTAGTAAACTGATAGGTACCATTGTGAGTTGCTATCCAAGATTGGGATATGAGTCACAGTTGAGAGTAACCTAAGTCAGTAATTGAAATAAGTAGCTTTCTAGGCTTAGCTGGTTACTATCGGTGATTCGTGGAAGGATTTTATCGAATCGATACTCTATTAACTCAGCTGACTCGAAAAGATACAAAATTCGAATGGAGCGAGGAATGTGAGAAGAGCTTCTAAGAACTCAACATGCGGCAATGACGTTGGCTCGAGATGTTGAAAGATTACGACCATACCATTCAATACCATCCTGAAAAAAAAACGGACGTGGTAGGTGACGCGTTGAAGATCGTATGCGTTTACGAGTGCGATATTATTAACACAAAGACCCATTTCGTACGACTTGCAGAAGATGGAGATAGAGTTAAAGATTCAAAGAACCTGCATGAACATAACGAATATACGATTAGAATCGAATTTAATCGATAAAGTTAAAACCGCTCAAGCTACACACCGGAGCTGATGAATATGAAGAAGGAGGTGCAAGAAGTTGTTATTCCAAAAGCGAGAATCGGCGATGTGAGGAAAGCTCAAACCTTCGATTTATTAGTTAATTTGAGATTCTCGATCAAGTAGGAACTGTGGCCTATAGACACATTTTACCGCCAAGTATGACGTGTGTTCATAACGTTTTTCGCGTTTCGATGTTACGTAAATATGTGGATGACCCGAACCACATTATTGAGTTAGAAGCAGACGAGAAAGCACAAGATTTAACGTACAAGGAGGTACCAGTTAAGATCTTGGATAGGAAGGAGCATGTCCTACGCACGTCAATTTCAAGGATGAAATTTCATAAGGAGGGGAGGTTGTAAGACCCCAACTTTTTATAAATAAAGATTTAATTTCTCTATTTATCATTTTGAAATAGTAAGGGTTGATTTGATTAATGTGGTTAGTTATGGGTAAAATGCGCAAATATTTCAAATAAACAAGTGGTTATAAAATACTCATTGTTGTCGGAGAATATTAGTTTGGTCGTGGAATATTCTTGCTGTCGGGGAATATTCTTACGACGACGAAATCTTGTGTGGGACCCATAACGGAAAGCGATTGGATGAAGAAAACGACAAGTATAAGTTGTTTACAAATAACGGCGTAGTTGTTACCGTTAATACTGTTGGAATACCCAGTGGTTAAAACAAGAATACTGCGTTGTTACAAGAAGAAGACCATTGGTATTGCAACAATTATTGCTTCTTACGTAAGAAGGCACTACTCAATAATTGTTACAGTAATTACTGTTCAGTATTTTATTTTATTGATTCAATAATTGTTGCATTGATATTCAATATTACTGTTGTTTCAATAATTGTCACTACGTAGTATTTTCCATTATCGAAGCAATAATTCATATTATCTGAATAATATTATTAGAAAACATTATTGGCAATGTCTAGAAAGTTCTATCTAAGGAGAGGTTTGGTCACCTAATTGCGCGCCAGCAAGGAGAAATCCTTATTGGAAAGCCCCATCTTTCTTGGGAACTGCCTGGTTGTCAATATTGTGATTCTGTAATATTATATGTGAATAATTAATTATTGATTTATATGATGAGGACAATATTGATTTTATGTGGATATAGATGGAGAAAATTTTTAAATGTGACAATTGTTGAAAATTGATATTTTATTTTTTTCTGATAAAATAATTCATTTGAATATATTATTTAAATAATATATTAATGGTGATATTTTTACAATGAATGTGGGATATATGAGTATATGAGGAGGAAGAGTATTTTTGTTGCATTAAATGATTAACACATATTTTGTGTGTCGGTGGACCCCATTTCTTGACTGAAATTTGATTATAGCATGTAAAATCGTCCTTATGTGGATTTCGGTCAATTTCTGTTTGGAATTTGAAAAAACTTTCTTCTACAAAGTTGTAGAGAATTGAATTTCCTATAAAAATATGCGAGATTCAAATTTTCTGATAAAAGGGCTATTTATTATGAATTATTGAAGTTCCGGATTAATTGATTATTTTTTTTTGAAGTTTTAATTATTTTTAATATGAAAAACGTTTTTGTCATTAATTGTGGGTCTTGCATGTGATGTAGTTGCTGAATTCAGATTTAGGAAAGTGGACATAGGAATTTAATATATATATATATATATATATATATATATTAATATTTTATTAAATTTTCTGCTTTGGTGTTCTAAGCATTTTCCTATAAATAGGGTGCTTAGGTTAGAATTAAAAATCAAACCAGAAACTAAAGTTTTCTCTCTCTATATTATCGAGCGTATTCTTGTGAGTATTTTGGTACTTTGAGTGTTGCTATACGGTGCAAGTTCCTTCAACACTATATTTAGTATTCCAGTCAGAAGTACTGTTTTTGCGGTAAGGGATGTTATTTTCTTCGTAAGTGATATTATTTCTTCAATATCATTATGCCAAAATATTGGTTGGAACTTTTTATCAAATTTGGAACTTTTTTATGTCGGGGTTACTATTCATGAGTTACTATTCACGAGTTACTATTCACGAGTACTATTCACAAAGCATGATGATTTTTTTGTGAAATTTCTATCATTTAGTGTCGGAGTTACTATTCACGTATACGACACTATTCACGTATACGGCACTATTCACGAATATGACACTATTCACAGAAAAATTAAATTTTCTTTTCTGTGTCCAAGATTGTCTATTATGATTCCTATCTTTGATTAGATCTATGTTTTGGTCTTCATTCTTGAATTTTACTCCACTCTGGTTATTTATGAAGTATTTTTGAACTTGGATCGTTTAAAGTACGAATCCTTAATATTTGTTCTTTTGTTTCACTGGATTCGTTTTCTTTAAAATATTTTTCATCATCCTCGGTCCTAAATGATGATATAATCGAATATCTTTGGCCAGAGTGCAAAGATGAATGATTTTATGATGAATATCTTTGGCCGTAGTCAAAGATGAATGGTATTTAGATGAACATGACCAACTGGTGAATATCTTTGGCCTGTAGTGCAAAGATGAATATTTGATTTATGATGTATATTGATTGATGTTACAGGGATGAAATATCGATGATGGACTTTTAAATTCATAGATGATAGTAGATTTCATTCTCTACTTAACTCTTCTAATGAATTGTTGTTTCCGCTGCAGTTGTTGATCTAAAACTTGTTGTCTATTGTATTCTATCAGATTTTTCCCTGTTGAAGACTAAGAATATTTTGTGTACATTATCTTAGTTATAATATTCTTGACTGGGCTAGTTGAGCTCACCCTTTTCCTTTTTGTTCCATTTTTCTTCTTAGGAGACGAGAATATAGCGGGAAGTAGTTGGGGTGTGTAGTAATGGTTCAAGACTGTTGTTTTAGTAGTCCTCACTATTTTGTAAAATAGTGTATCAATAATTGTAATGAGGACTTATTTGAGTGTGGATATTGTCTAGAAGACAATATTTGTATTTAAACTCACAGTTTCTGTGTTGTCGTATTTTGCACGACAATTGTATTAATGAAGTTATAGTTGTTTCTGTACCATGTATTTGACGACTCAGAATGGGTGTTGTATACCTATTTTGGGGGCGTCACATTAAATACTGTGATGATATTATTCTAATTTGTATATTGATATTATTTATATATTAGGTCTTCAGACAAAGCTAGATAATTTGCGTAACCATAATCAACGGAACAAGCAAGTTTTCTGATTGCAATGTGTAAGAATTATTAAATCATACTCTGTGCATACTGCATGTATTCATCAGGTATGAAAGGATGATCACCTTCATTACCATTCGGTCCAGATATATATATATATATATATATATATATATATCATGTTCAATGTTCGTTCAACTATGTAAAATTTGTTCATGCTAGTTTGCAATTATATTGTAGAACTGTAGCTAGCGTTTATTCAATTCTTTCCATCATGATATATCCTTAAATTATTGAACTTAAACTTGCTGGGAAAACTTATTGCTCACCCTTGCTATATCATGATTAACATCACAGATTAAGACGAATACGTCGGATACAGGAAAAATAAGCCAAGTTCAGCTTGGAATAATTTGAGCAGATAATTGTAATAGTATAGTATGATAATAATGTTATATGTTAGACATGTTATGAATTATGTATAAGTTAAGGTTACTCGACCTTGGGGAATAGTGTGTAATGTTTATTGTATAAACAATTTATGTTTATATCTTCCGCAATAGTTGTAGAATGATTATACCAGATCCGCGAGATTTGGGACCCAGATTTGGGATTGTCACAGTTGGTATCAAAGCTGTAGGTTATGAACCTTAGGTAGGAATACCTGAGACTAATAACCGCAGTGATTATGATAAGTACTAACTAAAATAGAGTTAGTGTGTCGGTAAGATTCAAAGACGAATCTATGCGAGTTATAAGATACGAAGTTCCTTAACTCTGATAATAAATGTGAACAATAGTGATGAATAGATAGAGTCTAAAAGACTAAAAATACAGTGATAGGAGATCGTAAAACAAAACGATCATAATATAGAAATGAATCGTAATTTATATGGTGAGATCACCCCGTGATCTGATAAGGTGATACCAGGGAAAAGAATTAAGCGAATGATTGACAAGTTTATGGCAAGAATATTGTGTCAGTTGTACTATGAATTGGTACAGATTCAGGAAAGGATTATGAATACGAGTTGAATGAAATTCTTATTGAGAAGGGAGTTAAGATTAGGTTTGTGTCGCGCTATTTTCTATATGCATGTGAAGAGGGTGATTCCTTTCTCATGTGTATATCAGATATATAAGGTATAGATAGAGAATATCAGGTTAAGTACGAGTTCTTAAAACTGATATTTATGATACGTTCGTGACTCATAATTATATGAAACGTTTATGAACCCCTCAACGAATGGACGCCAAATGTCTGACTAGGACAAGTTCTTAAACTCATATGATTGTGGAAAGTTCTTGAACTCATGAGTGTGGTTTGACGAACTGGGAATAATTATGTGTATTAAGGATAATAGGAATAAATAGATTATTAAGCAATTATTATTATTGGAGACTTAAGTTTTCCAAATCTTCTAGCTACGTTAGACTCACAATTTTTGACATCAAGTTAAATACGAACTATGTGCTTTTGAAAATAAATTTTTATTCTCCACTCCGGGTGACCATTGTGTATGAGTTGACTTCGGGCCACCGACACATTGTTACCTGTTGAGGTAATAAAACTAATTTGTAATGCTTTTTGAATGATTTAAAGTATAGTCTATGCTACGTGTTTCAACTAGAACATAATGATTTGAAATATCAAAATATATTTTTTATTTATCACTTATGTACTATGTAACCTTGTGCAGAGAAGATAAAAAGTTGATGGAGTTGTAAATGCAGGAATACTTAGTGTTAAATTTGATCTAAAGTCGTTGTTCCACTATTGTATGATGTGTTATGATAAAGTCACTCGATGACGGCATCCTCAAACGGGCTGTTAATACAGTACGACATCATGACGTCATTTTCAAACAATTTAAAAATTTTAATTTGCCAACGGGGTTTTGGCTACACACATTCGTATTTTGATTGAAATTGATTATTGATATGATTCTAAGCTATTTGATTCGGCTAGATCAACGTTTATGAAAATTCTAAGCGTTCTTTGAAAATTTTCCCGAACCAAATTATTTTGGTGCGGAATCCGATAAGATTGAGGTATAATTTTTGTGTTTATGGCAGAGACGACAAACAGATTCGACCAGCAGTACTTAATAAGTACAGGGCATACCAGGCTAATTAACCACTTTTTCCGTAAGTTATGATGGTTTACGGATGAATTTTTATAAAACCATTGCGAAAATGACAAACATTAGTCTATATATCTTCTCAGCACAATTTAAATTTTTTAACTCTTGTGAGGAATGTATTGGGTAACATATGATACGGTGTATGAATGGTGTATGGTGCATGGTGTAAGGTAAATTTTAGGGACAAAATTTATAGAAGAATGGGTGAATGTGACAACCCGAGAATTTGGATATTTATTAAATCTTAAAATATTTAATTAAGGTTAAATAATAAACCTAGACATAAAATAAGTGAATGGATTTGAGATTTCCGAGAAGGAATTTTGTGAATTTAAAATTTTGTGTTGAATTATTCAGGATTAAGTATATACGTGAATATGTTCTGTGTATATAGTTATAAATGTGTACAATATATGGTTAAGGGTCAAGGGTTGAACATATAGTATATATCATTGGCCAACCCTAATAGTATATTAAGAACGTTAACGTTCAACTAAAAAATTCTCACAATTAAGAAAAAACCCTAAAACCGGTTCTGGAAACCCTAATTCCAGTTCCGAGAATTCAAAACCCTAATTTGGAAGTTGAAAACCCTAGTTTAGGAATGAAAATGGTAATATAAGGTTTAAACGTTATTATTAATAACCTAATTAGGGATAACCCTAATATAT
Organism: Panax quinquefolius; assembly: GCA_020205615.1. Taxonomy (NCBI): domain Eukaryota; kingdom Viridiplantae; phylum Streptophyta; class Magnoliopsida; order Apiales; family Araliaceae; genus Panax; species Panax quinquefolius. The sequence continues at coordinate 95,924,730 of CM035172.1, read as the reverse complement.
TTAGAAAACCCTAATTTCTGGATTAGAAACCCTAATTTATAATTAGGGAAAACCTAATTGTTAATTTAATTATTTTAATGTTAATTAGGAAACATTAATCCTAATTTTCAAGTTATAAGTAATTAGAAAACCATAATCTAATTAAGAAACCTAATTTCTAAATTAGAAAGATTATTTTCTATTTAAAACCCTAATTCTTGGGTTATAAATCCTAATGTACAATTATGACCCTAATTGCTAAATTAGCAATTTTAATTAGGAATTAATAATCCTAATTAGCAAGCTTGAATTATGTTTAGGAAATTTTAATATAATTATCGAATCCTAATTATAATTTAGAAATATTAATTTTCAATTTTGAAAACCGAAATTTGGAAATTTTAGAAATTAAATTACAAAAATCTAAGGGTTAAAACCTAAACCCTATGGGTTAAACCCTAAACCCTAAGGGTTACATCCTAAACCCTAAGGGTTAGGGCAAATGACAAGTATGCCTTTAAAATTAAATGCTAAATGACTATAATACCGTTTTTGAATTCTTTAATGTGTTGGAGTGTAAATCTAGTCCTATCTTGGGTTGGTGAACCACCTTAAGCCTAACATGTGACTTATATCTCACAAATCAGTAATATTATCAGCCAACATTCATTAGATCATACTTTTATAGATTAAAAAGAGAGAAAAAGGCTCTATCGACGTCGGGATTTTTTAATGTCCCTTTTCGTTACTTATTCTTTGGTGTTCTCATGTTAGGTGAGATTTGTTTGAAAAAAACAAGGGAAAAAGGTCCAACATGTATAATGACGATTGGACTGTAAGTGTCGCCAGTTGGTTTTTTAAATGGTTGTACCAACCCAACAGAGAAAAGGTTTGCACATTGACCCAGTGATGCGACACTGGTTAACGGGTCGGTGAAACCGAGATTCATTAGGGTCCGGGGACTTGGTTATGCGGAGGGAAGGTGTTAGGCAACCCCCGACATCCGTGTTACCATGGTGACCGCCTCTTTTCAATAAACTATTATCTAAATGTGTGTGTGTGTGGGTCAATGTGCTGTTATTTGGAAGTAGTGTGAGGCCTCATTCGCACCTATATACACAGGGTTTGAATTTGTGTAAAAATTCAGTTTTTAGCAAGATATGGCAGTGATGTTTGGTAAAAGAGGTTTTTCAAACCCTGATGCTCAATAGTATTTGAAACCTTTTGATACTTCCATTTTATTAAGTGTTCAACTTGATTGATTTTATTTTATAGATGCGAGGCATCCGTATATAAATAATATACTAAATAATGCCGAATTCCTCATGGGTATAGAAACCATCTGAGGAAATTCAGACACCGCATAATAATTTACAAGCTGCTTACAGCTGAAAAATGTCCATCACGGGGACCGAATCTAGATTCAATGGGCTGAATCTGTGATCACATGATTCCTATGCGCACATGATGCCGCAATTTGTATGAAAGAAGTAAGCAGGTATATATATATTTACAGACAAGATCACCAACCACAAAGCACCTCCATGGGGGATTAGAAAGGTAAATAAAGTCAGAAGCTATCAACATACTAAGAAATTCTAAAGCGATTTAAACGTAAATAAAGTCAGAAGAGGCGGTCATCAACCGCCACGGAGGAACTCCAAAGGGACAAAATGTAAATAAATCTATAAAGAAATCAACGCCACGCGAAGTAACTCCAGGCGATTTAAACGTAAGGAAAAAGCTATAAAAGCGATCAACCACCACGAAGTAAACTCTGTGTGGGGCGAATATATATATATATATATATATATATATATATATATATATATATATATAAACGATAAACGAGGATGTAAAATCCGAGCTCATTGAATGAGTTCGACAACAGCTTCATATATTTATATATATATATATATATATATATATATATATATATATTAAAGCGATAAACGCACTGCACTAAAAGTTCAGGCTCAATCGAGGCATAACTCGATAATGTTAGTCCATATATATAAATATATATATATATATATATATATATATATATATATATATATATATATAAACTGAAATAAAACCACGAATGAAATCCTCGACAAACGCATCAATGACCGACTCTCAACGTGAAAAAGTGTGTGTGCAAAGATGAAGAGAAAGGCTTTAAAGTGTGTGAGAAGGCATACAGTGGGCTGCCAAAGAAGACTTCTTTATCTTTAAAGTGGGTAAACACTTGTTTTTGTAGGTACAAAAGAAGCTATATATGAGCTCACAAGTTTTAAAATGAGAAAGTACACTGTATGGGGTGAGTGCAGAGCAAATTGGGCAGGGCTTCCTCGCCATTTTCTCTTACAAAATGGCCACCCCAAGCCCTCTATTTATAGAAGGGGGAGCCGAAGGTGTACCTTCTGTAGTAGCAGGTGTACCTGCTACTACCCGGGGTGCCCCGGGCAGTGTGGGTCCCGCCTTGTCGAAGTACGTACACTCAAATAATGCGCTGTTCGCTCGGTCGTTCATAACTTTCAATCCGGAGTCTGATGGAAGCGTTCCATACCATTCTGGAAAGCTCTTTTCGAGAGCTACACAATGACATAGGATTTTCCTTTTTTTATTCCAGGAAGATGGGTCCATGATCGAAATGGCATTCCCGGGTTTCTGTCAAGCAGTTTGTTGAGCTATTTTGCGTAGTTTGCGCTCGAAAGTTATGATATGGTTCTTGTGAGACTTCTATTTAAGTAATTTGAGTTGAAATGAGTTGATTTCATGTGATTTGAAGTTATGTTGGCAAAATGACTATTTTGCCCCTGCTGGGGTTATCTCCGGTTTTCGCGCAATTGTAGCAGTCTTTTCTCAAGGTTATCTCTGAGGTTATCATGTTGTTGGCTTTGAATGTCCTCAGGGTAATCTCTGAGGTTGGCTTGACCTCTTAGGGTTATCTCCAGGCTTTGCACTTGATGTTGTGGTTCTCCAGGGTTATCTCTAGAGTGTGAAAAAGACGCTTTTGCCCTCCTGCATAGTTAGTAACAGGAAAAGAAAATTTTGAGTGTCTACAGATGTCCCTCTTTATCAAGTTCATGCAATGCAATGGAATGGACATGATAAAGATTAGTAGACACTTGAAACATGTCAAGGTATTTATAATGATGCAAATCACAATGTAGTGAAGGTTTATGATGAATGTGAAAATGTTTTCGCAAATCACACTTGGGTGCTTGTGCCCCATTTCCTTGAGCGCTTGATTTGAAATCTGGTTGAACTGATGACTTGAATGTCGCTGACATCCCTAGAGGGTGCAACTCGTTCTTTCGCTGTCCAGATTTGAACTTTGGTGTAGAGGCCTCAACTGATGTGGACTTGACGCAGGTTAACATGTTTGATGGTGTAGATTTCTTTAACTAGACCTTTCGTCGTTGGCCATCTGCTCCTGAGTTAAGAACTTTCTTGAGAATTTTCCCTTCTTTCATAGGGGCAAGCTAATGTCGCCATGATTTCGTTCAATCTTGGAATTAGAAAAATGCCCCAGTCCTTTCACATGTTGTTACCGGGGATTTATACGAGAAACTCTCTTTGTTGACCAAATCGCGAGTGAATAATATCTGAATCGCCATTGAGATGATGATGGACCATTCTGATGGCACTGACTGGTGCATTTTACACTTTAGGATGGTTGATAAATGCCCAAGTGTTGAGTTGTCGCTGCTTTCGAGATTGCCCCCAATCTTGTCGTAAGGGATCCAATATTTGATTGTCGCCAATTTTGAAATTTTCCCAGCCTTGCTTGTTGTTTGGGGTAGTTGCTTTGACAGATGGGCTGATAAGATGTCGAAATCGCGAGAAGCTTTTACCTCTATACCATATGGTGAACATGTAGTGAATGTGGGCTTTAATGTTGATAGCTCTTTATTGTAGAGATGTCGCTCTAGTTGAGAGAGATGATGCTCTAACTCATAGGGATACCGCTGTTGTTGAGCGGGATGAGGCCAGATCATCCATAGATGTAGTGATTGTTGAGTGGGATAACGCTATATCTACCCAAAATATCGCATGTAGTTGGCGGTGGATTTGTTGGCTCGTGTAGAGACCCTTTGTCAGGAGATCATAGCGTTACCTCCTTCTTCTAAGAGGGAATCCATGTTGGACTTGATAGCCCGCGTATACACTGATTTGTAGATGGGCTTGTATTTTCCTGGACATACTAGCTTAGCCATTTTGTCATGTACAGTACACATTGTATATATCAAACAACATTATATCTGGTAGGGAAATATATGTTGATTCACTTTCCTTTTAGTTGTTCCTTGTTACTTGCTTGATATTTGCTTGTTTCTCCAGGACTTTGTGATTTGGATGTATTCTAAACTCCTCCTTGATGGATGGATAGTGAGATATCTCAGGATTTTCAGAATGGATCGTCGATCTGTGTGTATTCCCTACCATCTTTGGTGTCTTGGGACTTGTTTTTGTATGTGGTTACAGATATAAATATGTTTGTTTTTGTTTTTTTTGTGGTGAGACGGACCATAAAGATGGATGTCTACGTACTCCCGTGTATTGGGGAGATCAGGTCGACGTAATTCGCCCTAGTGTAAGAGGTTCAACGCTGTATGTGGCAGAAAGGGTGTCGGAATGTTTTTGTTGTTTTTGTAAGGTGAAGGGCGTAGAAATGTTTTTGTTGTTTTTGTTTTATTGCGACTGGGCCATAAAGATGGTTGCCTACGTACTCCTATTGAAAAGGAGATCAGGTCGGCGTAGTTCGCCCTTTGTGTAGGGCGGATTGCAGGTGAAAAGTTTAATCCTATGTACAGGATATATTGAAGTTGGGAAAGGTTTAATCCCTGGTTAGATAACCGAAGTTGTATGAAATGAAGTGAAACCAGGCTACTGGTTTGAAAAGTGTGTTTTTTCCTGATGGGCAGATGGGTAAAAAGGAAAGGCGGTATGTAGTGAGGGTTTAAAGAACCTGAAATGACTGGTGATCTGATGATCCAAAACCAGGATGTTCGCTTGATGGTAACCTCAGATATAGTACCATTTCACGATGTCCGAATTGATGAGTTGTAGAAATTCATCGCCATCTATTTCCCATAATCTGAAAGCGCCTCCTGTCAATATGTAACACCCCGAAATCCGGTCTATCTTCACACCTGAATTTCGTACGTCACGAGTACATCCTTCATCCAACATACATCATTATATAACGAAATATAACAACATACATTCTCAAATCCCAGGTTTTGGAAACCTTATAACCTTTTTCATTACAAATAATGATAATTACATTATTCATTTCATCTTACAAGAGTGACTTTTATCCGCCACCAAGGATACATAACAGTTCATTAAACTAGTCTATAATTCAATTTCATCTTTTTATATTACAAATCTTTGCTTGATCTTCTCTCTCATTCACATTCTGAAAAGCAATTCATCTGGAGACCGTCAGCTTGATCTTTACGAGATCCTTAAGTTCTTCTAACCTTGTTCGCTGAAAATTGTTTTTCATTTAAAGCAAGTGTGAGCATTCAATTGCCCAGCAAGTCATAACAGTTGAACAAACAACTTCAGAATTAAAACATTTCTTTAGAAATTCTATAACCGAACAAAGGTTATGAAACAGCTTGAATAATAGGAATTGTCTCGATTCCTATCATCTTAAAACATCAGTCATTTTCACTTTAAAATACTTTCATGCTTCTACCTTTTTCATACACATCCTATCTGGCTAGAATCATTAGCATAGACTTAACAATAACGGTTCATGTATAAACAGAACATACTTGTATTGAAAAGCTCAATTACAGAATAATGCATATCATAGAAACACCGAAGTGTTCAAATTATGGCTCAAGGCCTCATACATTCTACCACCTTGTACATACATCGCACACATGCACATAGACAAGACTTCTCAAGTACAACATCTGAGAAGTTTAAGAAACTAAAATTCATGTAATATAAAATGAAGTTAGAAACTTGCCTTTACGCCCACTTCTACGACTTACGACTGACTTCATTTTTCAATTCCTATATAACACATAAGGAGAAAACATAAACACCAATTAGTCATATATTAAACTTACACATTGGTTTATTTAGTTTTACTTCTTAGGGTTCGCGTTCTTGCAATATAAGTTTACGCGACTAACTTCCTTTACCAGTTTACGACTTTAAGACATACGGAGATGTCTTACTCAAAACGCTCATCATCTTGGATGATTTATATTCTTATCTTATCCGAACCATTAAACTTAATGTTTGTTAAAGTCAATTTCTTATTTCTTATGGCTTTCTGACAACTAAATGTCATCCCTTTGGATTCATTCTTTATCGACTCACATTCGGCTTTCATTAATCTTATTACCGTTTGTTACAGCTTTCTTGATAATTCCCATCTTATTAATACTTTTGTTATCCATTATACGCACCCCATGTTCATTACCCTCGTCGCTCAACGTCTAAGGAATCACAACCATAGCAATCCCTCATGTTCGTTCATCGCGACTATGGTCCCCGGAACATCGGTTACGTAACCCACATTTATATTCTTTATCAATTAATCTTGCGTAATCTTTACGTTTAACCTTTAACAAAGGTTTACATTACTTGATTAAGTGTTACATTAGTTGAATATTATATTCTTTATCTTCCCTTACATTTCCCCAAGAGTCGAAAGCGCTTAAAAGCTCATCTCTCGCTTTTTCTCCAACATCAAGGCGTTGCTGCGGCGCCACTCCCTTCTTTATCTCTCACGCTGCGGCATAACTCTCCAGAAGTTTATGGCCGAGCTCGCACTGCGGCGCCACCTCCCAAGGCTCAGCTAGCGCTGCAGCGCTGAGCCTAAACCCTAGAAAAAATTAAGTGTTAAATCCGATTTGAGACGCTTACTTCTCGATCTCATAACTCCTTCATTATAACTCGGAACGAGGTCGTTTCAAAGCCATTATCTTCCTTATCTTACTTACTTTAATACCTCTTGAGCAAAAATTCATTCTAAATCCATTAACGTGCCATTCGATTGGCTTGATTTTCACCCTTTGTTCATTTTACATTTTTAACTCTCTTCGTTCATTCGTCCGTAATTCGGTCATCCGAACTCGGAACTCGTTCGTTCTTGAGTCCACAAATCACGTTTTCTATGTTCTCTTACTTTCTTATGAAACCCTACCCACTCGGGTTCATTTACTAACTTTCAAATTCTCGTTTGTCTTTTATGAAATTTTTGCCATAACTTCGTTATAGCTAAGTTTTAATCCGTTCTTCATGAACGTTTCTACCGTTCCTAACCAAGAAATACACATATAACTTATACGTGATGGTTTTAAACTTGTGCATTAACAACTATTATCCTACGATGGTTTTAAATTTGTCCATCAACAACGTTCTTCGTGTTCTTCGCGTGTTCTTCGTTCGTTCTTCATTTTAATCGATATTTTAGATTATGATTTCACTTTTTATTGAATTTGATGTTATAAAACACCATTATTTACTTATTTCACCTACTTATTCATATAATCCACTCAGATCGTTCTAATTCATTACGAATTTTATACTTCCTTAAGAAATTTATTAACTAAACTTCAAATTTATTATTTCTTCTTTTCTCATGATTTCAACCATATGAAATCATCTCTAACCTTATCTACTTCTTATCTTTATTAAGTTATGTTTTTAAACATAAAAACTTAAAGAAAATTTATAAAAGACAAGGTTTCAGATTACCGTTCTTCTTTATTTTTCTTCCGCTAGACAAAGCCGACGATTTGCTAGCTTTTCTATTTCACGAGGACTTTCGATCCGATCATTCATGTTCATGTTCCTTCTCTCTCTTCATCCGAACCTCTCTCTCTCTCTCTCTCTAGATATAGGATTTTCAAAATCCCATATAATGATTTAAGCTTCCTATTTATAGAATTTCCTAGCTAAGGGCATTTTAGTCATTTTGCCCCCTAACCTCCATACTATTCATGGCTTAAGGACTAAGTTAACTTACTCCTTAAGTTTACTTAACACTTAAGTCTACTTAGCCTTTAAGTTTGCTTAACTCTTAAGTTTACTTAAACTTTAAGTTTGCTTAACTCTTAAGTTTACTTAACCTTTAAGTTTGATTAACTCTTAAGTTTACTTAACCTTTAAGTTTACTTAACCCTTAAGCATAAGCACTTTACTTAGCTATTAAGTTTACTTAATCATTACTTAACTTATCCTTTACTTAGCCATTAAAACTAATCGTATTCTACGCATCTCATTCTCGTATTTTCTTCGTATATAGTTCGTACGATATTCGTATTATACGTCATACCAACCCTCTTGCTATACTCATATTCCTCACGCATAATAATCCTAATTATTATACGTAAACATTAAATTCTCTAACTCACTTTTCCTAACCCTTAGGTTTTGAGTCCAGTAGGCAAAAACTTCGTTTTGCCATAATCAAAATATTTTTGAATATTCCATCCTGCCTCAACATTTTACATAATCAATAACTTCTCGAATTTCAAAAAATCTCTAAAGGTAAATGGATGAATAGTGCCTATTTCGTCTTTTTCCCCAAAAAATATTTTGTTCCCTGAAAACTTTTATTTTTGTCTTGAAAATTCTTATTCGCTCAATCTAGCTCGTGAGCGTAATACTTCGATTAATAATCATCCTAGGTTCTAGAACGATTAATAAACACATAAACACATAATAGTATTAATAAAAATTAGTTTTATTAATAACTAATTCTTTAAACCTAAATTCTGGACGATCCGAATTTCCGGGTCATCACACAATACCTCCTTGACAATAAACGAGCCTTCCCAGTTTGGAGCGAATTTTCCTTTAGACTTATCTTGGTTGTCAATGATATTCTTCAAAACTAAGTCATGTTGTTTGAACTGCCGTAGTCGGACTTTTCTGTTGTAGGATCTTCTTTACAAGTAGAGGGCCGCTCATGTCCGGGCCACATACTACCCCATGGATTTCATCCATGAGCCTTTAAGCTTGGTCCTCATCCAGACATCTGAGTAGACCTCGTCTTGCATCTCTTTTGTAGAGTACATCTCCGCTCAGGTAGAATTTCGTAGCAAGTCGATGTATCCGCCTTTTCTCAGTCGGGCTCGCCTCAGCGGGTGTAGATCTATATTATGAGTGTTTATAGACATGCTGATATCAAGGATGCTGGATGGGAGGTAGCTCATCTGATACTTCTCCAATGTAATTCACATAGGCTGAAGCCTTTTGTTGGGCAAATATGAGGGTTGGCATGTCTTCCTTGTCATGTATGTTGATCAAAGAGGCCAAGGTTGCTAGCGCATCTGTAAAATCATTCTTATTTCGAGGAATGTGGAGGAAGGATTTTTTTCTTCAAACTCAAAGCCATCTCAGAGAACTCCGCCGATGGTAAAGCGTGGCCTCAGAGAACTTTTTGAAGAGATTTTTCTTTCTTTTTAATTTCATTTTTCTTTTTTCTTTTTCTTTTTCTTTTTCTTTTTCTTTTTCTTTCTTTTCTTTTTCTTTCTTTCTTTTTTTTCTTTTTTTTTTTTTTTATGCATTAGATCGTGGAAAAGAGCCATATGGCTCACTGATAGGTAGCTCAAGCATTGATGAGGCCGAATGAAAATCGTCTGTAGCAAAGGGCTCCCCAAGGCATGATGAATGAAGTTTTCTCATGATCATCTTCAGCAACCATGATTTGATGGTACTCCGTGAAGCAATCAGCAAAGGAGTACATGTCATATCAAGCTCTATTATCAATGAGTATGTGGATGAATGGCACGGGAAAGCTATCTTTGAGGCAAACTTTATTCAAATCTCTATAATCCACACAAACTCGCACCTCCCCTCCAGGTTTCGGCACGGGGATTATGTTGGATAGCCATTCAGGGTATGTTGACACCATGAGGATGCCGGCTTGAAATTGTTTCACAATTTCTTCTTTAATTTTTAACTTCCACTCAGGTTTTAATCGCCTGAGCTTCGGCTTGGGTTTGTCTTCGACCCATTCTTTGATCTCATGAGGTATCTCATAGTCCACTTGTATTTCCATCAAGTCTGAGTCCAACTTTACATCAAAGTTACAGTTCTTATGGAGAATAAGTACCTCATCAGCAAGTCTAGGCACATCTAATTTTAGAGTCCTGAATCAACATGCTCTCACCTGATATATGAAATTGTTCAATCACACAAAGTATTAACATGTAATGAAAAAAGTAATTGCTAATATTGTACAGAAAAAGTAAGCAGTTATTGTTATCTATAGGGCAGAATAAGTTTTTACCCGCTTTACCTCGTCGACCAATGCAAGGAGTGTTGCTCCAATTGTCAAGGGCAAAGTCCTGATGGACTGCAGTGATGGAGGGGTTGTCATCATCCTCCTTCTCCTGAATGATGACTATTACGTCTGGGCAATCATCGTCTGGGGTGTATCTGTTTATATATTCATCATGGACAATAGTGTGTATGCTTGACATCATTTTTATAATGTCTTGTTTAATTCTTCGTTCCTCTTCTTCCACTCTGGGGTTTGGAACAAAGACTTCTTTTTCCCTTTTCGGTATCGGCTTGGGAAATAACATAGCCATTATGCTGGCTGGCACCTTTACAGGAGGTTGTGAGGACTCAAGAGTTATAGGTGAAGATAATCGCTGTGTGGATGAAGGAATATTTATGTGCTTATGAGGATTCCTGCGACTGGAACTAGCAGTATCCGGACCTTGGGTTCCTCCTTGTGCGGAGGATTCAGCATGTACGGAATCCTTGTACCCTGAGTAGATTGGTGTAGTTCTTTGAGTAGAACAACCAAATCTCTAATTTGTTTGCTTAATCCGTCGAATTCTTTGCGAGAAACTGGATTAAGGTGAGTCTGGTCAGATGACGACATGATTGACTATAGGCCTGTAGCCTTTTTTGATTTTGACCAGGTAGTAGGTCCAATTGGTTCCTTGCGAAAGACTTGTATATTTTAGTCTTTAGGGAATGTATAATAACATGCTATGTGATGTTCCAGTTTAAGAATTTTATCCTGCAAAATGGATGTTAGCTGTTTGTAGCATGTCAATTTGTATGTGTACACATTTCTTCATATTTCTCATTACATGGAGATAGATATGGAATGAAATTACAAGTAATTGTATTTACAAGTAATTTAAAATGAGAGAGCATGAAGAGACTTTCCTCCGTTTTGGGTTTATCAGAGGCTGACCTATCTTAGGTTACTCTCGCGGTTTTTTGGCATGAAGGTTCCCAAATCATCGCAATTTACTCAACGGGAAATTAATCCAGTCTTTCAACTGGAGCAAATTTGGGTGGTGCCTTTCCTAAGCCTCGGGGAATTAGTCTTCCCACGAGTCCAGTAATCAATCACCGACGGGATAGCCTCCTGGTGGAGGGACCACACAACATACATTCACATACATCGCGTCTCACCGTATGAAAATGATGACATGTGCGAAGCACTAATATCACAAGCAGATATGGTGCGAAACACTAAGTGCAATAAGTAAATGCATTCGTACACATTCATCATAAATGTAAATGTAACATCCACACACAAGCAGATAATAGTTTTGAAAAGATTGTAATAGCAGCTTAAGTCCTTTTACTGGAGTCCCCAGCAGAGTCGCCACCTGTTGACGTCGGGAATTTTTAATGTCCCTTTTCGTTACTTGTTCTTTGGTGTTCTCATGTTAGGTGAGATTTGTTTGAAAAAACAAGTGAAAAAGGTTCGACATGTATAATGTCGACGATTGGACTGTAAGAGTCGCCAGTTGGTTTTTAAATGGTTGTACCAACACAACCGAGAAAAGGTTTGCACATTGACTTAGTGATGCGACACTGGTTAACGGGCCGGTAAAACCGAGATTCATTAGGGTCCGGGGACTTGTTTATGCGGAGGGAAGGTGTTAGGCACCCCCCAACATCCGTGTTACCACAGTGACCGCCTCTTTTCAAGAAACTATTATCTGAATGTGTGTCTGTGTGGGTCAATGTGCTGTTATTTGGAAGTAGTGCGAGGCCTCGTTCGCACCTATATACACAGGGTTTAAATTTGTGTAAAAAATTTGTTTTTAGAAAGACATGGCAGTGATGTTTTGTAAAAGTGATTTTTCAAACCCTAATGCTCAATAGTAATTGAGACCTTTTGATACTTCCATTTTATTAAGTGTTCGACTTGATTGATTTTATTTTATAAATGCGAGGCATCCGTACGAAAATAATATACAAAATAATGCCGACTTCCTCATGGGTATGGAAATCATCCGAAGAAATTCAGACACCGTAGAATAATTTACAAGCTGCTTACAGCTGAAAAATGTCCATCACGGGAACCGAATCTAGATCCAATTGGCTGAATCTGTGATAACATGATTCCGCAATTTGTATAAAAGCAGTAAGCAGGTATATATATAAAAGCTATAAATATATATATACAGACATGATCACCAACCACGAAGCACCTCCATGGGGGATTAGAAATGTAAATAAAGCTGTAAAAGCTATCAACCGCCACGGAAGAAACTCCAGGCGGGACGAAACGTAAATAAAGTTGTAAAGACGGTTAACCGCCATGGAGGGAACTCCAGGCGGGACAAAATGTAAATAAAGCTATAAAAAGCAATCAACTGCCACAAAGTAACTTCAGGCAGGACGAAACGTAAAGAAAGTTGTAAAAGCGATCAACCACCACGAAGTAAACTTCAGGTGGGACGAAATATATATATATATATATATATATATATATATATATATATATATATATATATATATATATATATATATAAGCGATAAACGCATCGGATGTAAAATTGGGCTCATCGAATGCGAGTTCGACAACCGCTCATATATATAAGTATTTATATATATAAGCGAGTAAACGCATTCTTATATAAAATTCGTGATCATCGAATGAGTCCTATATAGTTAATATATATATATATATATATATATATATATATATATAAGCAAGAAATGCACCGAATCAAGTCAGGATCATTGAACAAAGTTCGACACACAGTTCATATATATATATATATATATATATATATATATATATACAAGCAAATAAACGCTCCAGACCAAAGTCTAGGCTCAATCGAGGCATAACTCGATAATGTTAGTCCATATATATAAATATATATATACAAACTGAAATAAAACCACAGACCAAAATCCGAGCAAACGCACGCAACACTACTCTCAACATGAAGAAGGGTGTGTGCAAAGACGAAGAGAAAGGCTTTAAAGTGTGTGAGAAGGCTTATAGTGGGCTTGTCGATGTCGGGATTTTTTAATTATCCTTTTCCGTTACTTGTTCTTTGGTGTTCTCATTTTAGGTGAGATTTGTTTGAAAAAAAAAAGTGAAAAAGGTCTGACATGTATAATGTCGACGATGGGACCATAAGAGTCGCCATTGGTTTTTAAATGGTTGTACCAACACAACCGAGAAAAGGTTTTCACATTGACCCAGTGATGTGACAATCGCTAAACGGGTTAAATGAAATCGAGATTCGTTAGGTGCAGGGACTTGGTTATCTTGCGGGGGTAAGGTGTTAGGCACTTCTCGACATCCGTGTTACCACGGTGGCCGCCTCTTTTCAAGAAACTATTATCTGAATGTGTGTGTATGTGGGTCCATGTGCTGTTATTTGGAAGTAGTGCTAGGCCTCGTTCGCACCTATATACACAGGGTTTGAATTTATGTAAAAATTCAATTTTAAGTAAAATATGGTAGTGATGTTTTATAAAATAGGTTTTTGTAGACACTCGAAATTTTCTGTACTACTGTTACTAACATTGCAGGAGGACAGATTCATCTTTTAAGAGAGAACCTTGAAAGACAATCCGAATCCATATCGGATATTGCCGGAAGTTCTACATGAACCCCGGATCGCAATCTGGGAGTAACGATTTCAACCTCGGATGTAACCCCGAGGCTGCAGAATCTAATCTGGGAACACACCGAGAAAGACCGATTAATCTCGAGAGATAACCCCGAGGTATCCAGGTCTCGGTCTCATTCATGGAATAGCCACCAACCTTGGTGATAACCCCAAGGAATGCGCTTTGAGATAACCCCGGAAATGCTTGTTTCAAATGCCATCAGCTTCAATCTCGGCACTCACGACGAGATACACTGTACCCACCCGGAAATAACATCGGGAAGACAGGTACACCTCAAAGATTACAATGAGGACCTTCAACAAATGCAGCGGTCCAATCTCAGCGAAGTTTGAGCAACGCCTGCTTGATCGGCCCAATCCGGCGATAACACCGGTGAGGGGCAACATCGCCATCTCGTCCAACACGATGCCACGTCTCGTCTCTACGCAACAATGTCCCACAAGGCTAACCAATCCCGAGTGACTATTGTGCGGGGTAATGGATGAAAGTTGAAGCTTGAAGACCAGAGGGCATCGTCCCATCTTCAAAGACTTCGTACAAACTCTAATCCCATGCCATCGTACAACTCTCAACAACGGTGGTCCGAAATAGGTCCTGAATACCTCAAAACGGATACCCGGATTACAGTGCTTGACATTACAGTGGACACACACACACACACTCAGATAATAGTTTCTTGAAAAGAGGCGGTCACAGTGGTAACACGGATGTCCGGGGGTGCCTAACACCTTCCCCACGCATAACCAAGTCCCCGGACCCTAAATAAATCTCGGTTTCACCGACCTGTATATCAATGTCACATCACTGGGTCAATGTGCAAACCTTTTCCCGGTTGTGTTGGTACAACCATTTAAAAAACCAACCGGCGACTCTTAACAGTCCCATCGTCGACATTATACGTGTCAGACCTTTTTCACTTGTTTTTTCAAACAAATCTTACCTAAACTGAGAACACCAAAGAACAAGTAACGGAAAGGGACACCCAAAAATCCAGACATCGACAGGTGGCGACTCTGCTGGAGAGATCCAGTAAGAGGACTTAAGCCGCTATTTCAATCTTTTCAAAACTATTATCTGCTTGTGTGTGGATGTTGCATTTACATTGGATGAATGTGTACGAATGTTAGGTTTGTAATATCCTTGAACGCAATCAAATTGCAAAAATAAGCGAATACGTGGAAAAATCAGAGTTTTAAAATTTTACAAACCATATACCCGGATCACCCTTTATGCACAATTATTAATTAAACAAAGATATAAAGAACAAGAATCATACCCTTGAAGATTCGAGCTTCCTCAGGTACAAGTTCACCTCCAATCTTTTTCGCGTTCAACTTGAATCCACCGGGTTTGGTTTCTTCCGTTAGATCAAGTGTTTGGCCTCGTTAGCCACCAAGTGTTTGGCCTCAAGAGAAGGTGATCCACCTCTAGGAAGAAGAAATATTCATATCCGATATAAGACTCAATAAAGGGTGGTTTTAATTAAAATAAGGTATTATTTATTTAATTAAACTCTTTTAATTAAATGGGCTCCTCTTATTAGGGATAATTAATTAAACTCCTTTAACTAATTTTCCCTCCTAACTATTAGGAATAAATGAGAGTACTTATATTAAATTAATTCCTAAACTCTTTTAGAAATTAAAATAATAATAATTGTAATAATATTAATAAGACTCCTCTTATTAATTTATATTTAATATTTCTAAAATATTAAATAATAAATATTAAGCTATTTAATTTATTCTATCACCATAGATTAAATTAAATATACTTAACTATATTATTACGATTATGTCATTAACTTCTTAAATAATTATTCTTCCTTTTATGGTGTGACCCTTTAGGTTCTCCATATTAAACCGGTTGTGAATAAATCAATTAGAACAATTATAATCTTATTTAAATAAATAAATTAAAATATTAATTTATTTAAATAAATAATATTTATTCTACAATAGGGATAAGCCTCCCTAGCGATCAACAACTTTCCAAATAATATAGATTTCAACATTAATCATAAAAGAATCTTTGAGTTAATAGTTACCGTACAATTCAATCCTTTCACCATACAATGTCCCAATTAAATATAAGACATGGAATTACTGTCAAGTCTTATTTTACTTTATTATATGTATTTCGACTCTTAAATGCACAACTCCAAATAATACAAATTAGAAACTCCTTTCTAATTTCATTCTGCCTTAGCCAAGGACTACTAGGTTGTCATTTATCGAATCACATAGGATATTTCTCTTCTTTTACTAGAAGTGGTAGATTCTTTATTGATCATACATTATCTCCATGTACAACTTATTATACCCAAGCATACCCTTTGATATACCATAAGGGTCTTAAGGAATAAGTCAAAGTATAACTCATCATACACAAGATACTATGATGATCTCAAGTCCAAGGATCACTTGTACTACTATCACTATAGGAATTCCTATTGACAGGCAAGTAAAACTCCATTAGGTATTCCTTAGCGAGCCACGTTCTCAAAGAACTTATTCTCTAATAAGCACCTACATACTTGCTTTAGTGTCTCCACATAAATGATCATGAGATCAATCATCCTCATCCAATGAGCAAGCAACATATGTACCAATCTATCCGGATTCAATAATCCCCAATTTAGTAATCCAATAATTGGGAACTATTTTAGTTTTAAGCTTTCTAAGAATTTAGATCTCATTAGAATGATCATCATCATTATTCTAAAAGCATTGCTTAAAACTATGGGTTTATCACATATTATAAAACAGCATCATGTAGATAATTAAAAGCCTTTAATAAATTAATACTTTTTATTAATAAATGAATAAGATTTTTACAAAGTATATGCTTTATCATCAAACATGATTGGCTTGTGTGCATACTACTTTCAATCTCCCACTTGCACTAAAGCCAATCATCATGGTATCTCATACTCTTCTTCTCTAAGTGACGATTATCCTGCTGTTGGATAAGCTTCAGTAAATGGATATGTAATGTTGTTCTTGAGAGTTTACTATCTCTATAGTGATTTCCCATCTTTCATTGATTCTTATAATCAAATGAAAGTGCCACAACATATGTTTGGATCCAAGATGAGACTTAGGAACTATTCCTAGTTCTGTAATGAACTTATCATCCAAACAATCAACTTGCAGCTTCATTTACAGCTATATACTTTGTCTTTATCACTAAACCAGTAACTCTTTGCTATTTGGAACCTTTCCAATTCACTGCACCATTGCTCAAGGTAACGTTTTACCTTAAAGTGGATTTTTTGTTGTCTAGGTCTGTCTAAAAAACTTGAGTGTGTTAAGCCCTCTAGTTTTAATTTAGACCCACTATGTATATGATCACATCCTTAGTGCCAACTAAGTACTTTAAGATGTTTTTCACTATCTCACAGTGAGCTTCTCCAGGATATGACTGATCAACATCAGGTCTCGTACATTTCATTGTATACATGATAGCCACTCATGCGATCTCTCTTTTCAGGAGTCTATGGGGACTATTAAAAGAGATACACTCCATGACTCATCAACATGAGACATCTCATGGAGTTTGCCATGCTAAACGACTTTAGCATCAAATGAATATACGTTCCTTGGGTTAAGCCGAGCATCCTTTTAAATCTATCTATATAGATTTGCATCCCCAATTAAGATACTCTTCCCAAATCAATTATGGAGGAATGTTTAGACAACTTTATCTTTACTGATTGTAGCATTGGTAAGTTATTCCTCATCCGTAGTATATCAACATATAATACTAGAAATTTCATGACGCTCCCACTGACCCTTTTGTACACACTAGGTTCATTCTTATTTTTGATAAAATCAAACTCTTTTGATTGTCTCATCAAAACGAATGTTTCATTTTTGAGAATTCTTGCTTCAATCCATTTCTCTGAGTGTCTACAACTCTTACCTCATCGTATGTAACTGGAACATCATCTTCTATAATGCGTACCTCATCATCATCATCCATGATGAATCCATACCTCCCAGGTATCTTCGGCACTATTCTAGATTTACGATTCGATTGTGGTACAATAGGTCTATCTACAGGTTTCTTTTATTTGACTTATAGTGTTTTGTGGTTCTTGAACTCTTCAAGATCTACTATCCTCCAACTAGCCCCTTTAATTATAAACATCTTTATCTTAGAAGGCAACATGTTTCTCTACAAACACCTTCTGCTAAGTAGGATTATAGAACATATGCCCTTAACTTACTTTAGGATGTCCCACAAATCTGTACTTGTCAAATTTTTTCCCAAGCTTATCCTTTGAAACATTTTCGCATAAGTTGGACAACCCCTTATCTTAACATACTTAAGATTAGGAATCCTCCCTGTCCATAACTTTTATGGAGTCTTGGGGCCGGATTTTTGAGGTTACCTTTTCGTAGATATGCTGCCATTTCTAGGACATGATCCTAGAAGGATATTGGAATGCCGGTAAAATCATTATGGACCGTACCATGTCCAACAAGGTACAATTTTTCCTTTCAGATACATCAATCAATTATTGTGTATTAGGAGGCGTCCATTATGAGAAAACCATTTGAGATCATCTAGAAACTTATTGCACAAGTATTTATTCCTTGATCCGATCAAAGAATCCTAATACTTTGTCAATTTGTTTCACTTCTGAAGTCTTTGAACCTTTCAAATAATTCACACTTGTATTTTAACAAATACATACATTCAACTCTTTGAATGATCATCTCCTTTTCTTATACTAGTTTGTTCAATTTGTAAAATATATTTTTATGTAAGTCAAGTTAAACACCAAAATCCATTAAGTAATATTTCAGTTCTATACAAAACATTATTAATATAAATAGAACAACAATTGTTCTTAATTATAATACCAAAAATTTTATTGTCCAACAATAAAATGGAAATAATGTTTCTAACAAGAACTGTAATACAATAATAACTTATTGACTTAATAGACTTGCCCGTAGGCATTGCTAAACTATAAGTTCCTATGGCTAATGTGGCAACCTTTGCTTTATTTCCCACACATAGGATTACTTATATTTGTTTAGCTTTCTACTTCTGCTTGGTCCCTTCATAAATCTATATTTATGATAACCAAAGTCGGTATCCAATACCCAAGTAGAACCTTGACTTGAAGAAAAAATTATTTTAAATCATGAAAAAATTTGTATTTGTAATCGAAACTTCACTAAGCTTCTTTGGTTAGCCTCTGCAAGATACTTCTCTTAGTTTCTTTCCAGTGTCCAGGCTTATTGCAGTGGAAGCAAACTCCTTTGCTATCCGTATTAGTTTTGTTCTTATTATCCTTTGTTTTTGCCTTTTATATTTACCTTCTTAGAATCGTTCTTCTTTTCAGAAGATCCTTTGGCCCCTACCAGTAAGACATGGTCTTTTTTGGTTGGAAAGTGACTCTCAACATTTTTCAACATGTTAAGCAAATCAGCGAGGCTGATATCTAGCTTGTTCATATGAAAAATTCACAACAATTGTGAAAAGAGTCCGGGAGTGAGTGCGAGATCGAATCTTGGTTCAACTTTCCATCCATGACAAAACCCATTGTCCTAATTGTTCAATCAAATTGATCATGTTTAGGACATATGTCTGTACTGTAGTGTCATTGGTCATTCTAGATTGGAAGAGCTCCTTAGATATCTGATATCTATCAGTCCTACTTTCCTCACTCTCAACTACTTGATATGAAGGAATATAGTAGGAGCATCCATAGTTTCATGCTGACGCTGAAGCTCATTACTCGTGGATGCGAGAATGATGCATTGAGCCAACTATGCATCATCTTGCTACTTTCTAAAAGTAGTAATCTCTTCCTCAGAGACATTGTTTGCAACCATTGCAGGAAATAGGCGTATTAAGGACATAAGATAGCTTTTCAGCCATGAGAACTATTCTCAAATTCCTTAACCAATCCGTTTAATACGTTTCAATTAAATAACATCTAATATGCTTCACAGTGATAGTAATTTAGACATTGTAAAATTCTATAAATGAATTTGTAATTAACAACATTTTAACATACATTCTTTTATTAATTACCAAAATAATTTAGGTCTTGTTTTAAATTGGTATCTCCCACTATTTTCTTCAAACTATATTACCCTCAATATATAGTTCGACAATATCTAATGAAAGATATGCTGGTCAGAATAAGGATCTCATTTCAAATGTATATAGCCTTGTGGTGACACAATAAACTATATATAAATAAATAGGTAGACAACTCTTGTCAATTACATCAACTATGTAACTCCTTGTATTTTGCCTCTTAAATCATAATGGTCAAGTGTGTGCATATCCGAGCTAAAATGATTTAAGTTAAGTCCAAACTAGCACTCCATATATTCAAAAGAGAAAAATATCGTCCTTGTGGTGACACAACAAAACAATATTGTTCAATTTTCTTTATAAGCATCAAATGTGATAAATTAACATCTTAAATACTTAATACTTGCCTTGTGGTGACACAACAAACTCATATTAAATATTTAATACTCTATTAATTTTTATCATGCTAGAAGGTGACGTTCGATATTCCAAATATCTTTGAATGCTTAGGACTTAATATAAAAATTTTGAGGGGTTTGTTATTAAAATGTCTCATCTTGTTTAGCACGCATGCACACATATATATATAAAATACGCGTCATATTAATTAACATGCGAAGCATGTTTGCATAATATATAATATATATATAGTACAAGCATGCACATATAGAATACTATATTCTACCCGGATTGATTGTGGACTTTTATTCTAGTTTGGTTCACTAGAGCCACCAAGTGAACCAAAAGGTCAAACCCTAGGGGTGCAAGAATTAATATTTAAATATAACTATTACATTTAAACCCGGGTTCCATTACAAACGGGTCTTCACGCGCTCCTTGTTCCTTGATCTCTAAATCTTCAAAAATTAATTCTAACTATTCCTATTACAAAACTATTTAAATAAATAGAAACCTTGATCAGCAGTCATGGGGAAGTACATAAGAGGGAGTTAGAATTTACATTAAGAAAAAATTAGAGAAGACAAGGTACGCATACCCCATTTAATAAAACCCATACATTCATGCATCCAACTAAAATAAAATCCAATCACATTGGTCAATAGTCCATAATCAATCCCATTTATTATCATACACATCACCATATGCATCAATAAATAACATTCATATCATGAATAATAAACATTCAATATATATATATATATATTGATATCATTTAATGGGCAAATTTAGTTAGTATAAAATCTATTTTTGAATCAAAATAAACTACTTTATTTTAATCCAAATTTAAATCAAAATAAACCTCTTTTATTTTAATTTATCCTATTTTGAATAAAATAAACTATTTTATTTTAATCAAAATCTTTAATCAAAATAAACTCCTTTATTTTAATTAATTATAGAATCCAATTCCATGAAAAAAAAAACTCCTTTATTAAAGGAATCACGGATTCTCTTTTCTATTCACAAATAAACTCCTTTATTTTGAATAATATGAAATCTTATTTCATATCGAAATAAACTCCTTTATTTAAGGAAATATGGATTCACTTTCCTATTCACAAATAAACTCCTTTATTTCAAGAAACATAGAATCTAATTTCAACTCCAATTAGTTATCATGGAATCCAATTCCAACTCTAATTAGTTAACATGAAATCTAATTTTAATATTAAAATAAACCTTTTATTTTAAAATTAAAATAAACTTTTATTTTAAGATTAAAATAAACTTTTTATTCTAAAATTAAAATAATTAAGATTAATATATATACCGTTATATATATAATATATACAACTATTATATATATAATATATATATAACTATTATAATCTTAATAATCTTAAGCTTCCTGAATCAAAAAACCTCCAGATTCACATGACCATATATAGTATAATATTCTTATAATATATAATATATATTAAATGCGTGGAGCCTTGGACTCCAACTCCAAAAATATTGGCCGCACTTATTCACGTGAACTTGCAGCGAGAAGAAGAAACAAAAAAATGATTTCGTGGTTTTTTTTAAAAAAAAAAAAATTTATACAATAAAATTATGCCCAATTAAATTGTTCTAAACACATATCAATATATATATATATATATATCAAATTAAAATAATTAATAATTCACATAAAGGTTTGGCTCTAATACCACTGTTAGGTTTATAATAGTCTTAAACGCAATCAAATTGCAAAAATAAGCGGAAACGTGGAAAAATCAGAGTTTTAAAATTTTACAAACAATATACCCGGTCAATCTATCCGGATTCACTAATCCCCAATTTAGTAATCCAACGATTGGGAACTATTTTAGTTTTAAGCTTTCTAAGAATTTAGATCTCATTAGAATGATCATCATCATTATTCTAAAAGCATTGCTTAAAACTATGGGTTTATCACATATTATAAAACAGCATCATGTAGATAATTAAAAGCCTTTAATAAATTAATACTTTTTATTAATAAATGAATAAGATTGTTACAAAGTATATGTTTTATCATCAAACATGATTGGCTTGTGTGCATACTACTTTCAACGAATGCATGTCTTGTTTGAGCTTAGTGTTTCGCATCATATCTACATGTGATGTTAGTGCTTCGCACTATAAACTGCTTATGATATTATTGCTTCGCACATGTCATCATTTCATGCGGTGAGACGCGATGTATGTGAATGTATGTTGTGTGGTCCCTCCACCAGGAGGCTATCCCGTCGGTGTTTGATTACTGGACTCGTGAAAAGACTAATTCTCCGAGGCTCAGGAAAGGCACCACCCAAATTCTCTCCAGTTGAAAGACCAGATTAACTTCCCGTCTAGTAGATTGCGATGACTTGAGAACCTTCATGCCAAAAAGTCGCGAGAGTAACCTAAGATAGGTCACCTCCTGATAAACCCAAATGAAGGAAAGTCTCTTCATGCTCTCATTTCAAAATTACTTGTAAACACAGTTACTTGTAATTTCATTCCATATCTATCTCCATGTAATGAGAAATATGAAGCAATGTGTCCACATACATACTCCAAACAGCTGACACCTGTTTTGCAGGATAAAGTTCTTAAAATGGATACATCACATAGCATGTCATTATACACCTTCCTTAAGGACTAAACTATGACAGTCTTTTCACAGGGAATCAATCAGACCTACTACCCGATCAAGGTCCAAAAAGTCAACAGGCCTACAGTCAATCATGTCGTCATTTGACCAGACTAAACTTAATCCAGTTTCTCGCAAAGAATTCGACTGGTTAAGCAAATAGATCACAGATTTGACTATTCTATTAAAAGAATTACACCAGTCTACATAGGGTCAGAAAATACCCGTACATACTGAGCCCTCCACATAAGGAGGAATCCGGTCATTCTGCATCAGTACGAGCCACAGATTGGATACGACCAACAAAACTCATGATCTTGCCCATTCCACTGGGAGATCCGAAAAATGGTGACATCAAAAAGAAAGTCCTCCAAATGGAAGAGACCCTTCGTGCTATCAAAGGAATTGGAACACACGGGAGTGTTTCATATGTTGATCTATGTATTTTTCCTAGTGTTCACGATCCAGAAAAATTTAAAACTCCTGACTTTGAAAAATATGACGGGTTAGGGGATCCTTATACACATTTAAAAGTCTTTATTGGAGAACTGGGATCCTATGCAGAGGATGAAAAACTCAGAATGCAATTGTTCCAAAAGAGTCCTTTGGAGAAGCCTGCTTAAGTGGTACACAAGATTAGACAACTCCAAAATCCATAGCTGGGAAGAGCTAGCACATGCCTTCCTCACTCAATACAGTTTTTAAACTCAAATGGCTCCCGATCGGTACCAAATTACCAAGATCAAGAAACAGTCCAATGAGTCTTTTAGAGAGTATGCTCAAAGGTGGAGACGCCTGGCTGCCCAAGTTAGTACTGCCATGTCAGAATCAGAAATGGTCATGACATTCATAGACATACAAGAAGCTCCCTTCTATGAGAGAGTTTTAGCCGGCATCGGCAAACCGTTCTCTGAAATGGTTAAACATGGGAGATGGCTGAAATGGGGTTGAAATCAGGAAAGATTCAAGACCTAGCCGCACTCAAAGCTGTTACTGATCACATCCAATCTGGAAATTATGGGAACAACCCACGGAGGTCCATAAAAATATAGAGGAAGATGTTTCCACGATACTACTGAGGCAAAAAAGGCAATCAAAATATGCCTATTCAAAGGAGAAACTACACTCCCTTTCCAAACGGTCAAGCAAACCCTCCAAGATTAAAAAAAGGTGGAGAAGTCAAACGCCATCGAAAGTGTTTACACCCTTAGGGGATACCTCTCGAACATTTCTTAATCTTCCGACAACATAGAAAAAATTACGCATCTTCTTCCACCGGCCCAATTTTGCTAATGGACGGGGTTTTCAATGTCGCTAGAAATGTGCTTATCATCTTGGGGCACTGGACATGATACTCAGGATTGTTGGGCATTGAAACACAAGATCCAGGACCTGATAGACAACGGGGAGATCGTAGTCACCAAACCCGATCAGCCTCATGTACAAGACAACCCTCTTCCTCAACACAAAGAAGAAGAGGTCAACATGATTAATTGGAGCAGTGGACAGAATTCCTACTTCAGCTGTTATTCCTCCCAGACCCTCAAAGACGGTGATGATAGATGGGATTATGCCAAGTTCTAATTTACAATGGAACGAAAGATCAAAGCTCTTGGCAAACAAATTGAGCAATTGGCGGAACTTGTGACTTATCAGCATCAAGTAACTCGCCAGTTAATCAGCCAGGAGCATGCTAGTCTCCTACCTATTGTCATGAATATTCCCTCGTCACTTTCAGAAAATGAAATGCTAGAAGACAAAGTGACGAAGAGAGCAAATGCCAAAGCCCGTCGGGATTTCGCCAACAAACGGGAATTCACCTATTTGGGCCAACCCATGGAGGAAATCCTTCACATTTTAATCAATGAAAGAAGGATCAGTTCCCTTCTACCTCCAATCAACCCCCGCTCGGGACGGTACAACTCTGATGGAGTATGTCAATACCACTCCCAGTCTCGCGGTCACAGCACAGAAGAATGTTGGGCACTCCACCACCTTATTCAAAATCTAATCGACAGTGGTGTATTGCGTTTGGCAGACAACGACACTGTGTTACGTGCAAGTGAGAATGCAGGCCTTACTAAGTGGAAAAGCATGGTAGCAATTATATCCACTGAAGTTGAAGGGATTAATACTTTGCTCACAACACCGATAATCCAGCTCAAAGGAGGAAACAATCCTTTGAAAGTGGGCGCTCCCGAGCCAATCAACTTTCCATGCAGAGCAAAATATCCTATTGTTAGCTTGTGCAAGGTTCCGTGGAATTATGGAGAAAGTGAAGGATCCACCTCACATACCACTGCTGCAGTGTTAAAGGAAAATCCACTGTATATTCCCCATCAGGTGATGAACCCCACCACCAAATCAAAGGGGAAAATACCCATGGAGAAGATTGAAAAATTCCTCCGCGTTGTGGGTCATAACGAAGCCTCGGTGGTTTTCAGCTTGAAGGAAGTTCCACCATAAATATCAATTTTGGACTTGGTCCTAACCTCTGAGAATCACCGGAAGAACTTGTTAAAGGTTCTAGAAGAAGCCTATCTCCCGACATCAGTGGATACGGAAAAGTTTCAACATATGGATGATCACATTTTCAACACTAATGTGATATCCTTCACTAATGATGATATACCGCCCGAAGGGACTGGTCATTGCAAACCGTCACACATTGCGGTCTTGTCCTCCGAATATATGGTGGCTGGAGTCTTAATAGATGGAGGTTCCTCTCTGAATATCTGCCTATATGCCACCTTGGTGAAGATCAATATCAATCTCAACTGAATTTGGAGTAGCCATACTATCATCAAAGCTTTTGATGGAGCCCGCCGTAACTCGGTTGGAGTAATTGAGCTGCTAATCGATATTAGCCCTCATACATTCTGCGTATCATTCCATATGCTCAAGATGGATTCGGGATACAGCCTGCTCTTGGGACGACCATGGATCCACATGGCAGGGGCAGTCCCCTCCACCCTTCACCAACAATTGAAGTACATTATCAACAATAGTCAGTCACGGTCGATCTTGAACCGAGAGATCCTCGGCAAAGACGGGACATTTCGTTCATCAATGCCAATGCAGACGTAGAACCAGTCAGTTTTCATGCTTTGGAAATAAGCAGCACCCAATACCACGCTATTGGAGCACCATTGCCCAAACCCCACATTTCTGCTGAGGTAATGTCAGCCACTCAAGAAATGATGTCGTTGGGTCATAAGCCAGGACAAGGGTTGGGTAAAAGACGGCCAGGGTATCCATTACCCCATTCGATTAACCAAGCAAGTTGGAACAGTTGGACTAGGCTATTCTACCAGCTCTAGTCACAGGAATCCTCATAAGCATCAGTAGATTCCTTCAGCTTCAACCATGTGGCGTTTGGCTTCGCCATCAAACTCCGAGTCCGCACAACCTCCAGTAAAGGTGCCAGCCAATGTAATGGCCATGTTATTTCCTAAGCGAAAACCGGTGGAGGAAATGAAAATCATTATTCCAGATCCCGCAATCAAAGAAGAGAAGCGGAGAATCAAGGAAAATGTTGTCCGAATAATGTCGGGCATGCGCATCATCGTCCATGATGAGCATACCAACAGATACACCCCAGACAATGATTGCCCTGACGTAATGGCCATCATTCAGGACAGAGAGGATGATGACAATCCCTCCATCACTGCGGTCCACCCGGACTTTGCCCTTACCAATTGGGACAACATTCCTTACTTTGGTTGACGAGGGTAAAGCGGGAAGAAACTCTTTCTGCCCTGTAGAAACAATAACTGCTTACTTTTCTGTATAGTATTAGCAGTTTATTTTGCCAGTATATGCTAACACTGTGTATAATCAACACATTTCATATATACTAAGTGAAAGCATATTTTGTTTCAGGACTTTGAATTTAGATGTGCATGTACTTGCTGATGCAATGCCTCTCCTACACAAGGATTGTACCTTTGATGTAGAGATGAATTCAGCCTTGATGGATATCCAGGATGACATTGAGGTGCCTCCAGAAATTCAGGAATGGGTCAAAGACAAACCCAAACCCAACCTTGATCAAACCACTTCTTTCAATCTCGGAACCTTAGAAAGCCCTAAGTTAATCCAGATTGGTTCAGACCTTACCCCAAGCTAACGAAATGATATGGTTACGTTACTAACCCAGTTCCAGGATGTGTTGGCATGGTCTCATGAAGATATGGTTGGTTTGTCCACTGACGTTGTTCTTCATCGCCTTCCCATTAAAGAGGGATTTAAGCCAGTCAAGCAGAAACTCAGGCGATTGAAACCTGAGTGGAGTTTAAAGGTGAAAGAAGAAATTGTGAAATAATTTCAGGCTGGCATCATCATGGTGTCTACGTATCCTAAATGGATATCCAACATTGTACCCGTGCCTAAACCCGGAGGGAAGGTGCGAGTTTGCGTGGATTATCGGGACTTGAATAAAGCTTGCTTAAAAGATAGCTTTCCCATGCCATTTATCCACATTCTCATTGATAATACTGCGCAGTACGACATGTACTCCTTGGCTGATTGCTTTGCGGGGTACGATCAGATCATGGTTGTCGAGGAAGATCGTGAGAAGACTTCTTTTATCACTCCTTGAGGAACGTTTTGCTATAGACGGTTGTCATTCAGCCTCATCAATGCCGGAGCTACCTATTAACGAGCTATGATGGCTCTTTTCCACGACTTAATGCATAAAGAGATTGAGATCTACGTGGATGACATCATTGTCAAGTCTTGGAAGGAGGATGACCATCTAGACCATCTCAGAAAGTTGTTTAATAGGTTGCGTAAGTACAACTTGAAGTTGAATCCAGCTAAGTGAACCTTTGGCGTCAAGTCAAGCAAGTTGCTAGGATTTCTAGTCAGCCACAAAGGGATTGAGCTGGATCCTGTCAAAATCCAAGCCATCACGGAAATGCCCATTCCTCAGACAGAGAAGGAAATACGGGATTTTTGGGAAGGATCAACTTCATCGGCGAGTTTATCTCCCAACTCACGAAAAACTCGTGAGCCAATCTTCAAGTTATTAAGGAAGAACTCCTCCATGAAATGGAATGATGAGTGCCAGAATGCCTTCCTCACAATCAAGAAACAGTTAGTCAAAGCTCCAGTCTTGGTACCACCCATGGATGATGTTCCCCTGTTCATGTATCTGTCCGTAAGTGACAATGCCATGGCATGCTGGGACAGAAAGACGATAAGGACCAAGAACTAGTTATCTATTACCTCAGAAAAAGGTTCAACAACAGTGAACACAAGTACACTTTGATCGAGAAGACGTGTTGTGCTTTAGCATGGGCTTCCATGAGGTTACAGCATTACCTACATGGTCACACAACCCATCTCATATCCTGCATGGATCCTCTTAAGTACGTGTTCAACAAACCCATGTTGAATTGCCGGCTGTCCAGATGGTAGTTGATCCTACAACAATTTGACATCATATATGTGACTCAGAAGTCCATCAAAGGTCAAGGAATTGCAGATCAACTGGCCGCCGCACCTTCAGGGATTTCAAACCCTTGGAGACATATTTCCCCGATGAAGGAGTTATGACAGTACAGCAACACCCTCAGTATGATACACGCTAATCATGGAGGATGTATTTTGATGGAGCTGTTAATTTGGAAGGTTTTGGAGCTGGAGCAATTCTAATATTTAATACGGGGGAGCAGTATCCCATTGCCGTCAAATTATAGTTTGTCAGCACCAACAATACGACTAAGTATGAAGGCTGTCTCATGGGGTTAAAACTTGCCCGTTCAATGGGCATCAGGTGGTTAACTGTCCTTGGAGATTCGGAGTTGGTAATTAGATAATCCACCGGAATCTATCAAACCAAGGAACTACATTTGCTGCCTTACCATCGGCAGGTTTTGAAGATGGCTTCGGAGTTCGAAGAAATCTCCTTTTTACATGTTCCTCGTAATAGGAATGATTTTGCGGACGCATTAGCAACTTTGACCTCCTTGATTCGCATATCAGATAAGGAACTCTTACCAAGCGTCACAATTTCCCTGCACAAGGCCCCAGCCTATGGGAATTATGTTGGAGAAGTATCGGATGATCTACCTCCCATCCAACCTCCTTGGTATCAGCATATCAAGGAATATCTGCGAGAATGATCTACACCTGGTGAGGCAAGCCCGACTGAGAAAAGGCGAATCCATCGAATTGCTATGAAGTTCTACCTGAGTGGAGATGCGCTCTACAAAAGAGATGCCGGATTAGGTCTCCTCAGATGTTTAGACAAAGACAAGCCCAGAGGCTTATGGATGAAATCCATGGTGGAGTCTGTGGCCCCCACATGAGTGGCTCCCTCCTTGTCAAAAAGGTCCTTAGGACAGGACATTATTGGCTATCTCTCAAAGCTGATTGCCACGACCACGTCAAAAGATGCTATCAATGCCAGATTCATGGGAATGCTATACACGCTCCTCCACGGGAACTCCACAGTATGAGTTTGCCTTGGCCTTTCTTAATGTGGGGAATGGACGTTATCGGGCCCATTAAGCCTAAAGCCAGTAATGGTCACCGATTTATCTTCACCATGATCGACTACTTCACCAAGTGGGTAGAAGCAACCTCCTTCCCCAGGGTTACTAAAGAAGTAATCATTGCTTTCATCAGAAACAATGTCGTTTGTCGATATGGACAACCAGAGGTGATTGTGTCAAATAATGCCAAAAACCTCAACAACAAAATGATGGAGGAATTATGCAGTAAATTCCATATCAAACATCTTAACTCTTTCATCTATCGTCCGAAGATGAACGGTGTTGTTGAAGCGGCTAACAAAAATATCAAGAAGATTATGCAGAAGATGTCCGCCAACCACAAAGATTGGCCTGACCTATCGCCTCTTACTCATTAGCTTCTGAGAACCTCCATGCGCACTTCAACTGGGGCAACCCCCTATGCTTTAACCTATGGGATGGAGGCAGTGTTCCCCATAGAAGTTGAGATGGAATCTCTCAGAGTATTGATCGACGATCAGCTGGATGAAGACCAATGGGTACAGGACAGGTATCACCAATTGTCTCTAATAGACGAAAGGCGAACCGCGGCTATCTTCCATGGTTAGTTATATCAGCAAAGGATCGCCAGATCCTACAACAAAAAAGTCCGGCTACGACTGTTTAAACAACATGACTTGGTTTTGAAGAAGATTCTTGACAACCAAGATCGGGCTAAAGGAAAATTCGCTCCTAACTGGGAAGGCCCATTTATTGTCAAAGAAGTATTGACAGGAGGCGCTCTCAGATTGCAAGAAATGGATGGCGATGAATTTCCACAACTCATCAACTCAGACACCGTGAAACGGTATTATGTCTGAAATAACCAGCAAACACCCTGATGCATCATCATCAGCTCACCAGTCATTCCGGTTCTCTAACCCTTTACCACATATAACTTATCTACACTTTGCCCCTCAGGGAAACATACAGTTCAAGCCAGCAACCTGGCTTTCTCCTCTGCGTTCCAACAACTTAGGTCATCCCACCGTGGATTGAACCTCTTGCGTTTGTAGTTTGGCTACCCATTCCTGGGATCAAACTTTTCACCTACAGTTTATCCTCAACCTAGGATTAAACTTTCTTTTCCCCGCACTCTGACCTACACATGGGATTACGCTTTTCTTCTCGCCTTGAGGGGCGAACTACGTCAACCTGATCTCCTCTTCAATAGGAGTACGTAGGCAACCATTTCATATGGCGGTCATGATAAAAAAAAAACAACAAAACATTTACATTACATAAAACAAAAACAACCAAAAACATTCCTACACCATGTCAGCCATATACATCATTGAACCTCTTACACCAGGTTCGAACTACGCAGACCTGATCTCCTCTTTAATAGGGGTACGTAGGCAGCCATTCATGGTGCGGTCTCACCCCATACCAAAACACAAACCATTGTCAACGGGTGTTGGGATTCCCTTTCAATCTATTACATTTCATTTGGCTTCAGACCAAAGGGATGGAATTACCTGAACTCCTCCCAAATAGGAGATTCGGCGACCATCTAAGCTGCGGTCCTACCTCGAAGAACAATACTAAACCATAAGAGGTGGAATTAACTAGGCTTCTCCTAAATAGAAGTACTGGCGACCATCTTTGGTGCGGTCAATCTCAGAGAGGAAAGCCACACTCCTCTCCACATTTCTATTCAAAAATAAGTCCCAAGACACCAAAGATGGTAGGGATACATAGATCGATGATCCATTCTGAACTATCCAGAGACAGCTCAATGTCCATCCACCAAGGAAGAATTCAGAATTCATCAAGATCACAAGCCCTGAAACAGCAGGCAAAATATCAAGCAAATAGCAAGGCATATCTAAAAGGGAAGTGATCCAAAAATATATTTTTCCCTGTCATATATAATGATGTTTGATATATATACAATGTGAACTGTACATAACAAAATGGCTAAGCTAGTCTGTGTAGGTAAATACAAGCTCATCTACGGATCAGGGTACATGCGAGCTAGCAAGACCAACATGGCATCCCTCTCCGATGAAGGAAGTAAAGTTGTAGTCTCCTGGATAAGAATATCCACACGACCCAACAGATCTGTAGCCATCTGCATGATGACCATATGCTCATCGATGTAAGCACTCATCTCTGCGATCATACTAGTGGTAAGGGACCTCGCTACAGTACTATCTGTGACAGCCACATCTCGGACAGATATAACACTATCCCGCTCAACTATCACTGCATCTCTGTCTGATCTAGCCTCATCCCGCTCAACAACAACGACATCTCTGTGATCTAATGCCTCGTCTCTCTCTAATAGAGCGGCGTCCCTCACATCAAGAGCAGTCGATATCATAGATCGAATCTGATCTCTCTCAAAGGTCATCAGATGAAGACTCTACTCCAAATACTGTGCCGAGTGTTGGATCACAAAAGTACTGGTACTTGGAGAATCCAGAAGAAATGCTGGCAACCCAGCAGCAGTACCCTCCTCGATGAAGGTATCAATATCCTCCATAGGCTCTACATCGTATAACTCGCTCTTCGATACTACAAATACTGCTGCAGCCGATAAAACCTCCGTCTCCATCCATGCGGAGTACTCTGAGGAATAACTGGGATGACTGGCAGGAAAAGCAGCTAGCTCACACAGATCCCAATAAGCGTATACACGAGATCGGTCCTTGGCTGAGAGGTATCGAGAAGCTGAACGCTGACCTGCCGTCCCCTCGAAATGATGAAAATCCTAGAACTGGTCAAACTGCGACATCACGGCTAATGGATGATAAGTCGTCATGCCTCTCAAGCCAGTCAAAGGGAGGTAATCCATGCCCGGAGCATGAGTAATGAAGCTGTATGGTAAGCAAAGCCCCGAGCATAGCAATATGCCAAATGGATCTCTAATATCTGCCAAGAAAGCGGACCAGGACTGAGCATTTATATACTCCGATGGCTAAAAGGAATACTACATAGCCACCTCATGGGAGAAGAAATACCCGTGCCTTCTAAAGGTACCAACTGGTCGCAAGTTGGACATAAACCACACATACAGCATGACTGAACTCCTAGTAAACACGCTTTGACGGTAAGTAATCTTTAGCGATGGATCTTTGATCGCAGGGTTTCTGCCACGATCATGGGTACAATGGTACGACCCTCCCTGAGAGCTCTCACGGCCATGATAACTAATATGTCTATCTCATCCATGTATCGCGGCATATACACGTATGACAGTACATATAGCATCAGCACATCAACTCTAGCCAAACGCCAATTATCCTCCCAAGACGGTGAAATCCACAGATAATGTCGTGAGTAGTCATCCTCCTCGCGTCAAATCATTATACGAAAACGCTAAGAGATCACGTGGCCAGATGTCAGCTCATCCTGCACCACTCTGCGCCTCAATCCTGTGAGAGTCATGAATCGTCTACTCATGTCTCCCAAAGCCATGTGCACGCAAGGTCTTTTAGGGCAGCATCGTCAAACGGGCATACTCCTCCAGAGTAGGGGTCAACTCATGGATGCCAAAGCGGAATACCTGCCTATCAGGTAGCCAGTGCTCTATCATCCCGTCCACGGATCCTGCAGGAACCTAAAATACCAAAAGGGTCATGGTATGCTGCAGCAACAGATCTAGAGTCACCCTGTCTGGTGGTGACATACTATCGTACCACGATCTCATACCCAATGCCACCACTGACAGTGGGGTATGATCTATACGGCTAACTGTCGAAGAAGACATCTGTGCGGACCGTGTCATAAGACCATCCAGGGGTCAATGCCGAATATCTCTGGACATACATAGATATGCATAACATAATACATGCATAACAGACAATGGATGGCAATATGATATAGGGAATGGAAAAAAACGGTCCATACATTCCTAAATATATCATCATCTAATACATCAGCTCTATACGGCTACAAGTATCTGAAAATGGGGCACAGACGCCCTACTACTAATAGAGGCCTATCAAAAGATATAGCGAGAATGGGGAACAACCACCCAATATCTAACAGAGGCCTATCAAAAGATATTATGAGAATATACATCAGAAGAAGACCAGAGTCTCGAAGTCCACATCCTCAATCCAGTCCACCTGATGTAACTCCTCCTGAGTCACTAGATCTCTATCAACAGGGACATCAGGCCTATAAAGGGGAAGATCTGCGCCAGCGAAACCAAATGGGTCATCTGAGGGGCCTGTACCTGAGCTAGAAGGAACAAATGTCTCCGCCTCTTCTGGATCTCTGCCCAATTGCCGAATAAATATGTGTGCCTGATCCAACTGTCGGGTAAAGCTATCAATCTGGGTCAGATGAGTCGGAGCTCGGACACAAGCCACCCAATCCGTCATCATCAAAGATCCTGGAAACATGTCCCCATAAAATCAGGTGTGCACGGATCGAGCCCCAATAGTGCGAGGAGCCACCAAATTACTGAATATCTCCTGAGTACATGGACCCTCTGATAAATCAAAACCGTCAACACCCAACAATGGAATATCTTTGGCGGGTGACTGTGATACAGGTCAATGACGCCTGACAGGAGGCAAGATCGATGTACGAATCTCCCCTGTGGTGCTCCTAATAGCACGCTCTCCTAAATAGAGCTCCCAGCCTCCATCGGTGAAAAGAGGAAATCTTCGGGTGGAAATCAAATACTCTACTCCAGTAGGGTGTCCATCCTCAAAACCGATGATCAAATGATCCCCTGAGTATGGAATCCATGTAATGGCGTCAGCCATCAGTAGCTCTAGCTGCATACGACAATGAGCGAAGCCCTTAGATATAGGGACCTCTGGCAAGATAGAATGGTGTCATCGTCGTCCTCGTGGATAGGTATCTAAGCCTAACACACTCATAG
Organism: Panax quinquefolius; assembly: GCA_020205615.1. Lineage (NCBI taxonomy): Eukaryota > Viridiplantae > Streptophyta > Magnoliopsida > Apiales > Araliaceae > Panax > Panax quinquefolius. Next base: position 95,890,382 of record CM035172.1, on the reverse strand, counting down.
GACGCAAACATAGAAGCCTCTCATAGGCCCAAAACTGCCAACACATTGGTAAAACATCTGCTATCAGTAAACAGTCTTAACCTGTGAAAGGAAGAAGATAAGAGAAATACTCACCAGCAGAAACGGGTAAAATCCTAGCCAAGCCTCGGTCAAACCCTATGAACGCAGACGCATGCCCCGGAGGAAATAGGCAAAGGTGTAAGAGCCCCAGTCATACTCTCCTATACAGTCCACATCGCGTGTGGCACTGACCAGAGCGAAAGATACCGTGGAAAAGTTATCTGCTATGAAGCAGCCTCGAATGATTATTAGGAACAATCGCCTCAGAACGCGATCCTTGATCCTGACATCATCAGGCATGGGCTCACTCAATAGCCCGCTTATAACATCTACGCCAAAGGACACGAACAGACGGTCCCTACCTTTGGCGCCCGCCGAAACTCCTAACAAGGACCGACGGCGGTGGGGGTGATATTCGCCATGCAAGGTACTGGCTCCCCTCCAAACTCCATACCTGTGATAAATCGCCAATCCATAGGTGTCATCATCACCTCGCAATCCAGCAGGTGGAGTGACTGAGTCTGATGAAACCATCGTTCAGACAATGCCCTGAGGTAACCCCAAGGACAACGATGGGGAAGGATGGAGAAAAATGCCCCAAATCCCCACTCATGCACTACTGCTCTATAATCAGGATGAAGTGCCTGGTACAAGGAGTGGATGCTAAACCAGTTCCCCCGAGGCTGTGTAAAACCTAGAACCTGCATGAAGCACTGATTAACATCAGAACCCTTTTAATCCTCATCAACAGGAAATAATGAAGATAAAGTCTAACGTCATACCTCGTTAGCATGCAAGTACATCGATGGGTGTCTACCCAAATCACCCAAAGAACTCCGGGTTCACCACCGGATGCTTGGAAGCTCCTGCGAGGGATATGTGCGGCATAACCGGATCCTCAATATCCACCTCCTCATCCTCGGACGCCTAGAACCTCTACACGGACGGACGAATCATGACTCCACCAACCAATGAGGTTGTCCGGCGAAATCAGGGGACGAGGGCACTTCGAAGCCCTCCGTCAGACGCCGTAAGTCATCCCATAGGAACTGCTCGGCTGATCCGGATCCATAATATCTGGACAATAAATCTCCAAATAACCTCAGAAAGGGTGTGGTATTTCCTTACCTGGAGCTTTCTAAAATGCATTGTATGACTACATGCATGCATGCATTTACTTTAACATATAATAGGGTTAGAATGCATGACTACCCAATGCCTACATTTGAAAAAAAAAAATCGTCATAGTCCCCTTTGAAAATAGGACTATCCCCATGCACGCAGGCATGTCTAGGTGGCCATTCAGTAGCACACCTGTCCCAAAGTCATATACCTAATATATGCATTAAAAATCAAAATTATCATGCATAAGGCCAACCACAATGCTAGGAGTATTTTACCTTTTTACCTTTTGCTCATTGGACCTCAAATAGGACAAAAATAGCGAGAAAAGGTGCCAATTGACTGTATCTCGAAGTCAAATTTTTCACATCGTTATGTTCAAAGATGGTTTAATACTAACATTTACTATGTTGAATATTTTTATCAAGTCATTTATGCATACATAATCACTACTATGTGTTTAGATGCATTTCGTGCAATATCTAACAATCTAACGGACAGAAATTGGAAAAAAATACATGCATACGTTACCAGGATAGTGTAGAACACTTGTACGGTGACAAAATTTGCAGAAAGCAGCCCGAACTCAGCAGATCTGAAGATGGTTCATGATTTTTTCCTAAGCGAGGCGAGTAAGAAATGAACTCAAGGCAAAAGCATGGATTTATCATCCACGCTTTGTCAGCAGCTCACCCGCATACCGCAGTGGGTGCACTTGCGGCTCCTCCTTGTGGGTCCCACCCCTCTGGCTTGGTCCAATTCAAGTTAAAATGGATTTCTTACAGGCTAGAAAGGTCAAATTGGGAATAAAAATGCCACGCGATTGAGCAAAATAGCATACAATCCTGGTCTTCTCGGATGAGACTTTGAATCTGCACATCACTCATTGGTAGTCACCTGAACACAAGGTATACTCTACCGATGACCTCAGTTGTCACAAATCATATACGACAATACCTTATACAGGTCTGATGCCGCCGACTTCAGGTCGTTACCCTACGTGAATCCCCGACGGGGGTTACAACGTGACTCCCCGATGGGGGTTACAATGTGACTCCCCGACGGGGGTTACAACATGTTCATCCATTGCCATGTTTGTCAACGAAGTTCAAGCAGCCTTGACGTTATTTCAGCCGATGGCAAGTTAACCCATTGAAGCGTTGAGAACCGTTCGATAGTTGCATACGTACTCATGCATCCCCAATAGCTCCCCAACGGGGCCCTATCAGAGCTATAGAGCTGTTTGAGGTTCTCATACCCAGCTGCTCATATTCCCCAGTGGATCCCGGAGGGTCACAACGTAATGCTCCGTTGATCTACACGTCACCAAAGGTCAAGCAACCTTGACGATCTCCTCACAGAGTTTCAGCTATTGATTCACACGTCGGCGAAGGTCAAGAAACCTTGACAGTATATCCCACAGAATGTTTCAGCCATTGATTCACACGTCAACGAAGGTCAGGCATCCCTGAAAGTATTCGCTGTTGGCAGTAAATCCAAAAGAATCGTGACATATTCTGGCGATACTAACCAGGAAAAGGTCGACATTATCAAAGAGCATAGATGATGGAATATGTTATACACATCCTCAAACAGATCAAGCTTTATCCCCACAGACCTCTTCCACATAAGAGGTACCCCTTCAGGATCGAGTCGTTATCAATAACACAGGAATTTGGTGATAACTCCAACATCAACATCCTAACAGATTCAGCTTACACATCAGATCTAGTCAGTATTGCCAATCCCCAGTTGAAGCAACAGGGAGCCAGCAATCATCCCCAGCATGTTGGGCTATAACCCCGTACATATACATCATACATTTGCATCATGTTTCTATCCATAGTACTATGTTTATCTTGTTGCATTTCAAGTGTCTAGGATTCTTTATCCTACCCATGCATCGCCATGCATAAGTATGATAAAGAGGGGCATCTGTAGACACTCAAAATTTTCATACTCATCACATTAACATTGTAGGAGGACAGATTCGTCTTTTAAAAGAGAACCCTGAAAGACAATCTGAATCCATACCGGATACTATCGGAAGTTCAGCATCAACCCCAGATCGTAATCGAGAATGCGATTCAACCTCGGATGTAACCCCGAGGCCCAGAGATACAATACAAAAACACACCGGAGAAGACCGATTAATCTTTAGATAACCCCGAGGTATCCAGTCTCAGTCCCAACCATGAGAATAGCCACCAACCTTGGTGATAACCCCAAGGAATGCAGTTTCAGAGATAACCCCGGAAATGCTTGTTTCAAATGCCATCAGCTTCAATCTTGGCACTCAAAATGAGATACACTGTACCAACCCGACAATAACATCGGGAAGACAGGCACACCTCAAAGATGACAATGAGGACCTTCAACAAATGCAGCAGTCCAATCTCAGCGAAGTCTGAGCAACGCCTACTTGATCGGCCCAATCCGGCGATAACACCTATGAGGGGAAACATCGTAATCTCGTCAAACACGATGCCACGTCTCGTCTCTACGCAATAATGTCCCACAAGGCTAATCAATCCCGAGTGACTATTGTGCGGGGTAACGGATGAAAGTTGAAGCTTGAAGACGGAGGGCATCATCCCATCTTCAAAGACTTCATACAAACTCTAATCCCATGCCATCGTACAACTCTCGACAACGGCAGTCCGAAATAGGTGCTGAATACCACAAAACGGATGCCCGGATTGCACTTCTCAAAAACCGAGTGGATATTACAGTGCCTGAGTGCATGTACTTCGAGACGACCTGACCCGACCAAACCAGGCCTACCCGACCCGCCTCTGGTACACCTGAGGCACATATTGTCTATAAATAGAGGGCTTGGGGTGCTGATTTTTAAGAGAAAAAAGACGGGGAAACCTTGCACAATTTGCTCTGCATTCGCCATACAGTGTATTTTCCCACTTTCAAACACACGTGAGTTCATATATAACCTCTTTTGTACCCACAAAAGCCCAGTGTTTACCCACTCTAAAGATATAGAAGCCCTTTTTATCAGTCAGCTGTAAGCCTTCTCCCACACTTTAGAGTCTTTCTCTTCATCTTTGCACACACCCTTCTACACATTGAGAGTCGTGTTGCTTGCTTTTGCGGACTTGATCCGTGGTTTCATTCCAGTCTATATATATATATATATATATATATATATATATATATATATATATATATTATATTGACTAACATTATCGAGTTATGCCTCGATTGAGCCTGAACTTGATGCGAGCGTTTCTTCGCTTTAATATATATACTTATATATATTAATCATATCTGCATCGAACTTTGTTCGATGAGCCTGAACTTGATCCTAGTGCGTTTATTCACTTTTATATATATATATATTATATATATCAAGCGTGTCGGACTTTGTTCGATGAGCCTAGACTTGATGCAGGTGCATTTACTCGCTTTTATATATATATACTTATATATATGAATCGTAGTCGAACTCTGCTTCGATGAGCCCGATTGAGCATCCGGATTTATCGCTTATATATATATATATATATATATATATATATATATATATATATATATATATATATATATTTACATTTTAATACCAGAGTTCCCTTAAGTGGCGCTTGATCCCTTCTGACTTTATTTACGTTTTGTCCTTTGAGTTTCCTCCGTGGCGGTTGATAGCTTTTAATAGCTTTATTTATATTTTGATCCCCATGGAGGTGCTTCGTGGTTGGTGATCATATACGTATATATATATATATATATATATATATATATTTCTATTTTATATATATACATGCTTATTGCTTTTATACAAATTGCAATATTCATGCGCTTAGGAATCATGTGATCACTGATTTATCCCATTGGATCTAGATTCGGTTCCGTGATGGACATTTTCAATATTGTAAAGGCTTGTAAATTATTCTGCGATGTATGAATTTCCTCAGATGGTTTCCATACCCACGAGGAAGTCGGAATTATTTTTGTATATTATTTTCATACGGATGCTTCGCATCCGTCAAATAAAATCAATCCAGCCGATCACTTAATAAAAATGGAAGTGTAAAAGGTCTCAATTCTTATTGAGCATCAGGGTTTGAAAAACCTCTTTTATAAAACATCACTGCCATAGCTTGCTAAAAATTGAATTTTTACATAAATTCAAATCCACATATATATAAGTTCGAACGAGGCCTCGCACAACTTTCATATATAACAGACATTGATTACCCCACACACACACACACACACTCAGATAATAGTTTCTTGAAAAGAGGCGATCACCGTGGTAACACGGATGTCGGGAGGTGCCTAACACCTTTCCCCCGCATAACCAAGTCCCCGGACCCTAAATGAATCTCGGTTTCACCGACCTGTTTATTAGTGTCACATCACCGGGTCAATGTGCAAACCTTTTCCCGGTTATGTTGGTACAACCACTTAAAAAACCAATTGGCGACTCTCAACAGTCCCCTCGTCGACATTATACATGTCAGACCTTTTTCACTTGTTTTTTCAAACAAATCTCACCTAAACTGAGAACACCAAAGAATAAGTAACGGAAAGGGACACCCAAAAATCCCGACGTCGATAGTTTTTTCAAACCCTGAAGCTCAATAGTAATTGAGACCTTTTACATTCCCATTTTATTAAGTGTTTGGCTTGATTGATTTTATTTTACAGATGCGAGGCATCCGTACGAAAATAATGTACAAAAATATTGCCGACTTCCTCATGGGTATGGAAACCATTTGAGGAAATTCAGACATCGCAGAATAATTTACAAGCTGCTTACAGCTGAAAATGTCCATCACGGGAACCGAATCTAGATCCAACGGGCTGAATCTGTGATCACATGATTCCTAGGCGCACAAGATACCACAATTTGTATGAAAGCGAAGCGGTATATATATATAAAAAGTCAGAAATATATATATATATATATATATATATATATATAGAATGATCACCAACCACGAAACACCTCCATGGGGATCGAAATGTAAATAAAGTCAGAAAAGCTATCAACCGCCATACGAGGAAACTCCAAAGGGACAAAACATAAATAAAGTCAGAATATTTACCAACCGCCACGAAGGGAACTCCAAAGTGATGAAATGTAAATAAAGCTATAAAAGCGATCAACCGCCACGAAGGAAACTCCAAAGGATGAAATATATATATATATATATATAGCGAATAAACACACCAATGTAAAATCCAGGCTCATCGAACGTAGTCCCACACACGCTTAATATATATATATATATATATATATATATATATATATATATATATATATATATATATAAAAGCAAGTAAACACTCCGGATGTAAAATCTGTGCTCATCGAATGTAGTCCGACACACAGTTAATATATATAAGTATATATATATTAAAGGAGTAAACCCTCCAGATGTAAAATCCAGGCTCATCGAACAGAGTCCGACACACAGTTAATATATATAAGTATATATATATATAAAGCAGTAAACGCTCCAGATGTAAAATCCAAGCTCATCGAAGAGTCCGACACACAGTTAATATATAGTTAATATATATAAATATATATATATTAAAGTAGTAAACGCACCAGACCGAAGTCTATGCTCAATCGAGGCATAACTCGATAATATTAGTCAATATATATATATATATATATATATATATATATATAAACTGAAACAAAACCACGGACCAAAGTCCGGGAAAATGCGCGCAACACGACTCTCAACGTGAAGAAGGGTGTGTGCAGAGATGAAGAGAAAGACTCTAAAGTGTGTAAGAAGGCTTACAGTTGACTGCCAAAGAAGACTTCTATATCTTTAGAGTGGGTAAACACTGGCTTTTGTAGGTACAAAAGAGGCTATATATGAGCTCACAGGTGTTTAAAATGAGAAAGTACACTGCATGGGGTGAGTGCAGAGCAAATTGGGCAGGGCTTCCTCGCCGTTTTCTCTTGCAAAATGGCCAGCCCAAGCTCTCTATTTATAGACGATTTAGCCGTAGGTGTACCATAGGCAACCCGGGTGGGCCTGGGTTTTTTGGGTCAGGTCATCTCGAAGTACATGCACTCGGGCACTGTAATGTCCACTCGAACTTTCAGAAGTGCAATCCGGGCATCCGTTTGAGGTATACAGGACCTATTTCAGATCGCCGTTGTCAAGAGTTGTACGATGGCAAGGGATTAGAGTTTGTACGAAGTCATTGAAGATGGGACGATGCCCTCCAGTCTTCAAGCTTCACCTTTCATCCGTTACCCCACACAATAGTCACTCGGGATTGGTTAGTCTTGTGGGACATCGTTGCGTAGAGATGTTGAGACGACATGGCTTGGCATCGCATTGGCGAGATGATGATGTTGCCCCTCACTGGTGTTATCGCTGTATTGGGCTGATAAAGCAGACGTTGCTCAGAGCTTCACTGAGATTGGACTGCTGCATTTGTTAAAGGTCCTCATTGTCATCGTTCCCGAGATTGAAGCTGGTCGCATTTGAAACAAGCATTTTCGGAGTTATCATTGAAACTGCATTCCTTGGGGTTATCACCAAGGTTGGTGGCTATTCCCATGGTTGGGACTGAGACTGGATACCTCGGGGTTATCTCCAAGATTAATCGGTCTTCTCCGGTGTGTGTTCTGGTATTGGATCTGCATGCCTCGGGGTTATATCCGAGGTTGGAATTGTTACTCCCAGAGTGGGCTCCGGGGTTGATGCTAAGCTTCCGGTAGTATTCGGTATGGATATGGATTGTCTTTCAGGGTTCCTTCTTAAAAGATGAATCTGTCCTCTTGCAATGTTAGTGACAAGTATACAGAAAATTTTGAAGGTCTACAGGGCTGCAAAAGAAGACTTCTATATCTTTAAAGTGGATAAACACTTGTTTTTGTAGGTACAAAGGAAGCTATATATGAGCTCACAGGTGTTTAAAATGAGAAAGTACACTGTACGGGGTGAGTGCAGAGCAAATTGGGCAGGACTTCCACGCCGTTCGCTCGGTCGTTCATAACTTTCAATTCGGGAGTCCGATGGAAGCGTGTCATACCATTCCGGAAAGCTCTTTCTAAGAGCTACACAATGACATAGGATTTGTCCTTTTTTTGATTCCAGGAAGATGGGTCCATGAACGAAATGGCATTCCCGTGTTTTCATCAAGTAGTTCGTTGAGCTATTTTGCGTAGTTTACGCTCGAAAGTTAAGATATGGTTCTTGTGGGACTTCTATTGAAGTAATTTGAGTTGAAATGAGTTTATTTGATGTGAGTTGAAGTTGAGTTGGCAAAATGACTATTTTGCCTCTCCCGGGGTTATCTCCGATTTCCGCGCAGTTGTAGTTGTCTTTTCTCAGGGTTATCTCTGAGGTTATCCTGTTGTTAGCTCTGAATGTCCTCAGGGTCATCTCTGAGGTTAGCTTGACCTCTTGGGGGTTATCTCCAGGCTTTTCACTTGATGTTGTGGTTCTCCAGGGTTATCTTTGGAGTGTGAAAAAGACGCTTTTGCCCTCCTGCATAGTTAGTAACAGGAAAAGAAAATTTTGAGTGTCTACAGGCTCACTTGACTTTTCATTTTTACTATAGCCATTCTCTCTTCAAAATCCAAAAATGGGGAGTGAGAGAGAGTGATATACAAAGCCAATATCACCCTTTAGCTTATCAAGATTAGATCATCAAGATCAGAATCAAAAATGGAGCATCAAAGTGGTATAAACCCTAATATTAGAAATCCTTATGATCCATGTTGTTTGATGTTGTTAGTTGTTTAATATTATGTATTAAGGTGTCTTTGAGTGAGTTGGGTTGATCGATCATAGATCTATAACACTTAGATGCTAGAAAATAACATTTATACAAATCTGGAAAAACTGGGAAAATTGTGTTTGAAAGTCACATGTCAGGTCTCCTAGATCTGTCCCTGTTAATGTGTTTAGTGTTTTAGATGTTTGAACTAGTAGTATGTAGTAAGGACTTTGATCTGGAACTTGAATCAAGTCTAGATCGAGTGTAGATTAAAAGTTATTAAGGGTTAAAGTGCGTTGACTAGAAGTTCTGGGTAACCTAGATTTGCCCAGAAATCTCTGACAAAGTTTTGCAGGCCCCAAATCTTGCTTTGTTTCAGTGTTTATGACATGTTAGTGTTTTACTTGTGTAGACTGATGTATAAACTATCGATCCATGCCTCTAGAAGCTTTAGTTCCTAACAGAATCATAGATAATCGTGGTCAAACCTGCGTTGACCAACTCGCCGAAAGGAGATTCTGGGTAACCCAGAATCTTCAAGAACCGTTTCCTGACCACTACATTGACCAGCCTTGATCTTGCTCTTGTGATGTAGTTAGGTTGATTTAGTGCTACGATGTTGTTCTATGACATACGTACTACAATCTGTCATCATTAAACCACTTAAAACATGACCAGAGAACGGATTAATGAAAGCTCAAAAAGGGACCCTTAACACTGCTTGAGTTTCTGGGGGCAACCCAGAAACTCAAGAACACGTCTGAAAAGGTTTTCTGTAGATTAGATATTGCTGTTGTGTTATGATTTGGCCATGGAGCTTGTTTAGAGTTGTAGTACTACATCAATACTACAACATTAACTCACTTTCAAGCCCAGAAAACATTAGGGACTTAGAGAAAATCATGGTCAAAGTAGTAATCTTGTGACTGGCTATGAAGTTCTGGGTTTGGCCCAAGAACACCTATAGAAACAGTTTCAACAGTTTCGTCACTATAGGGCCCTATAACGACACTTAATTTCTTAAATTATTTATTTTGATTAATAAATAGATAAAAATAGTTTTTAATTATTAAAAATACAAAATAAATTCCTAAAAATTATTTTAAAGTCATAAAATTAGTTTTTAATTATTCTCAATATATTTCATAAATATTTAATATTATTGGAATAATAATGGTAATTAATTTATTTAATTATTATTTTAAATAAATTATTTAAAAATGATTTTAATACATGAAAAATTATATTATGGTATAAGAAAATATTTTAAGTTATTTTTAATAACTTTTAATATTTTATGATGAATTTCATTAATTAATTAATATTATCGATAATTAATTTATTTAATAAATATATTAAATAAATTATGGAAAAATAGAATTAATGTTTTATAAATCATATAAAAATGATTTAAGTGATATAAAAATATTTTAAGTTATAAAATATAACTTTTGATATTTTGTCATGAAAATATTAATATATTAATATTAATAGCAATTATCGGATAATGAATTTAAGTGTTTAAAAATCATATAAATATGATTTTAAGGTATTAAAAATACTTTGATATATTATAAATATATTATAATATTATGATATGTATTTAATATATGTTTGATATTAAATAAATATTAATGATAAAGGGATTATGTGGTAATTAATTCATCGAAATACGATATTAATAATTGAAAAATTATGATAAATAGTAATAATAATTTAAAAATTATTACGAGCTTTCGAAAAATATATTGACTGTTAATAAATTATCTTAGATAATGGTTAAGTGTTTAGACATAGTTTAATTGAACTTAAACTCGATATTTATCCGACTAAGCCGTCGGGATGTCAAAATTGTACCGAACTCGACTCAGACTGTAAAAGTTTGACTTGAGGTTAAGTGTTATGTGTGTTATAGACGAATATGATTATGTGATAATGTGTTTAGGTTATTTTAAATACTTTGATGATATTATTCTAATTTGTATATCGATATTATTTATATATTAGGTCTTCAGACAAAGCTAGATAATTTGCGTAATGATAATCAACGGAACATGCAAGTTTTCTTAACTCGACCTCGAGTTGTATTATTCAATTATACTTGTGGTTAGTCATTTCTGATTGCCATGTCTAAGAATTATTAAATCGCACTATGTGCATACTGCATGTATTCATCAATTATGAAAGGTTGATCACCGTCATTGCCATTCGGTCCAGATATATATATGTTCATGTTCAAAGTTCGTTCAACTATGTAAAATTTGTTCATGCTAGTTCGCAATTATATTGTAGAACTGTAGCCAGCGTTTATTCAATTCTTTCCATCATGATATGTCCTTAAATTATTGAACTTAAACTTGCTGGGCAAACTTATTGGTCACCCTTGCTATATCATGATTAACATTCCAAATTAAAACGAATACGTCGAATACAAGAAAGGATAAGCCAAGTTCAGCTTCGGATAATGTGAGCAGATAATTGTAATAGTATAGTATGATAATAATGTTATATGTTAGACAGGTTATGAATTATGTATAAGTTAAGGTTACTCGACCTTGGAGAATAGTGACACGCCAGTTAGTCAGCCAAGAGCATGCTAGTCTCCTCCCTCTTGTCACAAATATACTCTCGTCACCTTTAGAAAATGAAATGCTGGAAGACAAAGTGATAAAGAGAGCGAATGCCAAAGCCCGTCGGGATTTTGCCAACAAAAAGGAATTCACATATCTGGGCCAACCTATGGAGGAAATCCTTCAGATGCTAATCAATAAAGGAAGGATCACTTCCCTTCTACCTCCAATCAATCCCCGTTCAGGATGGTACAATTTTGATAGAGTATGTCAATATCACTCCCATTCTCGTGGTTACAACACAGAAGAATGATGGGCACTCCGCCACCTTATCCAGAATCTAATTGACAGTGGCGTCCTGCAACTAGCAGACAATGATACTGTGCTACGTGGGAGTGAGAATACCTATCCTACTAAATGGAAGAGTTTGGTAGTAGTCATATCCACTGAGGCTGATGACATTAACAGATCACTCACAATACCAACAATTCAACTTAGAGGAAATAATAATCCTTTGAAAGTGGCCGCTCCTGAGCCAATCAACTTACCATGCATAGCACAATATCTTATTATTAGCTTGCGCAAAGTTCCGTGGAATTATGGAGAGGGTGAAGGATCCACCTCACATACCACTGCTACAGTGTCGAAGGAAAATCCACTATATCTTCCCCAACGGGTGATGAAGTCTACCATCAAATCAAAGGGGAAAATACCCATGGAGAAGATTGAAAAATTCCTCCGCACTATGGGTCATAACCAAGCCAAGGTGGTTTTAAGCTTAAGAGAAGCTCCACACCAAATTTCAATTTTGGACTTGGTCCTAACTTCTGAGGATCGCCTGAAGATCTTATTGAAGGTTTTGGAAGAAGCTTGTTTACCGACATCAGTGGATACGGAAAAATTTCAACACTTGGTTGATCACATTTTCAACAACAATGTGATATCCTTCACTGATGATAACATACCACCCGAAGGGAGCGGTCATTGTAAGCCGTTGCACATTGCGGTCTTGTCCTTCGGATACATGCTAGCTGGAGTCTTGATAGATGGAGGCACATCTCTAAATATCTGTCCATACGCTACCTTGGTGAAGATGAATATCAATCTTAACCAAATCTGAAGTAGCCATACTGTCATCAAAGCTTTTGACTTATCCCGCCGAAATTCGGTCAGAGTAATTGAACTGGAAATCGAAATTGGTCCCCATACATTCTGCGTATATTTCCACGTACTCAAGATAGATTCGGGATACAACCTGCTCTTGGGACGACCATGGATTCATATGGCAAGGGCAGTCCCCTCCACCCTTCATCAGCAACTGAAATACATTATTAGCAATAGCCTAGTCACGGTCAACGCTGAACCAGAGTGTCCTCAACACGGGGACATGTCATTCATCAATGCCAATGCAGATGTTGAATCGGTCAGTTTTCATGCCTTGGAAGTAAGCAATACCCAATAACATGAAATTGGAACGCCAAGATTTCTGTCGAGGTAATGTCGGCTACTCAAGAAATGATGTCATAGGGTCATCAGCTGGGACAAGGGCTGGGTAAAGATCGCCAGGGTATCAAGTACCTAATTCAATTAACCTAGCAAACTAGAATAGCTGGACTAGGCTATTCTGCTAGTTAGTCATAGGAATCCTCATAAGCATCAACAGATTCCTTCAGCTTCAAGTACGCGGCGTTTATCTTTACCTTCAAACTCTGAGCCCACACAACCTCCTGTAAAGGTGCCAGCCAGTATCGTGACTATGTTATTTCCCAAGCCGGTACCGATGAAGGAGAAAGAAGTCTTTGTTCCAAATCCCGCGGTGGAAGAGGAGGAACAAAGTATCAAGCAAGATGTCATTAGAATGATGTCAGGCATACGCATCATCATTCATGATGAACATACAAATAGATACACCCCAGACGATGATTGCCCAGACATAATGGCCATCATTCGGGAGAAGGAGGAAGATGACAACCCTTCCATCACTACAGTCCACCTGAACTTTGCCCTTGACAATTGGAGCAAAGACTCCTTGCATTGGTAACAAGGGGTAAAAAGGCGTAAACTCTTTCGCTCATTGATATCATAATCGCTTACTTTTCCATGCAAAGATTAGCGCTTTATTTTGTCAAGACATGCTTAACACCGTATGATCAAAACGTTTCATATATACTAAGTGAAAGCATATTTTGTTTCAGACCCTTGAATTTAGATGTGTATGTACTTGCTGATACGACGCCTCTTCTCTACAAGGATTGTACCTTTGATGTAGAGATGAATTCAGTCTTGATAGAAGTACATGAGGACATTGAGGTGCCTCCAAAAAATCAAGAATGGGTCAAAGACAAACCTAAACCCCACCTTGACCAAATCACTTCCTTCAATCTTGGAACCTTAGAAAGCCCTAAGTTAATCCAGATTGGTTCAGACCTTACCCCAAACAAGCGAAATGACATGGTTAAGCTACTAACCCAGATCTAAGATGTGTTTGCATGGTCTCATGAAGACGTGATGGGTTTGTCCACTGACATTGTCCTTCATCGCCTTCCCATTAAAGAGGGATTCAAGCCAGTCAAATAAAGGCTCAGGCGATTGAAACCTGAGTGGAGTTTAAAGGTGAAAGAAGAAATTGTGAAATAATTTCAAGCAAGCATCATCATGGTGTCCACATATCCTGAGTGGAAATCCAACATTGTTCCCGTGCCTAAACCAGGAGGGAAGGTGCAAGTCTGCGTGGATTACCGAGACTTGAACAAAGCTTGCTTAAAAGATAGCTTTCCCGTGCCATTTATCCACATTCTCATTGATAATACTGCTCAATACTGCATGTACTCCTTTACTGATTGCTTTGCGGGGTACCATCAGATCATGGCTGCTGAGGAAGATCGTGAGAAAATTGCTTTCATCACACCTTGGGGAACCTTTTGCTATAGACGGTTGTCATTCGGCCTCATCAATGTCGGAGCCTCCTATCAGCGAGCTATGATGGCTCTCTTCCATGATTTAATGCACAAGGAGGATGACCACCTAGACCATCTCAAGAAGCTATTCAACCGGTTGCGTAAGTATAACTTGAAGTTGAATCCACCTGAGTGCGCGCCTTTATGTTAGATCGAAAGCAAGTTGCTAGGATTTCTAGTCAGCCACAAAGGGATTGAGCTGGATCCTACCAAAATCCAGGCCATCACGAAAATGCCCATTCCTCAAATAGAGAAGGAAATACGAGGATTTTTGGGAAGAATCAACTTCATTAGCAAGTTTATCTCTCAACTCACAACAACTTGTGAGCCAATCTTCAAGCTATTAAGGAAGAGCTCATCCATGAAATGGAGTGATGAGTGCCAAAATGCCTTCCTCACAATTAAAGAATCGCTAGTCAAAGCTCCCATTTTGGTACCACCCAGGGATGATGTTCCCCTGTTCATGTACCTGTCCATAAGTGACAATGCCATGGGTTGCATGCTGGGACAGAAAGACGATAGAGGCCAAGAACGAGCTATCTATTACCTCAGCAAAAGATTTAGCAGTAGTGAACACAAGTACACTCTGATTGAAAAAACGTGTTGTGCTTTAGCAATGGCGTCCATGAGGTTACAACATTACCTCCATGGTCACACAACCCATCTCATATCCCGCATGGATCCTCTTAAGTACGTGTTCAATAAACCCATGTTAAATTGTCGGCTGTCCAGATGGAAAGTGATCCTATAACAATTTGACATCGTATATGTGACTCAAAAGTCCATCAAAGGTCAGATTTCAAACCCTTGGAAACATATTTCCCTGATGAGGGAGTAATGACAGTTCAGCAACACCATCATTATAATACACGCAAAGCATGGAAGATGTATTTTGATGGAGTCATTAATATAGAAGTCTTTGCCGGAGCCGAGCGCTTCTAGTATCTCAATGCACGGGAGCAGATATCTCGTCAGCCAAATCAAATTGCGCTTTATCAAAGACCAACAACATAAATGAGTATGAAGGTCGCCTCATGGGGCTAAAACTTGTCCGCTTCAATGGGCATCAAAGCGATTAATCGCCTTTGGAGATTCAGAGTTGGTAATCAGACAACCCACCAGAATCTATCAGACCAAAGAGCTACATTTGCTGCCTTACCATCGGCAAGTTTTATAGATGGTTTTGGAGTTCAAAGAAATCTCCTTTCCACACGTTCCTCGTAATAGGAATGACTTTGAAAATGCATTAGCAACTTTGGCCTCCTTAATTTGTATATCTGACAATGGACACTTGACAAGCGTAATAATTTCCCTGCACAAGGCCCCAGCCTATAGGAATTACGTTGGAGAAGTAACGGATGAGCTACCTCCCATCCAATATCCTTGGTATAAGCATATCAAGGAATATCTATGAGATGAATCTACACCCGTTGAGGCGAGCCCTACTGAGAAAAGGCGGATCCATCGACTTGCTATGAAATTCTATCTGAGTGGAGATGCGCTCTACAAAAGAGATGCAGGACTAGGTCTCCTCAGATGTTTAGACAAAGATCAAGCCCAAAGGCTTAAGGATGAAATCCATGGTGGAGTCTGTGGCCCCCATATGAGTGGCCCCCTCCTTGTCAAGAAAGTCCTCAGGACTGGACATTATTAGCTATCTCTCAAAGCTGATTGCAATGACCACGTTAGGAGATGCTATCAGTGTCAGATTCATGGGAATGCTATACACGCCCCTCCACGGGAACTCCATAATATGAGTTCACCTTGGCCCTTCTCAATGTAGGGAATGGACGTTATCGGGACCATTAAGCCTAAAGCCAGTAATGGACATCGATTTATCTTCACCATGATTGACTACTTCACCAAGTGGGTAGAAGTAGCCTCCTTCCCCAGGGTTACCAAAGAAGTCATCATTGCTTTCATCAGAAACAATGTCATTTGTCGATATGGACAACCAGAGGTGATTGTGTTAGATAATGCTAAGAACCTCAATAACAAAATGATAGAGGAATTATGCAGAAATTCCATGTCAAACATCTTAACTCTGTCATCTATCGTCCGAAGATGAATGGTGTTGTTGAAGCAGCTAACAAAAACATCAAGAAGATTATGGAAAAGGTTTCCGCCAACCACAAAGATTGGCTTGACCTATTGCCTCTTACTCTGTTAGGCTACAAAACATCAATGCGCACTTCCACTGGGGCAACCCCCTACGCATTAACCTATGGGATGGAAGCAAGCTTCTATAGAAGTTGAAATGGAATCCCTCGTAGTGTTGATAGACGCCACCGATGAAGGCCAATGGGTACAAGACAGTATCACCAATTGTCTCTAATAGGCGAAAGGCGAACCGCGGCTATCTTCCATGGTCAGTTATATCAACAAAGGATCGCTAGATCCTACAATAAAAAAGTCCGGCTACGGCAGTTTAGACAACATGACTTGGTTTTGAAGAAGATCCTTGACAACCAAGATAAATCTAAGGGGAAATTTTCTCCTAATTGGGAAGGCCCAATTGTTGTCAAGGAAGTATTGACAGGAGGCGCTCTCAGATTGCAAGAAATGGACGTCGATGAATTTCCACAACTCATCAAGTCGGACGTCGTGAAATGGTACTATGTCTGAAGTGACCATCAAGCAAACATCCTAGTGTTGGATCATCAGATCACCAGTCATTCCGGTTCTTTAACCCTTTACCACATACAACTCTTCCACACTTTGCCCCTCAGGGAAACATACTTTTCAAGCTAGCAGCCTAACTTCTCTGCGTTCCTATGACTTAGGTCATCCCACTACGGATTGAACCTCTCGTATTTGCAGTTTGGCTACCCGTACATGGGATCAAACTTCTCATACCTGCAGTTTTTCCTTAAACTAGGATTAAACTTTCTCCTCCCCGCAATCTGACCTGCACATGGGATCACGCTTTTCCACTCTCCCTTAGAGGCGAACTACGCTGACCTGATCTCCTCTTCAATAGGAGTACGTAGGCAACCATGTTACATGGCCCGGTCGTAATAAAATAAAAACACAAAAAATATTTCTACCCTTTTCTCCTTACAAAAATAAAAACAACAAAAAGAAATTCCTACACCATTCCTACCACATACAGCATTGAACCTCTTACACCAGGTTCAAACTACGCAGACCTGATCTCCTCTTCAAAAGGAGTACGTAGGCATCCATTCATGGTGCGGTCTCACCCCCTACTAAAACATAAACAATTGTCAATTGGTACTGGGATTATCCTTCAATCCACTACATTTCATTGGCTTCAGACCAAAGGGATGGAATTACCTGAACTCCTCCCAAATAGGTGATTCGGCGACCATCTAAGCTGCAGTTGTACCTTGAAGAGCAACACCAATCCATAAGAGATGGAATTAACTAGGCTCCTCTTGAATAGGGGTACTGGCGACCATCTGTGGTGCGATCAATCTCAGATAGAAAAGCCACACACCTCTCCACATTTCCATACAGAAACCAGTCCCAAGAAACCAAAGATGATAGGGATACACACAGATCAATGATCCATTCTGAACTATCTAGTGACATCTCAATGTCCATCCCTCAAGGAGGAATTCAGAATACATCAAGATCACAAGCCCTGAAGCAGCAGGCAAAATATCAAGCAAATAACAAAGCATATCTAAAAGGGAAGTGATCAAAAATATATTTCCCTACCATATATAATGCTGTTTGATATACACAATATAAACTATACATGACAAAATGGCTAAGCTAGTCTGTGCAGGAAAATACAAGCCCATCTACAAGTCAGGGTATATGCGAGCTAACAAGCCCAACATGGCGTCCCTCTTAGAAGAAGGAGGCGAAGCTGTGGTCTCCTGTATGAGAGTATCCACATGACCCAACAGATCTGTAGCCATCTGCATGGTGATACTATGCTCATAAATGTAAGCGCTCATCTCTGCGATCATGCTAGTGATAAGGGACCTCACTACAGTACTATCTGTGACGACTACATCTCGAGCAGATATGGCACTATCCCGCTCAACTATCATTGCATCTCTGGCTGATCAAGCCTCATCCCGCTCAATGATAGTGGCATCTCTGCGAGCTAATGCCTCATCTCTCTCTAACAGTCGTGTCTCTCCCATCAAGGGCAGTCAACATCGAGGCTCTAGCCTGGTCTCTCTCAAAGGTCATCAGATGAAGACTCGCTCAAGTCTGTGTGCAAATGTCAGATAACAACAAAGGTCTTTGGTACTAGGAGAATCTAGAGGAAATGTTGGCAGCACAACAAGTAGCTCCTCCTCAATGTGGGAATCAATATCCTCCATGGGCTCCACATCATCTGAATCGCTACTCGGTAATGTGGATATTACCGCAGCCGATGTAGTCTCTGTCTCCATCCATGCGGAATACTCTGCAGAACAACCCGGATGGCTCACAAAAAAAGCAACTATCTCACGCTGATCCCAATAAGCATACACACGGGATCGGTCCTCTACTGAAAGATAGCGAGAAGCGAAACGCTGATCTAATCCCCCCTCGAAAGGATGAAAATCCTAAAACTAGTCAAACTGCTACATCACGGCCAACGGGTGGTAGGTAGTTATGCCCCTCAAACCAGCCAGAGGGAGATAGTCCATGCCTGGAGCATGAGTAATAAAGCTATAAGGTGAGCTAAGCCCCGAGCACGACAATATGCTAAATAGATCACTGATATCCGCAAATAACATAGACCAAGACATGACATCTGTACACTCTGATGGCTGAAAGGAGTATGACATGGCTATATCATGGGTGAAATAATATCTATGTCGTCTAAAGGTGTCAATCAGTCTCATGTGTGACATAAACCACACGTATAGCATGACCGAGCTGCCCGTGAACACTCCTGTTGGATAAGTGCAGCAATATGTAGCTGACCTCAGAGTCTCTACTATAATCATCAGTATAAGGGTACGACCCTCCCTGAGAGCTATCACTGCCATGATGACTCCAATATCTATCTCATCCATGTATCGTGGCATATAGACATATGACAGTACGCACAATAACAGAACATCAACCCTAGCTACACGCCAATGATCCTCTGGTGCGGTGAAATCCCCAAAATGTCATGTATAACTATCCTCAGAGCCAAATCTGTCAAACAAAATATGCTGGGAAGTAACGTGGCCAGATGTAAGCTCATCATGTACCACCCTACGCCTCAATCCAGTAAGGGTCATGAACCGTCGACTCATGTCCCCCAAAGCCATATGTACGCAAGGTCTGTCTAGTGGCAGCATCGTCAACCGTGCATACTCCTCCAGAGTGGGAGTCAACTCATGGGTCCCAAATCGGAAAACATGCCTCTCCGATACTCAGTGCTCTCAGCATGCCATCCACGAATCCTTTAGGAACCTGAAATATAACAGGGTCATAGTATGCTTCAACAAATGATATACGGTCACCTTGTCTGATGGTGACATGCTATCATACCACGATCGTATACCCGATGCCACCAATGATGGTGGGGTATGATCAATACTAAGAATCGTCAAGAAGACATCTCATGCGGACGCGTGTCATAAGACCATCCAGGGGTCAATGCTGAATATCTCTGGACATACCTACATATGCATAACATGATACATGCATTACAGATAATAGATGGCAATATGATATAGGGAATGAAAAAACTATGCATACATTCCTAAGTATAACAACATCTAATACATCATCTCTGTACAGCTACAAATACAGGGAAATGGGGCATAGACGCCCTACTAATAACAAAGGCCAATCAAAAGATATAGCGAGAATGGGGCACAACCACCCAATTGCTAACAGAGGCATATCAAAAGATATAACAAGAATACACATCTGAAGAAGACAATGGTGTCAATGTCTACATCATCAATCCTGTCCACCTGATGTAACTCCTCCTGAGTTACTGGATCTCTATCAACAGGGATGTCAGGCCTATATAGAGGAGGATCTTCACCGGCAAAACCGAATGGGTCGTTTGAGGGGCCAGTGCCTAAGCTGGAAGGATCAAACGAATCTGCCTCTGCTGAATCTCTGCCCAAATGCCGGATAAAGAAATGTGCTTGGTCTAGTCGCCGGGCCAAACTATCAATCTATGTCACATGAGTCGAATCTTGGATACAGGCTATCCAATCCGTCATCATCACGGATCCTGGAACCATATCCCCCATGAACTGAGTGATGCGGGACTGGGCTCTAATAGTACAAGAGAATCACCAACGCTGGAATAATTCCTGAGTGCAAGGACCCTCTGATAATGCAAAATCGTCAACCCCCAACAATGGGATATCAATGATGGGTGACTGCGATACAGGCCAATGATGTCTGGGAGGAGGCAAGATCGGCATACGAAGCTCCCCTGCGGTGCTCCTAATAGCACGCTCTCCTCAATAGAGCTCCCATCCTCCATCTGCAAAAAGAGGAACTCTCCGGGTGGAGATCACATACTCGACGCCAGTCGGGTACCCATCCTCAAAACCGATGGCCAAATGTTCCCCAGAATAGGGAATCCATGTGATGATATCAGCTGTCAACAACTCCAGCTCTAGGCGATAATGAGTGAAACCCTTAGCTACAAGGACCTCCACCAATATGGAATGAAGCCATCGTCGTCCTCGTGGATAGGTATCTATACCTAACACACTAATATGACACAAACACGAGAGCCTCTCGTAGGCCCAAAACTACCAACACAATGGCAAAACATCTGCGGTCAGTAAACACTCTTAACCTATAAATGGGAAATGACAAGAGAAATACTCACCAGCAGAAATGGGTAGAATCCTAGCCAAGCCTCAGTCAAACCCTGTGAGCTCATACGCATGCCCCGGAGGAAATAGGCAAAGGTATATGAACCCCAATCATACTCTCCAATACGATCCACATGATGCATAGTGCTGATCAAAGCGAACGACACCGTAGAAGAGTTATCTGCTATGAAGAAGCCTCTAATGATCATCAAGAACAATCGCCGAAGAATGTGATCCCTGACTTTGACATAACCATGCATGGGCTCACTCAAAAGCCCGCTCATAGCACCTATGCTCAATGGACCTGCACGGACAGTCCTGCCCTTTAGCGCCTCTGCTGGAACTCCTAACAAGGATCTGACGGCAGTAGGGGTAATATTCATCATGCAAGGCACTGGCTCCCCTCCAAACTCCATACCTGTGATGAACCGCCAATCCATCGGCATCATCATCACCTCACAGTCCAGTAAATGGAGTGACTTAGTCTGATGAAACCATCGCTCAGATAGTGCCCTTAGATAACCCTAGGGACAACGATGGGGACGGATGAAGAAGAATGCCCCGAATCCCCAATCATGCACTATCGCTCTGTAATCAGGATGAAGAGCCTGATACATGGAGTGTATGATAAACCAATTCCCTCGAGGCTGTGTGAAGCTGGGAATCTGCATGAAATGCATATCAACATCATAATCCTTTACTCATCGTCAATAAGAAATAAAGAAGATCAAGATCTAACGTCATACCTTGTTAGCATGCAATTACATCGAGGGATGTCTGCTTAAGTCACCCAGAAGCTTTAGGTTAGCCACCTGAATACTCGGGAGGTCCCTACATGGAACATGTGTAGTAGGAGCGGGGTCCGCAACCGGAGCATCCTCCTCTTCGTCCTCAACGTCCGACACATTAGCCCGGACTGGACGTATCACTGCCTCCACCAATCGACGAGGTTGTCTAACAGAACGAGGTCGAGGCACTTTAGAAGCCCTCATCCGTACACCAGAAGTGGTCATGCGGGAACTACTCGGCTAATCCGAATCCATAATATCTGGACAACAAGTCTCCAAATCACCTTAGAAAGGGTTTGGTATTTCCTGAATTGGAGCTTTTCAAAATGCATTTTATGACTACATGCATGCATGCTTTACTTTAACATACATCTACAGTATAGTTAAAAATACATGACTAATTAAATGCCTACATTTTGAATTTTTTTTTGTCATAGTCCCCTTTGTAAATAAGACTATCTAAATGCACATAGGCATGACTAGGTGACCATTTAGTAGCACACATGCCCCAAAGTCATATACATAATATATGCATTAAAAATCAAAAACATCAATCTATAGGGTTAACCTCAATACCAAGAGTACTTTGCCTTTTACCTTTTGCTCATTTGCCCTCAAATAGGATAAGAAATAGCAGAAAAAGGTGTCAATTTGACTGTCTTAGAAGTAAAAAATTTTCACATCATTATCTTCAGCATGGTTTAATACTAACATTTACTATGTTGAATATTTTTTATCAAGTTATTTGAGCATACATAATCACTACTATGTGTTTAGATGCATTTCATGCGATAATTCATTTTCCAACGGATAAAAACGGAAAAAAATACATGCATACGTTACCAAGATAGTGCAGAACACTTGTACGGTGACAAAATTGGCAGAAAATTGCCCGAACTCAGCAAATCTGAAGGAGAGCTTTCAGATTTTTCTTCGCAACACAAGTTGAAAGTGACTTGTGAGACCAACCTGTAGGTTATTAGTATCCATGGTTGGCCGCATGTCCATCTGCGGCTGAAGCAGGTGTACCCGCGACACCCCTATGTGGGCCCCACCCCTCCGGCTCGGTTCAGTTCGAGTTGCAAAGAAGTTATTGCAGACTGAAAATGTCAAATCAGGAATAAAAACGCTACGCAATTGAGCAAAACAAGCCTATAATCCTGGTCTTCTCATATGGAACTTTGAGTCGGTACATCACTCATTGGCAGTCGCCCAAACACGAGGTATGTAACGCCCGAGAAATTCTCATCCTTTGTAAAAATATTTGAAAGAATTAAATAATGAATAAAATAATATTATTTGTTATTGTATGTGTTAATAAGATGTATGTCGTTCTATAACCTAGAAACGTCGGAAGATCGTAGTATTCAAACCACGTGAGAGAATTAAAGTGTTTGAATTTTCAAGACGAAAATAAATGTTTTCGGAGAAAGTTTACGAAAATCACTATTCACCTTTTATCGCTCGGGAATTATTTTTGAATTTCCGAGAAATACGTAATGTTCGAATATCAAGGTGAGATGGATTATGTAATAATAATCTAAGTATGGAAAATGCAATAATTCGCTTGCAGACTTAATTTGGGAATGTAGGTATTAAAACCTAATGAAATGAATCAATGTAACTTTGCATAAAAATAAGTCCATAGGCTTAAAGGTGTAAACCTAAGAGGGTTTCATAATGAAACCCAAGTGAATAATAAAGTGAAGCCCAAACTATTATAATGCAAAGCCCAACAAGAAAATTGGCTAGATTAAGTAGTAAGCCCAATGAATTGGACATGATCCATGGGGCAATCCAAGTGTAAGTGGGTAGACTTGGTGGGCAAATATTTTGTGTGATGACCAAGTGTTGTGGTGGCCAAGTAATAGAAGTGGCTAGCAAGATTACTTAGTGGCTAAGAAAATGAATATTAAGGAGGTTAGTTTAAGGAGGTGGGAGGTCTAAATGACCATACTACCCTAAACTTTGTGTTGCCTATAAATAGAGAGCTCTTATTTCATTTGTTGCTTGTTTAATTTTTATCCAACTCTGCTCAAGATAAACAACTTTATTGTTAGAGCCATTAAGCACTTATAAACCATCTCAACCTTTGCTAGATTTTCAAAGAAGAAGTACTAGTTCATCAAAGGTAAATAAAATTGTCTCTTCTACCTCTATTATATTAGGATGATAAGAGAAGTGTAATCTAATGGAGTTAAATACTAAGAACATGTCATAAGTCATTGATGAATGAACTTAAGCCGAATAAGTTGAATAAGCGACTTGAACTTAAATAAGTTAATAAACTTATGAAGAATTTCCTTTGTTGTCATAAACATGAGAATTATAGATAATAAGTGAAATAAGTCATTGACTTATGAGAATAAGTCAAAACCTACTTTGATAATAAGTTGGTGTAATGAGTAACTTGTAATGTTTAAATGTTGATTTAAATTCACCTAGAATGATTAGTAATAAGGTTTCGCCGGAATTCACACGATTGGACGATAATCGTCGAATTCGTGAAATTCTCGGAATGGAAGTCGTATTTTGTGTTTAACAATGGAAACGTTGGTTTTTCGATGGAGGCAAGTCATATTTGGCATTATAGATTTGCGGACTCAAAAATGACCGGATTCCGACTTAGAACGAAGAAACGAGCGTTGAACGTTTGCGAACGTTTATCGTTTTCGTTAAAATAAACTAATAGGTGAAATTTTAGCTAAAGAAGTAAAATAGATAAAATTCTTGCATTAACGTATAGAGTACGTGATTTATGAACCGTAGGCTCTTGAACGAGCCAATTCTGACTTATAACGAAGAAGTTACGAGTCCGAGAATCTCACAAAATAAAAAAAAAGTCTGTAAAAACTTTCTGGTGAACAGAGCTGGCGCCGCGTCGCCAGCCCAAGGCCATTTATCCCGCGTCGCAGCGCCGAGCTTGGCCGAGCAAAGCCATAACCTTCTGGAGAGTGGCGCCGTAGCACAACCATTTAACACTGAGACTCGCGCCGCAGCGCCGAGTCCGGGTTCTAGACAATAATAGGTGACACAACAGCCAAGCACCAAGTGTAAAAAGTTTGCACACAGACGCCAAATTTCTCAAGACCAAGGCAGTAATGAATGTTTACATATAGAGCATGTTTAATAATTGATAAGCAAATAAATAAAGATCTTAATGAAACATTGTTAAGACATAATTAAGTCTTAAGCATGAACACTTAGAGTTAAGTTAAGTCAATTACTTATGAATGTGAGAATGACGTAATGCAAAGCCGGAACCTATAATAACAAATCTAATACATAATTAGATTGAGAATTAGGGTAAGATTCTTTAGGAATCATGTGTGATCATTCATGACCTAATGTTCTATGTTATGCTATCATCTAATGTAGAGACCTTAAAGACGTAAAGTGCACGTGTTATAAATTGTAGCAGACGCTAAAGGCAAGTACTCTAACCCTTGTTCCAGTTCGATCTGGACAAGTCTTTGTTATTCATGTATTCTTCGCATGAGTTAGTATTTAAGGAATGTCAAAGCCAATCCTTTTGGCTAAACATATGTTATGTTATTCTACCAAGTGTTGAGAAGGATTTACCAAACTAATATTGTTGTTGTTTTCAAAAGTAGATTGTGTATACTCAAATTGTTTTGTCGTCAAACGACTGGCACGTGAGGTTGCCACCACTTAAATGTATAGACGTTTAATGAATGTAGTGTTGATCAACATAGAGTACTATAGGCTGATCACCTAGACGTGCTCGTAAGCTATACCGGACTTACGGACTTCATGCCGGGATGTCCTTTTCAAAGTAATTATGAAATGCTTACGGTCTTGAACTGGAATTGATGTTATACTGAATATTGTTGTTGTAAAACGTTTTGCATGAAAAGAAGTGTTATTTTGAATTAACAATAGTACTTCGTAACTATTGTTCAGTTATTGAAGATATACGATTCATATGTTTCAAGCATGCTATTTTCCTCGAATTATTGTACTTGCTGAGCTAGTTAGGCTCATTCTTGCTTTAACTATATGAATGCAGCTAAGACAGAACGAACCGATGGATCCGACAAGGATAAAGGGAAGGCAAAGGCGAAACCATAGATTTCTTTTGTAATAGTATAGGTTTTGTATGGAATAATATTGATATTATGACAAAGACAATGTATTGGTTATAAAGAACCTGGGGTATGTAAATATTCTTTTGATATATATATAAGACATATCCGTTCTTTTGAGGCATTTCAATTGAATGTTTATGTGAACTGTAGCACCGTGTAGCACCATCTGTCGGGTTAGAAGATACCCAGATTTGGGGGCGTCACAGGTTGGTATCAAAGCATTAGGTTATAAAACATAAGGGGGGGAAATAAAACCTTTAAGTCATAACCTTAAGAAAAGTCAAAGAATAAAAGATGGAAGTTAACCTTATAAAAATGCATCATATATGTTATGTGTTTTTATTATATTGAAGTTTACTAATCAACTTTTTGTGTTGTTGTAGATGTCAGGTGAAAATAGAGATGTACAGGTAGTCAGTGAAGGGTCGGTAAACCAGATAGAAATCATACCGAACCCCATAGCAACAGATCCTGAGATAGTTGTGGTGGAGTCTGGAGACTCCGAGAGCTTAGACCTCATGTCCGTATTTGACGGCATGTTGGAAGAAGAAGTGGAGGTAGTATCCTTCAATCCAGTAGCTATAGCAGCAGAGATAACTCCAGGATAGTCGATGATGTCACTGTTCATGTCAGTGATAGATTGGAACGTACACTACTGTCAGGAGGTCAAGGAGCTGAAGGCATAGCTCCAAGCTGTTATAGAGGACAAGATGGACGTGGAGTCCACGTGGGAACAGGAACATGACGAGAGAGTTTTGGCTAAGGACAAGGTCCATAAGCTAAAACAAGAGGTCTTTGAGCTTAGGAGCGAGCTAAAGACCAATAAACTGAAGATAGGGAGAATGTCTTATATTCATAGGAGTTCTCATGAGGATTTCCAGTTGCAGGTAGCTGGGTATCTTGTAGAGGCAGGGCACACACGGCATACTATCAGCCGTGATATTATTGTTGGTCTTGCCAAGGCAGATTTTGGGAATGCCTTAAGGAAGATATGATCGAGGAGTTGCTAGAGTAGTTAGATATGTACATATTTGTGTATATAGTAGTGACGTAAAGCCCTCTTTTGTATAATCAAGGGTAGTCTTTTGTAATTCCCAATTTTTGGAAAACAATAGCGGGAAAGTAATGTATCCAACTTAGGCTGTGTTATGTAACCGATGTAGTATTATACTACAATGAATAAATATAAGTTTTTTTTCGAAAATGTTGAGTAATGAATGTTTAAGTTATTGTTTAGTATGGAATAATAAGTAACTGACATGAAATGTATAATAACGAAATATGTGTTCATTGTAACAACAAAATGCCACCAAGAAGAGTACCACGTACCCAAGGTGCGAACATGAATCAACCAGAGGGAGGTCCGGTTAACCCCATGCAGGAATTTTTAAACCTTTTAACTGCATTGTTTAATCAAACAGGGGCTAATATCCCCGTAAATCCTGGTGTAGTACGAGCTACTACATTTAAGGACTTTAAGAGTGTGGGTCCACCGGAGTTCAAAGGAACTACGGACCCTATTGAACCCCAAACGTGGGTTAGGGAGATTGAGAAGGCCTTTGTAATAGCAAATGTCGATGAGGACCAAAAGGTTGCTTTTGCAACCTATATGATGAAGGGAGGGGTCAACTTTTGGTGGGAGGCCACAATCAGGCACGGGCCGGAATAAATGTGGTAACGTGGGTAAGGTTCAAGGAAATATTCTACGAGAACTATTTTCCCACGAGCATGCAGGGAAGGATGGAGATGCGATTTCTAGATTTAAAACAATGGGACATGACGGTTCCCCAATACGCTGCCAAGTTTAATGAACTGGCAAGGTTCGCTCCACATCAAGTGGATACCGAGGTGAGGAAAGCTCGACGGTTCAAGCAGGGTTTGAAACCCTGGCTCTATAATCGTATCTCTGTGTCCCAAAGTACTTCCTTTAGAATTGTTTTAGAGAAGGCAATAATTGTCGAAGGTGGTAGTGAGGCGTTGAGCCAATACCACAAGGACAAGAAAAGCAAGGGGAAGGTGGATGGAGGAGTGAAGGTTGAAGGTGCCAGTGGGAGTGGGAGTGGCGAAGGGTATAAAAGGAAGGTAGTTAGCTCTGGAAATACCGGAGTGAAACAAGGAGACCCTAAGAGGAGGATGGAGGCCTGTAAAACCTGTGGGAAGACTCACCTAGGAGTCTGTCTCAAAGGAAAGGCCGTGTGTTATAATTGCGGATAGGAGGGGCATATTGCACCAAACTGTCCAAGCCCGAAGAATAATCATGGGTGCTTTGTATACGGGTCGACAGACCACATGGCAAAGAACTGCCTAAAGAAGGGGACAGATGGGAATAAGGGCGCCAATAGTGGTAAGTTAACTATTGGGGGTCCAGAGCAGCCGGGTAGGCCGATGGCCCGTACATTTAATATGACTGTCTTAGACGCGATGGCCTCGGGGGACGTAGTCGTAGGTATTATTCTGATCAACGACTTAAATGCATATGTGCTGTTTGACTCAGGTGCTACTTGTTCTTTTGTTGCATGTGATTTTGCTAGACAACTAAGATTACTTCCCGAAAAGTTGCTTATACCTTTGAACATTAAGGTAACAAACGAAGAGATAATTCCTGTTGAAGATATTCATAGGAGTTGTTGCGTAGACATTCGAGGTTGTAAATTATCGGTAGATCTGATAATGATAAAGTTAGGAGAATTCGATGTAATTCTCGGAATGGATTGGTTGATAAATCATGGGGCAATTATAGATTTTCAAAAGAAATGCATAAATATTAAAACATTAAACCAATCTCATGTAATATTTTATAGAAATAAATTGTCGGGAAGTTATTGTTGTCTTATCATGACACAAACTAGGAAATTATTGAGGAAGGGGTGTGTAGGTTATTTGTGTCATGTGGTTGATACCCAGAGAACGGGAGCAACCATGGAACAAATACCTATAATGAGTGAGTTCGTGGATGTATTTCCAAGTGAGTTATCGGGTCTTCCGCCGGATAGGGAGACCGAGTTCATAATAGATATTGTGACAGGAGTGGCACAAGTTTCCAGGGCACTGTATCGTATGGCGCCAGTGGAGATGAAGGAGTTGATGGTACAGCTGCAAGAATTATTGGACAGGAAGTACATTCAATCGAGTGTTTCACCGTGGGGAGCACCGGTACTGTTTGTCAAGAAGAAGGACGGATCGTTGAGACTTTATATCGACTACCGAGAGTTGAACAAGTTAACGATAAAGAATAAGTATCCGTTGCCCAGGATCGATGATCTTTTTGATCAGTTGAAGGGGGGAAAATATTTTTCCAAGATAGATTTAAGGACGGGGTATCATCAGCTAAAGGTTAGGAATGAAGATGTGTCAAAGACAACATTCAGGACTCGTTATGGTCATTACGAGTTTCTGGTGATGTCATTTGGGTTGACTAATGCACCTGCTGCATTTATGGACATGATGAATACGGTGTTCAAACAATATTTGGACAAGTTCATCGTGGTGTTTATTGATGATATTCTAGTATACTCTAAGACGTCAGAAGGTCATGTTGAACACCTAAGAATAGTGTTGGAGACATTAAGAAAGGAGAAGTTATATGCGAAGTTCACTAAGTGTGAATTTTGGTTAGAGAGGGTACAGTTTTTAGGTCATGTTATTGACCATGAAGGGATTTCAGCAGATCCAACGAAGGTGGAAGCCGTGATGAATTCGGAACAACCGAAAATGCCGACTGAGGTGGAGAGTTTCTTAGGGTTAGCGGGTTACTATCAGAGGTTCATTCAGGACTTTTTGAAGATAGCTACTCCGCTGACTAACTTGATGAGGAAGACGGTGAAGTATGTATGGACTGAGAAATGCGAAGATAGATTTCAAGAACTGAAGAAGAAGTTGAGTGAAGCGCCTGTTTTGTCATTACCCGATGACACAGGAAATTTCATAGTTTATAGCGATGCTTCGCATAAAGGATCGGGTTAACGTGCTCATGCAAAGACATGGCAAGGTCATTAACGTATGCATCTAGGCGATTGAAGGATTATGAGAAAGTTTACCCTACTCATGATCTCGGCTGGCCATGGTGTTGTTTGCCTTTTAAAGATATGGTGACATTATCTTTATGGGGAAAAGTGTGAGATACACACCACCATAAGAGAGTCTAAAATATATCTTCACACAGAAGGAGTTGAATATGAGACAAAGAAGGTGGCTGGAGTTGATAAAGGATTACGATTTTGAAATCCTGTATCACCCGCTGTAAAAGCCAATGTAGTGGCCGACGCCTTGAGTAGAAAGGGTCGAGAGAAGCTGTCTATGTTAACAACTCAAACTGAGTTAATAATAGAGATGGCTAGGATGGAGTTGGAGGTGAAGTTGCCAATTAAGGTGGATCAGAGACTGTTTTCCACGGAGATTCAGTCTACCATTGTAGAGAGAGTCAAGGAGGTGAAGCTCAAAACTGATGAGTGTAACCAGATGAAGAAGCGGTTGACCAATGAAAAAGATATTAAGTTTAGTCTTGATAATGAGGGATTATTAAGATTTGAGGGAAAAATTTGGGTTCCGAATGAGATGGAATTAAAGGATCAAGTTTTACAAGAGGCTCATAGTTCGAGGTACTCGATTCATCCTGGTAGCACTAAGATGTATCAAGACCTTCGACAGAGTTTTTGGTGGCCGAACATGAAGAGAGATATAGCTGAGTATGTGAGTAGGTGCTTGACTTGTCAAAGAGTTAAAGTCGAACATCAACGACCGAGTGGCTTGTTACAGTCATTGGAGATTCCGAAATGGAAGTGGGAGCATATCACGATGGACTTTATGGTGGGACTTCCGACGACTCAGAAGGGATACGATGCGATTTGGGTAATAGTGGACCGGTTGACGAAGTCGGCTCACTTTTTCCCAATTCGAATTAAGTATAACTTAGATCAGTTAGCTACACTCTATGTTAAGGAAATTATTTCCAGACATGGAGCACCTATTTCGATAGTGTCAGATCGTTATCCATGATTCACGTCAAACTTTTGGAGAAGTCTTCAAGAGTAGTTGGGGACGCAGTTGAAGTTGAGTACGGCGTATCATCCACAAACCGATGGACAAAGCGAGAGGACAATTCAGACGTTAGAAGAATTGTTGAGATCTTGCGTCATGAATTTCAAGGGTAGTTGGGATGATCATCTACCATTATTAGAATTTGTGTATAACAACAGTTATCATGCAAGCATAGGTATGCCGCCGTATGAAGCTTTGTATGGAAGGAAATGCAGAACGCCGTTGTATTGGGATGAAGTGGGAGAACGCCGAATGCTAGGACCAGAATTGATACAACAAAGAGCGAAAGTGATGAAGTTGATACATATGCGTCTCGTCACAACTCAAGACAGACAGAAGAAATATGCGGACTTACATCGAGAGAATAGAGAGTTTGAGGTAGGCTCGTACGTATTTCTAAAGGTATCTCCCTAGAAAGGAAAGATACGTGTTGGAAAGAAGGGAAAGCTAAGCCCAAGGTTTATAGGACCTTTTGAGGTATTAGAACGGGTAGGTGAGGTAGCTTATAAGGTAGCGTTACCTCCAAATCTAGAGCGAATACATAATGTATTTCATGTTTCAGTGTTACGTCCTTACAAACCAGATTAAAAGCATGTGATAGAATTTGAGCCTATTCAAATTGAGAAGGATCTAACATATGAAGAGATGCCGATTCAAATCATTGATAGAAAAGAGCAAGCTCTGCGAAACAAGGTAATATCGTCAGTAAAGGTATTATGGAGGAATCATGATGTTGAAGAAGCAACGTGGGGACTTGAAAAAAAAGATGAGAAATAATTATCCTCTTTTGTTTGAGTGAGGTAGGGCGAGATTCTAAGGACATAATCTTTATAAGGGGGGGGGGGAGAGGAATGTAACGCCCGAAAAATTCAAATCCTTTGAAAAATATTTGAAAGAATTAAATAATGAATAAAATAATATTATTTGTTATTGTATGTGTTAATAAGATGTATGTCGTTCTATAACCTAGAAACGTCGGAAGATCGTAGTATTCAAACCATGTGAGAGAATTAAAGTGTTTGAATTTCTAAGACGAAAATAAATGTTTTCCGAGAAAGTTTACGAAAATCACTATTCACCGTTGATCGCTCGGGAATTATTTTTGAATTTCTGAGAAATACGTAATGTTAGAATATCGAGGTGAGATGGATTATGTAATAATAATCTAAGTATTGAAAACGCAGTAATTCACTTGCGAAATTAATTTGGGAATGTAGGTATTAAAACCTAATGAAATGAATCAATGTAACTTTGCATAAAAATAAGTCCATAGGCTTAAAGGTGTAAACCTAAGAGGGATTCATTATGATACTCAAGTGATTAATAAAGTGAAGCCCAAACTATTATAATGCAAAGCCCAACAAGAAAATTGGCTAGATTAAGTAGTAAGCCTAATGAATTGGACATGATGCATGAGGCAATCCAAGTGTAAGTGGGTAGACTTGGTGGGCAAATATTTTGTGTGATGACCAAGTGTTGTGGTGGCCAAGTAATAGAAATGGCTAGCAAGATTACTTAGTGGCTAAGCAAATGAATAGTAAGGAGGTTAGTTTAAGGAGGTGGGAGGTCTTAATGACCATATTACCCTAAACTTGGTGTTGCCTATAAATAGAGAGCTCTTATTTCATTTGTTGCTTGTTTAATTTTCATCCAACTCCTCTCAAGATAAACAACTTAATTGTTACAGCCATTAAGCACTTATAAGCCATCTCAACCTTTGCTAGATTTTCAAAGAAGAAGTACTAGTTCATCAAAGGTAAATAAAATTGTCTCTTCTATCTCTATCATATTAGGATGATAAGAGAAGTGTAATCTAATGGAGTTAAATAATAAGAACATGTCATAAGTCATTGATGAATGAACTTAAGACGAATAAGTTGAATAAGCAACTTGAACTTAAATAAGTTAATAAACTTATGAAGAATTGCCTTTGTTGTCATAAACATGAGAATTATAGATAATAAGTGAAATAAGTCATTGACTTATGAGAATAAGTCAAAACCTACTTTGATAATAAGTTGGTGTAATAAGTATCTTGTAATGTTTATATATTGATTTAAATTCACTTAGAATGATTAGTAATAAGGTTTCGCCGGAATTCACACGATTGGACGATAATCGTCGTATTTTGTGTTTAACATTGGAAACGTTGGTTTTTCGATGGAGGCAAGTCGTATTTGGCATTATAGAGTTGCGGACTCAAAATGACCGGATTCTGACTTAGAACGAAGAAACGAGCGTTGAACGTCGCGAACGTTTATCGTTTTCGTTAAAATGAACTAATAGATGAAATTTTAGCTAACGAAGTAAAATTGATAAAATTCTTGAATGAACGCATAGAGTACGTGATTTGTGAATTGTAGGCTCTTGAACGAGCCAATTCGGACTTATAACAAGAAGTTACGAGTCCAGGAATCTCACAAAATAAAAAAAAAAGTCTGTGAAAATTTTCTGGTGCACAGAGCTAGCGCCAAGACCACACCATTGAGGCCATTTATCCCGCTCATAACGCCGAAAGCTTGGCCGAAAAAAGCCATAACCTTCGAGAGTGGTAATACAGTAAGCGCGACCATTTAACACTGAGACTCGTCTTGCACAGTTGTAGAGTCCGGTTCTAGACAATCATAGGTGTGATGCCATGTATGACACAAGTGTGAAAGTCGGCCTGCCAGTGGCCTTGACCTCAAGACCAAGGCAATAATGAATGTTTACATATAGAGCATGTTTATTAATTGATAAGAAATTAAATAAAGATCTTAATGAAACATTGTTAAGACATAATTAAGTCTTAAGCATGAACACTTAGAGTCAAGTTAAGTCAATTACTTATGAATGTGAGAATGACGTAATGGAAAGTCGGAACCTATAATAACAAATCTAATACGTAATTAGATTGAGAAGTAGGGTAAGATTCTTTAGGAACCATGTGTGATCATTCATGACCAAATGTTCTATGTTATGCTATCATCTAATGTAGAGACCTTAAAGACGTAAAGTGCACGTGTTATAAATTATAGCAGAGGCTAAAGGCAAGTACTCTAACCCTTGTTCCAGTTCGATTTGGACAAGTCTTTGTGATTCATGTATTCTTCGCATGAGTTAGTATTTTAGGAATGTCAAGCCAATCCTTTCGGCTAAACATATGTTATGTTATTCTATCAAGTGTTGAGAAGGATTTACCGAACTAATATTGTTGTGGTTTTCAAAAGTAGATTGTGTATGCTCAAATTGTTTTGTCGTCAAACGACAGGCACGTGAGGTTGCCACCACTTAAACGTATACATGTTTAATGAATGTAGTGTTGATCAACATAGAGTACTATAGGCTGATCACCTAGATGTGCTCGTAAGCTATACCGGACTTACGGACTTCGTGTCGGGATGTCCTTTTCAAAGTAATTATAAAATGCTTACGGTCTTGAACCGGAATTGATGTTTTACTGAATATTATTGTTGTAAAACGTTTTGAATGAAAAGAAGTGTTATTTTGAATTAACAATAGTACTTCATAACTATTGTTCAGTTATTGAAGATATATGATTCCTATGTTTCAAGCATGCTATTTTCCTAGAATTATTGTACTTGCTAAGCTAGTTAGGCTCATTCTTGCTTGAACCATATGAATGCAGCTAAGACTAAACGGGCCGATGGATCCGACAAGAGATAAAAGGAAGGCGAAGGCGAAACTGTAGATTTCTTTTGTAATAGTATAGGTTTTGTATAAAATAATATTGATATTATGAAAAAGACAATGTATTGGTTATAAAGAACAAGGGGTATGTAAAATTCTTTTGATATATATATAAGACATATCCGTTCTTTTGAGGCATTTTAATTGAATGTTTATGTGAACTGTAGCACCGTGTAGCACCATCTGTCGAGTTGGAAGATACCCGGATTGGGGGGCGTCATAAGGTATACCATGCCAATGATCTTATTTGCTACAAATCACATTCGGCAATACCTTGTACAGATCCAATGCCGCCAATTCCGGGTCATTACCCCAAAGATCAACGTGATCCCCGACGGGGGTTACAACGTGGATCCCCAAATGGGGTTACAACGTAAAACCCCGGCGGGGGTTACAAGGAATGTTCATCCGTTGACAGACACATTAACGAAGGTCAAGCAGCCTTGACATCATTATAACAGTTGGATGTAAATCCAATAGAGCATCGGAAGCCATCCGATGACCAGCCGCTGCCATACACATCAGCAAGGGTATAAACGCTTTCCCCGACGAGGGTTACAATGTATTCCCCAGCGGGGGTCACCACGCATTGTCATCTATTGATGTACATATCAATGAAGGTCAAGCAACCTTGACGTTATTTCAGCCGATGGCAAGTAAACCCATCGATGCATCGAAAGCTGTTCGATGATTGTGTACGTTGGTATTCATATTCCCCAGTGGATCCCCGACGGGGGTCACAACACAATGTTCCATTGACACACATATCAACGAAGGTCAAGCAGCCTTGACAGTCTACCCCCACAGGGTTTTCATCCGTTGATTCACGCATCGGTGAAGTAAACATCAACGAAGGTCAGGCAATCCTGACGACATCTGACGTTGGCAATAAATCCAACAGAATCTTGACATATCCTGGCGATACAAACCAGGAAAGGTCAACATCATCAAGGAGGATCGATGATGGAATATGTTATACACATCCTCAAACAGACAAAGCTTTATCCCCATATATCTCTTACACATAAGAGATACCTCTGCGGAATTATGTTTGTATCAAGGATTCAGGACTTTGGTGATAACTCCAACATCAACATCCTAACAGATTCGGATCACACATCCGATCAGGTCATAATTTCCAATCCTCGATAAACATTACAAGGATCCAGCAATCATCCCCAGCATGTTGGGCAACAACCCCGCACACATGCATCATACATTTGCATCATGTTGCTACATATAGTATCATGTTTATCTTATGGCATTTCAAGTGACTAGGATTCTTTATCCTACCCATGAATTGCATTGCATGAGTATGATCAAGAGGGGCATCTGTAGACACTCGAAATGTTCTGCACACCTGTCACTAATATTGCAGGAGGACAGATTTGTCTTTCAAGAGGGAACCCTGGAAGACAGTTCATATCCATTTCAGATACTACCGAAAGTTCAGCATCAACCCCTGAACACACACCGGGAGTAACAATTCTAACCTCAAAGATAACCCTGAGGCGTGCAGATCCAATACCCGAACACACACCGAGAAGACAGATTAATCTCGGAGATAACCCTGAGGTATCTAGTCTCAGTCCCAATCATGGGAATAACTACCAACCTTGGTGATCACCCCAAGGAATGCAATTCTGGCGATAACCCTGGAAATGCTTGTTTTAAATGCAACCAGCTTCAATCTCGGTGCTCATAATGAGACACCCAGTACCAACCCAGAGATAACCTCGGGAGGACAGGCACACCTCAGAATTGACACTGAGGACCTTCAACATTTGCAGCAGTCCAATCTCAGCAATAACCTTGAGGAACGTCTGCTTTATCAGCCCAAACCGGTGATAACTCCGGTGAGGGGCAAAGGAATCATCTCGCCACTCTAAAGCCACATCACATCATCTCAACATCCCATACATACTTATCTACACAACAATGACCCACAAGAATCCAGGAAAACCAATCCCGAGTGACTATTGTGCAAGGAAACAAATAGAATTTGAAGCCTGAAGACCGGAGGGCACCGTCCCATCTTCATGACTTCGTATAACCTCTAATCCAATGCTATTGTACAACTCTTGACAACGGCGGTCTGAAATAGGTCCTATATACCTCAGTCGGATGCCCGGATTGCAATTTTAAAAATTGACGGACATTGCGATTTTACGTGCACGTCTTCATGAGACGACCCACCCGCAGAAACCCGGGCAACTTCGGGCGACCTCGGTACACTGCGGATGGCCATAGGTACACCTGTGGCTCCCCCCTCTATAAATAGAGGGCTTGGGGTGGCCATTTTAAGAAGAGAAAGAGCGAGGAAGCCCTGTCAAATTTGCTCCGTACTTGCAATATACTGAGTGCTTTCTCATTTTAAACACTTGTGAGCTCACATATAGCTACTCTTGTACCGGCGGGAGCCGAGTTTCATCGACTTTAAAGTTATAGAAGTCTTCTTTGGCAGCCCACTGTAAGCCTTCTCACACACTTTAAAGCCTTTCTCTTCATCTTTGCACACACCCTTCTTCACGTTGAGAGTCGTGTTGCGTGTGTTTACCCGGACTTCGATCCGTGGTTTTATTTCAGTTTATATATACATATATATATTATATATATATATATATGGACTAACATTATCGAGTTATGCTTCGATGGAGCCTGAACTTGATGCGAGGCGTTTATTTGCTTTTATATATATATATATATATATATATATATATATATATATATATATATATATATGTGTGTCGACTTTGTTCGATGAGCCTGTAGACATCATTCAGAGCGTTCTTCGCTTTAATATGTATATATATATATATATATATATATATGAACTATATATATAACTTTTGTTCAAAGAGCTTGATTTTAGATCTTGGATTTAACATAAATATATATATATATATATATATATATATATATATATATATATATATATTAAATCCCACACAGAGTTTACTTAAGTGGTGGTTGGTCGCTTACTGACTTTCTTTTACGTTTCATCCTTCCTGGAGTCTACTTCATGGCAGTTGATCGCTTTGTACAACTTTATTTACGTTTCGCCCCGCTTGGAGTTTCCTCCGTGGCGGTTGATAGCTTTTACAGCTTTATTTACCTTTTCTGATCCCCCATGGAGGTGCTTCGTGGTTGGTGATCATGTCTGTATATATATATTTACAACTTTTATATATATATCTGCTTACTGCTTTCATACAAATTGAGGTATCATGTGCGCCTAGGAATCATGTGATCACAGATTGGATCTAGATTCGTTCCCGTGATAGATATTTTCAGCTATAAGCAGCTTGTAAATTATTTCGTGGTGTCTGAATTTCCTTAGATGGTTTTCATACCCACGAGGAAGTCGACATTATTTTGTACATTATTTTCTTATAAATGCTTCGCATCTCGGAAATAAAATCAATCAAGCCGAACACTTAATAAAATAGAAGTGTAAAAGGTCTCAATTACTATTGAGCATAAGGGTTTGAAAAACCTCTTTTATAAAACATCGTTGCCATATCTTGCTAAAAACTAAATTTTTACATAAATTCAAACCCTGTGTATATAGGTGTGAACGAGGCCTCACACTACTTCCAAATAACAACATATTGACCCACACACACACATATTTAGATAACAGTTTCTTGAAAAGAGGCGGTCACCGTGGTAACACGGATGTCGGGGGGTGCCTAACACCTTCCCTCCGCATAATCAAGTCCCTGGACCCTAATGAAACTCGGTTTCACCGACCCGTTTAGCAGTGTCACATCATTGGGTCAATGTGCAAACCTTTTCTCGGTTGTGTTGGTACAACCATTTAAAAAACCAACTGGCGACTCTTAACAGTCCATCGTTGACATTATACATGTCAGACCTTTTTCACTTATTTTTTCAAACAAATCTCACCTAAAATGAGAACACCAAAGAACAAGTAACGGAAAGGGACAATTAAAAATCTCGACGTCGATAATTTTGATATTATATTTGATTGAATAAATGAATTATTTTATTATGATTTTATTTACTGCATTATATAAATATTAACATAATAAAATTCCCCAAGACATCAAATATCTTGGTGATCTGCTTTATCCACGTCTCTACCTTAAGTGGTTTTGGCTCTCCAATAAACTACGGTGGTCCCAGCTCCTTGAAATGTTTAGCGGTGACCGTCTGAGAGTTGCCAGTGTTTCCACCTGTATTTTGTACAGGAGTCTCTCTTCCCTGATGTTGCACGAATTGCAGAAAGCTCCTAAACATTCCATCGTTTGCCATTTGGTCGGTGTTTTTGTTCACCTGAGGATTATTGCCTTCCTAATGCACATTATCCTGGGTGCTGATATGTGGTGACTCAACGGTCTCCTGTGCTCCATTGCTATTCTCAACATTCTCAGATGTTATTTTCAAATCTTGCAACAAAACAAGGGTTAATTGACATGTCACATATTATCCCTATACTCTGACCGACCAATTTAATACCAAATAAACATAAGTAGGTCATACTAGCGAAGGAATTTCCCATCTCTCCCCTCCTAGTTTTATCTCACATCTTAGCTAGGGATCATATCCCTAAGCTTTGATACCAACTTTGACGCTCCCAAAATAGGTATATGATAAGTAGGTTTTATATCTACTTATCTGGTATCTGTTACTTGAATTAGTTGCTTATATTCATGTTTCTTAGTTACTTTTCATACATTTTATGTTACTTTGTGGGCTATAATACGACATTGGCATAAAGAAGCAAGTGAAAGAAATTTGGACATCTTTTGGACTAAAATACGCAAGCAAATGAAAGAAGGGAATATTGAAGGACTTTTAACACCACGTTGGATGCATGTTCTTAGCTTAGAACTTGGATTTTACTTTAGAGCTTCCTCTTAGCTTTTCGGAACATCTTGAATCGTCTCAATCGAAGTTTAGTTACGAAAGTTATGGCCTTTTTATCAACGAAGATCAAAGCTAAGAGTTGTCATGCTTGCCATTTACATAGCATCTACTTCAAGCCCTATTTACGTCATGATCCAATCTGAATCTGTCAATCCTCAAAGCATGAATGTTGTAGATCTCGTCGATATCTTCGATTTGATAGGTGGCAGCCCCCGTAACTCCTAGCGGATCAAAAGTTATACATGTTTTACCAAAGGACGTCGCAGCAGAAAACAGTGTAGCGTGGACCGCGCTAGGGGCGCGCTAGGCCACCAGAACCACTGCTACAGTAGCGCGGGGCGCGCCCGAAAAGACTTAGGGATAGTACAGGGCACTCTAGGCGGCGGGAAAAGAGTTAAATTGGGTTATTTGATGTCAAATTTGAGCTAGAATAGGATTCGTAGTTGCCTAACTTACTAGGGTGTCCATTAAAACTCAAAATACTTGAGTTTAACTTGGATTGGGAGGCTAGTTCTTAGACTCCATTAAATCCCTCTTGGGATAGATTTCTACTCCCTCCGTCCCAGGATAAATGTCCTGGTGGACTTTTCACGCATATTAAGAAAAGGAATAAAATGACAAAATTGCCTATAATAATGTCATTAAATATGGAGAGAGAATTAGAATAAGAAAAGTATGAGATATTTAATGCTACGAGCATAATAGGAAAAAATGTGTAAAAGTTTGGTTATTAAAAGAAAGTTTGGTTATTATTCTTTACTTTCTTTCTTAGATGAGGAACCCTTGATTAGATTAGAATTGAAGATTGAAGCTATTGATTATCATTGGAGAATCAAATTGGAAGCGAGAGAATGCAGATTTGTTATTCTAATTTCTTTTCTTATCTATTTGTATCTTTTTAATGCTTAATCAATTGTGGATTATGGATTCTAGTTTAAGTATGAATTAAACTCTATTTTGAGATTATTGTGGATCTTATTGTGTAGTTTTCTTTGATATGCTTCTTTGTTAGTCTTATTAGCTATATTTGGATTGTCTATTATGATTTTTTTTAAACTGCTTAATTGCCTAGCTAACAATTACCATGATAATCTATATGAACTCGAGAGATGAAGTATAGATTTAGATCTGATCATGATAGCATGTGTTTGTGATTTCTGCATAGATGGAATTCATGATTCGTGTTTAGGATAGAGATATACCTTTACACCATATGTAGTCTAATAAGAACATGAACTTAAACCCTTTTTAATTGTAATTCACATAGAGATATAGTTGGTTAGTTAATTAGGGTGTTAAAATTGATTCTATCATCTGTGGATTTGATTTGATATGAGTATGGTGCATTGAGAGATGGCCATATTTTACTTTCGTGTTCTTGATTAACAATCCAGTATAAATAATTTGACTTTACAAGAAGTGTGTTGATTTAAATGAAACAATAAGTGAAGTTGTAATCTCAAGTCTTCAATATCTTGTTTCATTCTAGGGATAGTTAGTAATAGTTTATTTAATTATTTTAAATTAAATTATTAAATCATTTGTTTAAATAAGATTAAATTGGCCATAGGTTAGTAATTGGTAATTCTTATTAAATAATTCTCTGTGGGAACTGTAAGACCCCGAAAATTTTTAAAATAAAAAGGAATTTCCTTTATTTATTATTTTAAAATAGTAAGGGTTGATTTGATTAATGTGGATAGTTAAGGGTTAAATACGCAAATATTTCAAAATAAGCAGTGGTTATAAAATATTCATTTTTGTCGAGAATATTCGTTTGGTCGTGGAATATTAAATCTTTATCGAGGAATATTAAATGCTGACCAAGTAGCGACCGTGTGTGGGCCCCATAACTGAAAAGCGATTGGATGAGGAAAAGCGACAAAGTTTGGGTGGTTATAAATAACGGCGTAGTTATTCTGAATTAAGGCTGTTGGAATACCCGGTGGTTAAAATCTGATGTCTGGCGTGGTTGCATAGTAGCTGCGGTATTACCGCAGTATTGTTGAATTATTGACTCGTGCGTAAGATGGCACTACTCAATAATTTTCACGATGAATTCTTTATTCAATATTTTATTTTATTGATTCAATAATTCTTTGCGTTGGTATTTTATATTATTGTTGTTTCAATAATTGTCAACGCACGATGATTTCCCATTATCGGATCAATAATTCATATTATTTGAATAATATTATTAGATAACATTATTGGCAATGTCTAGAAAGTTACATCTAAGGAGAGGTTTGGTCACCTAATTGCGGCGCTTGATGAGGAGAGATCCTTATTGAAAGCCCCTCTTTCTGAGGCGACTGGTTGTCATAATAATGATTACGTAATATTATTTGTGAATAATTAATTATTGATTCATATGATAAGGAAATATTTATTTTATATGAATATAAATGATGGATTTATTTATGTGGTTATTAATGAAGAAATTATTGTTTGAGATGTTTTATTTTGTTTAGATTGGAGGTATTAAAAGATCAAATCGGTGTTATTACTGACTTTATTGTGTGAGTTATAATATTTAATCCGACCGTTGGATCGTTGTAATTTTTGGATATGTTATACATATATAAGTTGAGTATATGTCTACAAATTTTGAGCCGTTAAAAATGAGCGAATGATTTGTTATAAATTTTAAGAGGTGTCCGATTGAAATTAGGTTATAAATGATTTTGGTGGAAAATTCTAGAATTGGTGGGCCCCACTTGTGGTTGGTGAAGAAATGTGCTGAATTTTATTTCAAATGTGGTGGGTGGCAATAGTAGCGAGTAAAGCCATCGGTAGCTGGCAGTCAAAATCTGCCTTGGTAGGCTAACATTTTCCTATAAATAGAGGGCTAAGTTAGAATTGAAAATCACACCGAAACAAAGTTTTCTCTCTTTCTCTCTATATTATTGGCGTATTTTGTGAGTATTTAGATACTTTGAGAGTTCTTTGTTGAAATTACAAGTTTCATTCGGCATCACTTGAGCCTTTCCTTAGAAGTATTGATTCTTTGAGGTAAGGGATATTATTTTTTTTCGTAATGATATTATTTCTTCAATATCATTATGCTGAAATGTTGGTTGGAACTTTTTATCAAATTTGGAACTTTTTCATGTCGGGGTTACTATTCATGAGTTACTATTCATGAGTTACTATTCACGAGTTACTATTCACGAGTACTATTCATGAAGCGTGAAAATGTTTTTTTTGTGGAATTTCTATCTTTTGGTGTCGGAGTTACTATTCACGTATCGACACTTTATTCACGATATCTGACACTATTCACGTATACGACACTTATTCAATAGAAAATAAAATTTCTTCTTTTAGTCAAAATATCTATTACGGATACTAGCTTTGATTGTATCCATGTTTTGATCATTCTTGAATTTTACACCACTATGATTATTTTTGAGGTATTGTTGGACATGGATAAAACAAAGTACGAATCATAAATCCTTAATCCTTGTCATTTTGATTCACTGGATTCGTTCTTTAAAAATATTTTCATCATCCTCGGTCTTAAATGATGATATTATTGAATATCTTTGGCACATAGTGCAAAGATGAATGATTTCTGAAGAATATCTTTTGGCACATGGTGCAAAAGATGAGCGGTGTTTAAATGAACATGACCGATCGATGAATATCTTTGGCCTTTAGTGCAAAGATGAGCA
This sequence comes from Panax quinquefolius, assembly GCA_020205615.1. Taxonomy (NCBI): domain Eukaryota; kingdom Viridiplantae; phylum Streptophyta; class Magnoliopsida; order Apiales; family Araliaceae; genus Panax; species Panax quinquefolius. Next base: position 95,847,017 of record CM035172.1, on the reverse strand, counting down.
GTGTTGAGATGAACATGACCGATTGATGAATATCTTTGGCCTTTAGTGCAAAGATGAGCAGTGTTGAGATGAACATGACCGATTGATGAATATCTTTGGCACCGTAGTGTGCAAAGATGAATATTTGATTTGAGATGAATATTGATTGATGTTACGAGGATAAAATATTGATGATGGATTTGTTAAATTCATAGATTATAGTAGATTTCATTCTCTACGTAACTCTTCTATGAATTATTATTTTCATTTGCGAATATTGATCTGAAACTTGTTGTCTATTGTATTCTATCGATTTTTCCTGTTGGAGACTAACGATAATTTGTTGTATATTATCTTAGTCATAGTATTTTTCTTGGGCTAGTTGAGCTCACCCTTTTTCTTGTTATTCCATTTTTCTTCTCGGGAGGCGAGAATGTAGCGAGTACTAGTCGGGTATGGAAATGAAGGTTCTAGAGAGAGTTGTTTAGTAGTCCTCACCATTTTTGTAAAATAATGTATCAATAAATGTGATGGGGATTTATTTGAGTATAGATATTGTCTAAAAGATAATATTTGTATTTAAACTCACAGTTTCTTGTTGTAATAATAAAGTTGTAGTTGTTTACATACCATGTATTTGGCGACTCGAGAATGGGTGTGGTGTATACCTATTTTGGGGCGTCGCGGTTAATATCGAGCTTAGGGATATGATCTCTGGCGGAGATCTCGGGAATAGAACTAGGAGGAGAGACGAGTAAATCCTTCGCTAGTGTGTCCTACCTAAGCTTATTTGTTGGTTGGTCATATTATAGGGTATTATGTGATTTGTTAATTTATTTAATTAACCCTTGTTTTATGATAGTTTTTTTAGAATGGTCACTTTGAGAGCGTTAACAATGGAGTGAATGAGATCGTGGAACACCTCTAATCGCCAACTAGGATAATGTGATGTCGGTGAAGAAGAAGGAATTAGAGATATCCATGTGGTTAGTGAAGAATTGATAGTTGCACCCGAGATAATCGCAGAGGTAACAGCTGAGAGTGAGGAAGAAGAGGAAGAAGAGGTACCTGAAGAGAGTTTATTAGAGGTATTTTATGATCGAAATATAGAATTGCAAAATCGTATTCATGAGTTAGAAGAAGCGAAGCTAAAGAATTGCGAGGCGATCGTGGAGCAAAAGGATTCAACGATTCAAGCTTGTGTTACCCGATCGTGATGCTTGAGCGAAGCACTCTTTGGCGGAGTATAAGATGATGATAAAGCTGGAATCGAAATGAAAGAAGAAATAAGCGAGCGAGTGAGAATGAGTGATGCATGGGTAAAAAGCGCACGACGCGTTGATATTATGGAAAGAGATGTCCAATCTAAAAGAGAAGATTTAACGATGACGGGAAGACGTCGGCGAACATCATCAAGACTATCAACAAATTCTAGGGAAAGAGAACGATCGCCGGTTAGATGCTACTGAGATGTGGAGAGGAGGGGACATATAAGGTCAAACTGTTCAAAGCCTTCCAAGGTATGCTATAATTGTGGAAAAGAAGGACATATCGCCGAGATTATGCGATATCGAAACCAGATCCAGCGTGAATGGTGACTCAAAAAGGATGTCCCGAAAAAGTCAAAGTCAGCGGTTCTTGGAAGAGCGTTTGTCGTAAGTGGCCAAGTCAAAATCGAGGAACCCGAACGAAGTTAGCACGGTTAGTTAATTATAAATTCTTGTGAAGTTTATACCTTACTAGAATCTGGGGTTCTACCCATTCTTTTATCTCTCTTGCTTGCGCTCAACGTTTGAACTTGACTACGGAGAAATTAGACTTTGACCTATTTATGGAGAATCCGTTAGGAGAAACTTTCATTACATCTGTTGTTTAGAAATCTTGTTTGATTCAGGTTGGCACTATCACATTACCTATTAACCTTATTTCTATAGAGATATTTGCTTTTGATGTGATTTTAAGGTTAACTACTCATCATGCCAAATTGATTGCTTTTGTAAGGTTGTTAGTTTTCATATTCCTAAGCAATCATTATTCAATTCAAGCAATCAAACCATTGTAATCAAACATTTTCATATCAAGCCATGAAGTCATTTGTTTATTACGGATGTCAAGTTTTCTTAGTCCATGTTATGGATTTGAATAAAGACACGTCGATTTGAATAATATTCTGTTGTTATTGATTTTTCTGATGTATTTCTGAAGAATTTCTTGGCTTACTCCCAAAAGCTTCGATATTAAATTTTGTATCGACTTTGAACCCGGTACAAAAACTCATTTCTAAAATCTCATATAGAATGGCTCTATTGAACTTGAGTTAAAAATTCAACTATAAATTTGGTACTGAGCCTTTATCTTGTGACTTCCTTTGTGGAATGCACCGCGAGACTCTCTGTAGGGGACGTCATATTAGATGCGATAGTAAAGCGATAGGTGTCATTGTGACGTGTTATCCAAGATTGGGATATGAGTCACGATTGAGAGCAACCTAAGTCGAATCGAAATCGTAGCTTTCTAGGCTTAGTTGGTTATTATCGAGATTCGTTGAAGGATATTCTCGAATCGCTATTCCATTATCGCAATTGACTCGTAGAGATACAAAATTCGAATGGAGCAAGGAATGTGGGAAGAGCTTGAAGAACTCAAGAGGAGACTCATTTATTTTACATGTTACGACCATGCCATCCTGGAAAAGCGAGCGTGGTAGGTGGCGTGTTGAGTAGAAGATCGTATACAAAGTCTGAGTACGATATTGTCAAAGACTAATTTCAGTATAATTTACAAATAATAGAGATGGAGATGAAAACTCTAGGTACCCACGTGATGATATCTGAGTATAATCGACTTTAGTTAAAAATTTGCTCCAGCCAATTCCATGAAATGGGATGATGCGTATGAAGAGGAAAGTACAAGAAGGAGCTATTCTGGAAGCGAGAATTGATGAAGAAGGAATACTTCGAGTCCACTCTAGACTTTGTGCTCCTAACGACTCTGATTTGAGGTACAAGATTATGATGGAGGCACACAATGCACCATTTGCAATCCATCTTGGAAGTACTAAAATGTATCGTGATCTTCGACATACATTTTGGTAGAATAATATGAAGAGAGAGATTGCAAAGTTTATCTCGATGTGTTTAACTTGCTTAACGTGTAAAGGCGGAGCATCTAGTACCTAAGGGTCCGTTGCAACCACTTGAGATTAGGAATGGAAGTGGGAACACATTACCATGGATTTAGTTCTGGGTCTTCCTACGGTTTCTCAAGGCATCAATGCTATTTGGGTTATTGTTGATAGATTAACCAAGTCTGCTCATTTCTTGCCGTCTGGGAGACTTATTCCCTTGAGCGTCTTGCTAGTATGTGCGTAAATGAGATTGTGAGGTTGCATGGCATGCACCAGATATCCATAGTTTGGGATAGTGACCCAAGATTCACTTCATGATTTTGGGTTAGAAAGCTATGGGCGCAATTTACGATTCGATTTGGCATACCATCCTCAAACGGATGGGCAATCGAGAGGACTACTCAAACTCTTGAAGATATATTAAAACTCGTGTCCTAGATTTCAAAGGAAGTTGGGATAAGTACTTGCCATTGGTGGAATTCTCATACAACAATAGTTATTAAACAAATATAGGCATGGTTCCATTTGAAGCATTATATGGACGAAAATGTCTTTCTCTCGATATGTTGGGATGAGGTGGGTGAAGCAACATTGTTAGGACCTAGGATTAGTACGTATGACTACCGAAAAGATCCAATTGATTCGACAACGTATACAAACGGCACAAGATCGACAAAAGAGTTATGCGGATCTTCATCGAAAGGACGTGGAATTTAGTGTAGGGGATCATGTATTATTGCGAGTTGCTCCATGGAAGGGAGTTACAAGATTTGGGAAGAGAGGAAAGCTCAAATCCACGATTTATTGGTCCATTTCAAATTCTTGACCGAGTAGGAAATGTAGCCTATAGACTTGCGTTACCTCCAAGTATGTCTCGTGTTCATAATGTGTTTCACATATCTGTACTTCGTAAATATGTGAAAGACCCGAACCACGTTATTGAGTTAGAACCGGACGAGATAGCCAAGACTTAACGTATGAGGAGGTACTGTCAAGATCTTGGATAGGAAGGAGCATGTCCTACGCCAAGAAAGTCATATACCACAAGTTAAAGTTTTGTGGAGGAATCATGCTATAGAGGAAATGACACAGGGAATTGGAAACGAAAATGAAAGCGAGGTATCCTCACCTTTTCAAACACCAGTATGCGTCGTCAATTTCGAGGACGAAATTTCATAAGGAGGGAGGTTGTAAGACCGAAAATTTTTAAAATAAAAGGAATTTCCTTTATTTATTATTTTAAAATAGTAAGGGTTGATTTGATTAATGTGGATAGTTAAGGGTTAAATCATAAAATATTTCAAAATAAGCAAAGTGGTTATAAAATATTCATTTTGTCGGGGAATATTAGTTTGGTGGTGGAATATTAAATGCTTTGTCGGGGAATATTAAATGCGACGGCCAAAACGCGCATGTGTGGGCCCCATAACGAAAAGCGATTGGATGAGGAAAACGACAAAGTTTGGGTGGTTATAAATAATTGGCGTGGTTATTCTGAATTAAGGCTGTTGGAATACCCGTTGGTTAAAATACGATGTCTACGCGTGGTTGCGACGATGAGCACACGGTATTGCATAATATTGTTGAATTATTGACTCGTGCGTAAGATGGCACTACTCAATAATTTTCACGATAGTTCTTTATTCAATATTTTATTTTATTGATTCAATAATTCTTTGCGTTGGTATTTTATATTATTCTTTGTTTGAATAATTGTCAACTTTGCAATGTTTCCCATTATCGGATCAATAATTCATATTATTTGAATAATATTATTAGATAACATTATTGGCAATGTCTAGAAAGTTACATCTAAGGAGAGGTTTGGTCACCTAATTGCGGCGCCCGATGAGGAGAGATCCTTATTGGAAAGCCCCATCTTTCTGAGGAGCGGCTGGTTGTCATAATTGTGATTACGTAATATTATTTGTGAATAATTAATTATTGATTCATATGATAAGGAAATATTTATTTTATATGAATATAAATGATGGATTTATTTATGTGGTTATTAATGAAGAAATTATTGCTGAGATGTTTTATTTTGTCGGATTGGAGGTATTAAAAGATCGAATCGGTGTTATTACTGACTTTATTGTGTGAGTTATAATATTTAATCCGAAATAGTTGGATCGTTGTAATTTTGGATATGTTATACATATATAAGTTGAGTATATGTCTACAAATTTTGAACCGTTAAAAATGAGCGAATGATTTGTTATAAATTTTAAGAGGTGTCCGATTCGAAATTAGGTTATAAATGATTTTGGTGGAAAATTCTAGAATTGGTGGGCCCCACTTGTGGTTGGTGAAGAAATGTGCTGAATTTTATTTCAAATGTGGTGGGTGGCAATAGTAGCGAGTAAAGCCATCGTGTGCAGTCAAGTCTGCCTTGGCGGGCTAACATTTTCCTATAAATAGAGGGCTAAGTTAGAATTGAAAATCACACCGAAACAAAGTTTTCTCTTTTCTCTCTATATTATTGGCGTATTTTGTGAGTATTTAGATACTTTGAGAGTTCTTTGTTCAAGATCTGAGTTTCATTCAAAGATCACTTCCGCCTTTCCCTTCCTTCAAGTATTGATTCTTTGAGGTAAGGGATATTATTTTTTTTCGTAATGATATTATTTCTTCAATATCATTATGCTGGAATTTTTGTTTGGAACTTTTTATCAAATTTGGAACTTTTTCATGTCGGGGTTACTATTCATGAGTTACTATTCATGAGTTACTATTCATGAGTTACTATTCACGAGTTACTATTCACGAGTACTATTCATGAAGCGTGAAAATGTTTTTTTTTGTGGAATTTCTATCTTTTGGTGTCGGAGTTACTATTCACGTATCGACACTATTATTCACGATATCTGACTATTCACGTATCTGACTATTCACCGAAAAATAAAATTTCTTCTTTTCGTCCAAAATATCTATTCTGGATACTAGCTTTGATTGTATCCATGTTTTGATCATTCTTGAATTTTACACCACTATGATTATTTTTGAGGTATTGTTGGACATGGATAAAACAAAGTACGAATCATAAATCCTTAATCCTTGTCATTTTGATTCACTTGGATTCGTTCTTTAAAATATTTTCATCATCCTCGGTCTTAAATGATGATATTATTGAATATCTTTGGCTGTAGTGCAAAGATGAATGATTTCTGAAGAATATCTTTGGCACAGAGTGCAAAGATGAGCGGTGTTTAAATGAACATGACCGATCGATGAATATCTTTGGCCTTTAGTGCAAAGATGAGCAGTGTTGAGATGAACATGACCAATTGATGAATATCTTTGGCCTTTAGTGCAAAAGATGAGCAGTGTTGAGATGAACATGACCGATTGATGAATATCTTTGGCACAGAGTGTGAAGATGAATATTTGATTTGAGATGAATATTGATTGATGTTACAGGATAAAATATTGATGATGGATTTGTTAAATTCATAGATTATAGTAGATTTCATTCTCTACGTAACTCTTCATGAATTATTATTTTCATTGCGAATATTGATCTGAAACTTGTTGTCTATTGTATTCTATCAGATTTTTCCCTGTTGGAGACTAACGATAATTTGTTGTATATTATCTTAGTCATAGTATTTTTTACTGGGCTAGTTGAGCTCACCCTTTTTCTTGTTATTCCATTTTTCTTCTCAGGAGGCGAGAATGTAGCGAGTACTAGTCGGGGTATGGAATGAAGGTTCTAGAGAGAGTTGTTTAGTAGTCCTCACCATTTTTGTAAAATAATGTATCAATAAATGTGATGGGGATTTATTTGAGTATAGATATTGTCTAAAAGATAATATTTTTATTTAAACTCACAATTTTACTGTTGTAATAATAAAGTTGTAGTTGTTTCTGTACCATGTATTTGGCGACTCAGAATGGGTGTGGTGTATACCTATTTTGGGGGCGTCATAGGAACAATACTCAACTTATCACTTTATTACTTGTTGACCACGTATACTTGCGTGTTGTGCGTAATTAGATTTTACCCAACAAGTTTTTGGCGCCGCTGCCGGGGAATTAGTTTAATATATTTTTCCCAATATTAGCTTCAATAAAATTAGTCTTAATTTAAACATTTTTTTTCTTTTTATTTAATTCTCTTCCTATTTTTCTTTCTTTTCAGGTACCATGGTTGGATTCAGTTATCAAAGGCCATATTCGAGTATGACTCAACCAAGGGGAGCGAGGATGGATGGACTCAATGTATTTTTTGCATTATCAGCACAACTTGAGACACTTTCAAGAAGGTTGGACGTTGTTGCAGCCCAACATAATCGAAGGATAGCAGTTACTTGCAAATATTGTGCTAGCAATCACCCGAGTAATCAATCCACCATCAGTCTTGGGCCGGTACAGTATGGTGGTAACTACCTCAACAACTATTCTTATCCAAGTTATCATCAAGTTTGGGGGTATCACCCGAATTCTTCATGGAACTATAATTATCAAGATCAATACTCTACTCCAAATCCAACATACACGCTGGAACTCTCATATCAACCTCCATTAAAAGAATAAAAGTCAAAGTTAGAGGAATTACAGTCAAAGGTCATAGCAAACCAAGAATAGAGGATGATGAGTCAAGAAATATCGAGCCATAATTTTCAGCACCAGATGGAACAACTCATCACCACTTCAACTCATGATCCTTAATACTTGGATTCCAAAACTGAGACAGATAATTCTAGGTTGGAGGAATTGTTGTCCAAGCTCATAGCAAACCAAGAGGAGAAGAGGATTAATCAAGAGCGATCAATTTAGAATCAAGAGATATCAATTCAAATATGCAGAACTAGATGAATCAAATGCTCAAAGACTTGAACAACTGTCTTCAAAACAATTGGTGTTATGACGAGGATTCCGAGATTGATGAAGTGCCTGAGCCAAATCTACAACTGGATGAGACACGAGATTTTGAAAAAGGGGAGACAAATGGGGGTAATGAAAACAAGGTCAGCGAAGAACTAACTGTGGATACCAATGATGATGAGCCTATGCTATTTATGCCCCAAGTGCCTTCTTCACCAAAGTTCAAGGATCCGGTTAGATTTGCAAAATCATGCCCACTTTTTAGCCATGTCGTCGGCAAGGGTTTTTATGACATTAGAGCTAGTGCAACAATGAAGCCATGGTGGGATGAGAAAAAGAAGATAGACGAAGAGCCCATTGTGTTTGCCACACTTCCATGCCCAAATATGATCACAAACACAATGGAGATAACAACTAGTTATTTTCCCTTCTTCATGGAGATTATACCGAGTCAGAGCATGTTAGATGACTTTGATGCTATGGCCATCGCTTGTGAAAACCTTCCAAAGGATTATTTGCTACTGATGGATGGAGGATTCCTCAATTTCCAAAGAGGAATTGGATAGTGTTGACCAGACAAAGTCTGGCTGAAAGACTATAAATCAAGCGCTTATTGGGAGGCAACCGAAGTTTAATTTTTATTTTTAGTTTTTTTTTAGGTTTCATATTAGTTGATAGAATGTTTTCATTTTTTTTAAGGATTTAATAAGCTTGCTTCTATCATATTCACAGGTTAGTCAAGTCCAACTCAAGTGTGCTGCCCGATTTATTCTAATGTGCTTAACCTATTTTTCAAACTTCGCAGACAAGGAGATAAATTACTATATGTCAGAGAAGTCCTCTCTTTTAATTCTTCCTATCTTAGCCATTGAGGACAATGTCTGTTTTAAGTTTGGGGGTATTTATCATATTTAGTATTTACTTGGGCAATGTTTTGATGGAATTTGATTTTGGCCGATGATAAGTGGGTGGTTGATATTGTTAACTCTTGGAGAATTGATGAACATGCTTAGTCTATATTTTAACTCATTAGTTGGTTTTCACATTACTTGCGAAATTTTGAAAAATTTTACACATATCCATTTGTTTAACCAGTTGAGATTGAATTTTTTTTTTGATAAATGCTTATGAAAGACACCATTGTAACTTGAGAAATCTAATTTGAGCATCAATAGAAGTGAAAATTAGGTGTCGACGTCGGGATTTTTGGATGTCCCTTTCTGTTACTTGTTCTTTGGTGTTCTCATTTTAGGTGAGATTTGTTTGAAAAAATAAGTGAAAAAGGTCCGACATGTATAATGTCGACGATGGACTGTTAAGAGTCGCCAATTGATTTTTAAATGGTTGTACCAACACAATCGAGAAAAGGTTTACACATTGACCCAAAGATGTGACATCGCTAAACGGCCTGGTGAAACCGAGATTCATTAGGATCCGTGGACTTGGTTATGCGGGGGAAGGTGTTAGGCACCCCGACATCCGTGTTACCACCACGACCGCCTCTTTTTTCAAGAAACTGTTATCTAAATGTGTGTGTGTGTGGGTCAACGTGCTATTATTTGGAAGTAGTCACGAGGCCTCGTTCAACCTATATACACGGGGTTTGAATTTATGTAAAAATTCAGTTTTTAGCAAGATATAGCAATGATGTTTTATAAAAAAAAGTTTTTTCAAACCCTGATGCTCAATATTAATTGAGACCTTTTACACTCCCATTTTATTAAGTGTACGGCTTGATTAATTTTATTTGACAGATGTGAGGCATGCATACGAAAATAATGTACAAAATAATGTCGACTTCTTCGTGGGTATGGAAACCATCTAAGGAAATTCAGAATCATGCAGAATAATTTACAAAGTCACTACAATTTGAAAATGTCCATCACGGGAACCGAATCTAGATCCAAAAGGCTAAATCTGTGATCACGTGATTCTTAGGCGCACAAGATACTGCAATTTGTATAAAAGCAGTAAACAGGTATATATATAAAAGCTGTAAATATATATATACAAACATGATCAGCAACCACGAAGCACCTCCATGGGGGATCAGAAATGTAAATAAAGCTGTTAAAAGCTATCAACCGCCATGGAGGAAACTCCAGGAAGGACAAAATGTAAATAAAGCTCTAAATACGGTCAACCGCCACGAAGGAAACTCCAGTAAGGGATGTAATGTAAATAAAGTTGTAAGTTATCAATCGCCACGAAGAAAACTCAGGCGGAGACAAATATATATATATATATATATATATATATATATATATATAATATATATAAGCAATAAACGCATCGATGTAAAATCCGTGCTCATCCAATGAGTTCGACCACGCTCATATATATAAGTATATATATAAAAGCGAGTAAACGCGTGCAGGATGTAAAATCCGGGCTCATCGAGCGAGTCCTAACCACACGTTTTATATATATATATATATATATATATATATATATATATATATATAATGAGTAAACGCTCGCCGCATCAAGTCTTGGCTCATCGAACAAAGTCTGACACACAGTTAATATATATAAATGTATATATATATATTAAAGCATTAAACGCACTGCATCAAGTTCAGGCTCAATCGAGGCATAACTTCGATAATGTTAGTTAATATATATAAATATATATATATATATATATATATATATAATATATATCTGAAAATGAAACCACGGAATCAAAATTCGGCAAAAGCAAGGAACACAACTCTCAACGTGTAGAAGGGTGTGTGCCAAGATGAAGAGAAAGACTTTAAAGTGTGTGAGAAGGCTTACAGCTGACTACTAAAGAAGACTTCTATATCTTTAGAGTGGGTAAACACTAACTTTTGTAGGTACAAAAGGGCTATATATGAGCTCATATGTGTTTAAAAGGGGAAAGTACACTGCATGGGGTGAGTGCATAGCAAATTGGGCAGGGCTTCCTCGCCTTTTTTTCTTGCAAAATGGGCAGCCCAAGCCCTCTATTTATAGGCATTTTAGTCGCAGGTGTACCTGCGGATCAGCTGCAGGTGTACCAGAGGCAACCCGGGTGGGCCCTGGTTTTTCGGGTCGGTTCGTCTCGAAGTACGTGCACTCAGGCACTGTAATGTCCACTCGAACTTTCAGAAGTGCAATCCGGGCATCCGTTTGAGGCATACAGGACCTATTTCGGACCGACGTTGTCGAGAGTTATACGATAGCATGGGATTAGAGTTTGTACGAAGTCATTGAATATGGGACGATGCCCTCCGGTCTTCAAGCTTCAACTTTCATCCGTTACCCCGCACAATAGTCAATCGGGATTGGTTAGCCTTGTGGGACATCGTTGTGTAGAGACGTGATATAGCATCGTGTTGACGAGATGACGATGTTGCCCCTCACCGGTGTTATTACTGAATTGGGCTGATAAAGTAGACGTTGCTTAGACTTCGCTGAGATTGGACTGCTGCAATTATTGAAGGTCCTCATTGTCACCTTTGAGGTGTGACTGTCTTCCCGATGTTATTTCCGGGTTGGTGCAGTGTATCTGGTTGTGAGCGCCAAGATTGAAGCTGGTCGCATTTAAAACAAGCATTTCTAGGGTTATCGCCGAAACTGCATTCCTTGGGGTTATCACCAAGGTTGGTGGTTATTCCCCTGTTTGGGACTAAGACTGGATACCTCGGGATTATCTCCGAGATTAATCGGTCTTCTCCGTTGTGTGTTCCGGTATTATATCTGCAGGCCTCGGGGTTACATCCGAGGTTGGAATTGTTTATCCCAGATTGTGATCCAAGGTCGATGCTGAACTTTCGGTAGTATCCGGTATGGATTTGGATTGTCTTTCAGGGTTCCCTCTTAAAAGACGAATATGTCCTCCTGCAATGTTAGTAACAGTAGTACAGAAAATTTCGAGTGTCTACATTAGGCACTCACCTAAGTTTGGGTTAAATCTTGGTGTATTTATGAAAAAAAAATTAATTATTGGAACCTTCCCGAGTTGAATAATTGAATCTTGTGGTGGGTCGAGATGGAGCGTAACACACACTCCCCATAAACACAGGCACGAGATGGAGCGTAAAATGCACTCGTTCAATGAAAAGTGGAAAGCGAGATGGAGAGTAAAACGCACTCACTAAATAGAGAAAAGAAAATATGTATGTTTGAAATACTTGGGAAGGGTTCATATGTGCTTAAAAGTTTAAATATCCGGGTGATCCTCAAGAAACATTTGTGTTATGTCTATATTAGCGGAGATTGATGTGATAAAAAGTTTTGAAAGTCATTTTTGAAAATCTTTTATGAGTATTGGTTGATCTAATCTAAACCATGATTAGTTTGAACATATGGATGCACACACGCACTTAAAGGATCAAGAGTAGATGTGAATCTAATGAAAGTTGTTGAAATTTTAGACATGACATTGTTTTGAAATTTTCCACGGGTTATCATTTGTTGTAACCTTTGAGGCCATTGATTGAATTCATATTGATTCATTGTTTGGGTGGATCATTGCTAGAGGATGAATATGTCTAATTTGTGTTTTTGCTTGAGGACAAGCAAATGTTTAAGTTTGGGGGTATTTGATAAGTAAGTTTTATATCTACTTATCCGGTATCTGTTACTTGAAGTAGTTGCTTATATTCATGTTTCTTAGTTACTTTTCATACATTTGATATTATTTTTGTGGGCTATAATACGACATTGGCATAAAGAAGCAAGTGAAAGCAATTTGGACATCTTTTGGACTAAAATACGCAAGTAAATGCAAGAAAGGAATATTGAAGGACTTTTAACACCAAGTTGGATGCATGTTCTAGGCTTAAAACTTTGATTTTATTTTATAGCTTCCTCTTAGAGTTTCGGAACATCTTGAATCGTCTCAATTGGAGTTCGGATGCGAAAGTTATGGCCTTTTTATCAACGAAGATCAAAGCTAAGAGTTGTCATACTTGCCATTTACATAGCATTTACTTCAAGCCCGATTTCCGCCATGATCCAATCTGAATCTGTCAATCCTCAAAGCATTAAAGTTTTAGATCTCGTCGATATCTTCGATTTGATAGGTGGCAGGCCACGTAACTCCTAGCGGATCAAACCTTATGCATGTTTTATCAAAGGACGTCGCACAGCGTAGCGCGAACCGCGCTAGGGGCGCGCTAGGCCACTTGAACCACTGCTACTGTAACGACCAAGAAATTTGGGTCCTTTGTAAAAATATTTGAAAGAAATAAATATTGAATAAAATAATATTATTTGTTATTATATGTGTTGATAAGATGTATGGCGTTATATAACCTAGAAATGTTGGAAGATCGTAGTATTTGAACCACGTGAATGAATTAAAGTGTTTGAATTTTCAAGACAAAAATAAATGTTTTCTGAGAAAGTTTACGAAAAACACTATTCACCGTTTATCGCTCGGGAATTATTTTTGAAATTCTGAGAAATACGTAACGTTAGAATATCGAGGCAAAATGGATTATGTAATAATAATCTAAGTATGGAAAATGCAATAATTTGCATGCGGACTTAAATTAAGAATATATGTATTAAAACCTAATGAAATGAATTAATGTAACATGGTAGAAAATACAAGTTCTATATAAATAAGGTGTAAACCTATATGGGATTTATACTAAGCCCAAGTGGTTTATAAAGTGAAGCCCAAACCAAATGCATTCAAGCCCACAAGAAAATGAGTAATTAACTAGACCTAAGCCCAAAGGATGATCCAATGGGTAAAGCAATTATCCATGGTACAACCCATGGGTGAACTTGGAGAGCAAGAACTTTAAGTGGGGAGCAAGTGTTGTGTTGAGCAAGAAAAAGGAGTGGTGAACAAGATTACTTAGTGGCTAAGTAGATGAATAGTAAGGAGGTTAGTTTAAGGAGGTGGGATGACATAAAGACCATTCTACTCTAACTTTGAATTGTCTATAAATAGCAAGCTTCAAGTCATTTGTTGCTTGTTCAAATTTCATCCAACTTCTTACAAGATAAGCAACTTAAGTGTTAGAGAGAATAAGTCACATAAGCACTTATAGGTCATCTCAACTTTTGCTAGATTTTCCAAAGTGAAGTGAAGTAATAGTTCATCAAAGGTAAATTATCTTGTCTCTTCCATCTCTATCATAATAGGATTGATAGAGAAGTGGGTTGTTTTAATGATATCATGTCATAAGTCATAGATGAATGAACTTAAGCCGAATGAGTTGAATAAGCAACTTGAACCTAAATAAGTTGATGAACTTATGAAGGAACTGCCCTTTGTTGTCATAAGCATGAGAATTGTAGTTAATAAGTGGAATGAGTCATTGACTTATGAGAATAAGTCAAAACCTGCTTTGATAAGAAGTTGGTGTAATAAGTAACTTGTAATGTCTACATGTTGATTAAAATCCACCTAGAATGATTAGTAATGAGGATTCACTGGAATTCACACGATTAGACGATAATCGTCGAATTCATGAATTTCTCAAAATGAAGGTCGTATTTTGTGTTTGAAGTCGTAAACGTTGGTTTTCGATGGAGACAAGTCATATTTGGCATTATAGAGTTGCGGACTCGAAAATGACCGGATTCCGACTTAGAACGAAGAAACGAGCATTGAACGTTCACGAACGTTTATCTTTTTCGTTAAAATGAACTAATCGGTGAAATTTTAGCAAACGAAGTAAAATAGATAAAATTCTTGCATGAACGCATAGAGCACGTAATTTGTGACCTGTAGGCTCTGGTGCACAGAGCTGGCGCCGCGGCGCCAGCCCAAGGAAAATAAGCCCGTGCCGCAAGGACAAAGTGGACAACAGCCCCTGGAGAGTCACATTCATGTATTCTTTGTGATTCATGTATTCTTCGCATGAGTTAGTATCTGAGGAAGTCAAAGACAATCCTTTCGGCTAGACGTATTCTATGTTATTCTATCAAGTGTTGATAAAGATTTACCAAACTAATATTGTTGTGGTTTTCAAAAGTAGACTGAATATGCTAAACTGTTTTGTCGTCAAAGCGACAGGCACGTGAGGTTGCCACAACTTAAATACACGTTTAATGAATATAGTGTTGATCAACATAGAGTACTATAGGCTTGATCACCTAGACGTGCTCGTAAGATATGTCGGACTTACAGACTTCGTGCCGGGATGTCCTTTTCAAAGTACCCATGAAATGCTTACGGTCTTGAACCGGAATTGATGTTTTATTGAATATTGTTGTTGTAAAACATTTTGAATGAAAGGAAGTGCTATTTTGAATTCTAAATAGTACTTCGTAACTCTTGTCCAGTTATTGAAGATATATGATTCCTATGTTTCAAGAATGCTATTTTCCTAGAATTGTTGTACTTGCTGAGCTAGTTAGGCTCATTCTTGCGTGAACCATATGAATGCAGCTAAGACAGAACGGACCGATGGATCCGCCAAGGATAAAGGGAAGGCAAAGGTGAACCCGTAAATTGCTTATGTAATAGTATAAGTTTTGTAAGAAATAATATTGATGTTATGACAAGGACAATGTATTGGTTGTAAAGAACATGGAGAATGTAAATATTCTTTATATATATATATATATATATATATATCCGTTCTTTTGAGGCATTTCAATTGAATGTTTATGTGAATCAGTGTACGCAGTGTAGCACCATCTGTCGGGTTGGAAGATATCCAGATTTGGGGGCGTCACAGGTTGGTATCAAAGCATTAGGTTATAAAACTTAAGGGGGGAAATAAAACCTTAAGTCATAACCTTAAGAAAAGTCAAAGAATAAAAGATGGAAGTTAACCTTATAAAAATGCATTATATATGTTATGTGTTTTTATTATTCTACTAACGTGTACTAATCAACTTTTTGTGTTTTTATAGATGTCAGGTGAAAATAGAGATGTGCAGGTAGTCAGTGAAGAATCAGTTAATCAGGTAGAGATTATACCGAGCCCATAGCAGCAGATCCTAAGATTGTAGTGGTTGAGTCTGGAGACTCCGAGAGCTTAGACCTCATATCCGTATTTGATGGCATGATAGAAGAAGAAGTGGAAGTAGTGTCCTTTAACCCAGTAACAATAGCAGGAGAGATAACTCCAGGGGACTCAATGATGTCACTGTTCATGTCAGTGATTGATAGGAACATACACTACTGTCAGGAGGTCAAGGAATTAAAGGTTGAGCTCCAAGCTGTTATAGAGGACAAGACGGACATGGAGTCTATGTGGGAACATGAACATGACGAGAGAGTTCTGGCTAAGGACAAGGTCCATGAGCTAAAATAGGAGGTCTTTGAACTTAGGAGGGAGCTAAAGACTAAGAAACAGAAGATAGGGAGAATGTCCTATATCCATAGAAATTCTCATAAGGATTTCCGATTCAGGTAATGGGTTATCCCAGAGAGACAGGCGAGGCGAGACGCACATACTATCAGCCGTGGTATTATTGTCGGTCTTGCCAAGGCAGATTTCTAGAATGCCTTAAGGCAGATGTGATCGAGTAGTGGCTAGAGTAGTTAGATATGTACATATTGGTGTATCTAGTAGTGATGTAAAGCCCTCTTTTGTATAATCAAGGGTAGTTTTTTGTAAATCCCAATATTTGGTAAGAAATGGAGGGAAAGTAATGTATTTGGCTTATGCCATGTTATGTAACCAATGTAGTATTATACTACAAAGAATTAATATAAATTTTCTTTTTCGAAAATGTTGAGTAACGAATGTTTAAGTTATTGTTTAACATTGAATAATAACTAACTGATAGGAAATGAATAATAACGAAATATGTGTTTATTGTAACAGCAAAATGCCACCAAGAAGAGTACCACATAACCAAGGTGCGAACACAAATCAACCGGAGGGAGGTCCGGTTAACCCTATGCAGGAATAGTGAGGTAGCAGACTTCTCTTCTTCTTTTTCTCTATAATTTCTCTGTATAATAATTTCTCTTGTGAGACTTAGTGAATTGGTGAGAATGAAAGAAGAATGAGCTTCTATTTATAGGAAAATATAGTTTCGATAATTGCACGTTTTGGGGCTCGAAATATTACAGTATAAAACCTTCCTCTTTTTCTTCATTTGTAATTTAGTTCTGCAAGTATTATCAAACTTTCACCACCTCCCCTAATAGTAAATAATGTGAATTAATAGTTCATTCATGTGACTTAATAGTATAATCATGTGAAAAAACTAATTACAATATAGTACCTTCATCTATAATTCTATTTTTAATTTAGTCATGCAAGTATTATCAATTTTGCACCACCTCCCCTAATAATACATGAATGTGAATCAATAGTACACACATGTGAACAAATAGTTATAAGCATGTGAAATAATAGCAATTAATTGCTCATTTATCCGATTAATTACCCGATTCGTCAATATAACCTCCAGACATCAATTATTATAGAAATAAATGTCGATTTCCACTAACACTAATAATCCCAACACAATGGAACTATCAATTTCATCTTTAATCAACACGAACTTATTCATCATTAATATTATAACTCATAATATTTAACAATCGGTCGCTTCTGTGAAAGAGGGGCTTTCAATAAGGATTTCTCCTTATTATGGCGCCGCAATTAGGTGACCAAACCTCTCCTTGATGAACTTCTAGAAATTGTCAATATTACAAATAATAATATGAATAACTTTGTCGTCTCAATTATTGATTTAATAATAATAAATATTATCTGAGATGATCTTTGTGACAATAATTGAATCAATAATATGAGAGATATGATGCAAGAATTACTGTAGCAATAATTGAGTATAACTGAGTGACTTCTCACGTAAGCATCAGTAATCAATACTGTGTGCTTCTATACAACCACGCGTATTACTGTACTTTTACCAACGGGTAGTTCAATAGTTTAACGGTAAAACTTTCGCCGTTATTTTTATAAAAATATAATTATGTCATTTTCTAACTACGACAATACTTCCGTTGTGGGGTGCACCAATGATTGTGTCGTCGTACTAATATTCCCTGTTAAAACGAATATTCCATGTCGACGTCGGGATTTTTATATGTCCCTTTCCGTTACTTGTTCTTTGGTGTTCTCATTTTAGGTGAGATTTGTTTGAAAAAACAAGTGAAAAAGGTCCGATATGTATGCTGTCAACGATGGGACTGTTAAGAGTCGCCAGTTGGTTTTTTAAATGGTTGTACTAACACAACCAAGAAAAGGTTTGCACATTGACCCAGTGGTGTGACACTGATATACGGGTTGGTGAAACCGAGATTCGTTTAGGGTCCGGGGACTTGGTTATGCGGGGGGAAGGTGTTAGGCACCCCCCGACATCCGTGTTACCACGGTGACCGCCTCTTTTCAAGAAACTATTATCTGAGTGTGTGTGTGTGGGTCAATGTGCTGTTATATGGATGTTGTGCGAGGCCTCGTTCGAACCTATATACACAGGGTTTGAATTTATGTAAATATTCAGTTTTTAGCAAGATAAGGCAGTGATGTTTTATAAAAGAGGTTTTTCAAACCCTGATGCTCAATAGGAATTGAGACCTTTTACACTCCCATTTTTATTAAGTGATCGGCTTGATTGATTTTACTTGACGGATGCGAGGCATCAGTACGAAAATAATATACAAAAATAATGCCGACTTCCTCGTGGGTATGAAAACCATCTGAGGAAATTCAGACACCGCATAATAATTTACAAGCTGCTTACAGCTGAAAATGTCCATCACGGGAACCGAATCTAGATCCAATGGGATGAATCTGTGATCACATGATTCCTAGGCACACAGAATACTGCAATTTATATGAAAGCAGTAAACAGGTATATATATATAAAAGCTGTAAATATATATATACAGACAGGATCACCAACCACGAAGCACCTTCATGGGGGATCAGAAATGTTAATAAATCCGTAAGAGCGATCAACTGCCACGAAGGAAACTCCAGGAAGGACAAAATAAATATATATATATATATATATATATATATAAAAAGCAATAAACGCACTGGATGTAAAATCCAGGGCTCATCGAATGCGAGTTCACCACAATTTATATATATAATATATATATATATATATATATATATATATATATATATATATATATATATATATATATATATAAAATAGTAAACGCACTGCATCAAGTTCAGGCTCATCGAACAAAGTTAAACACACGCTTAATATATATAAATGTAAATATATATATATATATATATATATATATATATATTAAATAATACGCCTTGCATCAAGTCTAGGATCAATCGAGGCATAACTCAATATATATATAAATATATATATATATATATATATATATATATATATATATATATATATATATCTGAATGAAACCACGAATCAAGTCCGGGCAAAAGCAAGCAACACGACTCTCAACGTGTAGAAGGGTGTATGCAAAGATGAAGAGAAAAACTCTAAAAGTGTGTGAGAAGGCTTACAGCTGACTGCTAAAAAAGGCTTCTATATCTTTATAATGGGTAAACACGGGCTTTTGTGTGTACAAAAGAGGCAATATATGAGCTCACATGTGTTTAAAAGTGGGAAAATACACTGTATGGGCATCCCAAGCCCTCTATTTATAGGTATATGAGCCGCAGGTGTACCTGCGGCTGAGGTGTAGGTGTACCCGAGGCAACCCGGGTTGGCCCGAGTTTGTCGGATTGGGTCGTCTCGAAGTACGTGCACTCATGCACTGTAATGTCCACTCAAATTTTTAGAAGTGCAATCCGGGCATCCGTTTGAGGTATACAGAGACCAATTTTCGACAGCCGTTGTCGAGAGTTGTACGATGGCATGGGATTAGAGCTTGTACGACGTTATTGAAAATTGGACGATGCCCTCCGGTCTTCAAGCTTCAACTTTCACCCATTACCTCGTACAATAGCCTTAAGGGACATCGTTGCGTAGAGACGTGACATGGTATCTTGTTGAAGAGATGACGATGTTGCCCCTCACAGGTGTTATCGCCAGATTGGGCTGATAAAGCAGACGTTGCTCAAGCTTCGTCGAGATTGGACTACTGCAATTTGTTGAAGGTCCTCATTATCATCTTTGAGGTGTGTATGTCTTCCCGATGTTATTGCCGGATTGGTACAGTGTATCTCATTGTGAGTGCCGAGATTGAAGCTAGTCGCATTTGAAACAAGCATTTCCGGGGTTATCTCCGATATTGCATTCTTTGGGGTCATCACCAAGGTTGGTGTCTATTCTCATGGTTGGGACTGAGACTGGATACCTCGAGGTTATCTCCGAGATTAATCGATCTTCTCCGGTGTGTATTTCGGTATTGTATCTGTAGGCATCGGGGTTATCTCCGAGGTTGGATTTGGTTATTCGTAGATTGCGATCCAGGGTTGATACTGAACTTCTGGTAGTATCCGATATGGATTTGGATTGTCTTTCAGGGTTCCCTCTTAAAAGACGAATCTGTCCTCCTGCAATGTTAATAACAGTAGTACAAAAAATTTTGAGTGTCTACAGATGCCCCTCTTTATCATACTCATGCATGGCGATGCATGGATAGGATAAAGAATCCTAGACACTTGAAACGCAACAAGATAAACATGGTACTATGGATAGTAACATGATGCCAATGTCTGATGCATGTGTACGGGGTTGTAGCCCAACATGTTGGGGATGATTGCTGGATCCCTGTTGCTTCAACTGGGGATTGGCAATGATGATCAGATTTGATGTATAGTTTGAATCTGTTAGGATGTTGATGTTGGAGTTATCACCAAATTCATGTGTCTTTGAGAACAACTTGATCCTGAAGATGTACCTCTTATATGTAAGAGATATGCGGGGATCAAGCTTGATCTATTTGAGGATGTGTATAACATATTCCATCATCTATCCTCTTTGATAATGTTGACTTCTCATAGTTAGTATCGCCAGAATATGTCACGATTCTGTTGGATTTACTGCCAACAGCAAATGCTGTCAGGGATGTCTGACCTTCTTTGACGTGTGAATCAACGGCTGAAACATCGTGTGGGATATATTGTCAAGGCTGCTTGACCTTCGCTGACGTGTGAATCAATGGCTGAGATTCTATAGATTGTCAAGGTTGCTTGACCTTCGCTGTCGTGTAGATCAATGGAGAATTGCGTTGTGACCCCCGCCGGAGATCCGCTGGGGAATATGAGTAGTTGGGTATGAAAACCTCGAATAGCTCTATAGCTCTGATAGGATTAAATGCTATCGGCTAAAATAACGTCAAGGTTTCTTAACCTTCATTGATATGTGTGTCAACGACTGAGCATGCGTTGCTAATCCTGTCGGAGATATACATTGTAACCCCCGTCGGGGATCTGCTGGGGACACATGAGTACGTACGCAACTATCGCACGGTTCTTAATGTTTCGATGGGTTTACATGCCATCGGCTGAAATAACGTCAAGGTTGCTTGACCTTCGTTGATAGAAATGTCAACGGATGAATGTGTTGTAACCCCCACCGGGGATCTACGTTGTAACCCCCGTCGGGGACCTACGTTGTAACCCCCGTCGGGGATTTACTGGGGTAACGACCCGGAGTTGGCGGCATCGGACCTGTATAAGGTATTGCCGTATGTGACTTGCGACAACTGCGATCATTGGTAGGGTATACCTTGTATTTAGGTGACTACCAATGAGTGTTGTACAAATTCAAAGTCTCATCTGAGAAGACAAGGATTGTATGTAGTTTTGCTCAATCGCGTGGCGTTTTTATCCTCGATTTGACCTTTCTAGTCCATAAGAACTCCGTTTTAACTCGAACTGGACCAAGCTGGAGGGGTGGGACCCACATAGAGGGCCATCGCAGTGCACACCTTTATAGTCGTAAGTGAGCTACTGGCCAAAGCGTGGATTATAAATCTCGGCACCATGACCTTCGCTACTTCATTTCCAACTCACTTCGCCTAAAGAAAACAGCGAGCCATCTTCAGATCTGCTGAGTTTGGGCTGCTTTCTGCAAATTCTATCACCATACAAGTGTTCTACACTATCCTGGTAACGTATGCATGTATTATTTCCAATTTCTATTTGTTGGATTGTGAGTTATCGCACGAAATGCATCTAAACACATAGTGGAACAATTGTGGCCATAAATGGGGAGAGTTTGGAGCAATACATTATCAGGAATAAGAGCCTACCCCCGTCGGGGAAGGCCTTTTTATGCCTTACACCCCCACCGGGGTAGGGGGTCTTCAACTCAGTTAACAGGAGCTAAGCCCACCGTGGCGGGCACTTTGCAAGCTAATACCCCCGCCGGGGCGGGGGGGGGGGGATCCAAAACAGAGCAGTCCTATTTTGTTTCAAACACTATTAGAACGTGAGTTTAAGTGATTGGAATGCTTTGGGACTCTAAATCGCACGAGATTGCAATCAGAATGTGGGTGTAAACATATAATTACATCAAACAACAAGAGAAAAGACAAGTAAGGAAACAAACGAAGTGAGAAGACAGATTTTGGAGCAAGCATTGGAGTGAAGATAATTGAAGGATTTTCATATCAATTGCAGATTAAGGCTAAAGTGAAGGGTGTTCTGATTTATTCTTCTTCTGTAGTTTTATATTTTTATTTGGAAGGATGTTTTCTTTAATTTATTCAGTTATTATTTCATTGATGATGAACTAAGTACTTTTTAGGCTTATGACGAAACTTTAAGTGGAACAATGGTTATGTAATCTTTGATTTTCAGTTTAATAAGCTATTATTCAGTTTATCTATATTAATTTGAGCTGGAATTTATGAATTGCATGATCAACAATTCTTTGTGGACTTATATGGATTTGAGAGAGGAAGTACGAGTCTAGACTTAGTTAATATAGCATGTGTTCTTGAATTTTATGAAGGAACAGAATCTTGATGAATGTTAGGGTAGAGATGTGCTTGACATCACATATAATCAGATAAAGAACTTTAACTTAAATATTCTTTTATTGTAATTCACATAGAGATATAGTGAGTTAGTTGATTAAGGTGTTTAACTTAATTCTATCTAATTTGTGGATTTGAGTTAATACGATATTATTACATCGAGAGGTGGCTAGTTTTACATACGTGCTCTTGATTAATAAACTGGGATAGTGAATTAAACTGGAATAAGAAGTAATAATTAGAGTGATGCTTAGAGTGAAGTCGTAAGCCTAATTATCCAATATTTGTTTCAAAATTCAATTTTTAGGGTTTGTTGAATGTTTGATAATTTTAATATTTTTAATACTTTTAGTTACAAACATGAAATTGGTTAGTTTAATAAAATTAGTATTGATAGGAAATTAGTAATTGTGAGAGTTAATTTCTTGCTAGTCTCTATGGGAACGATACTCTACTTACTATTATATTACTTGTTGACCACGTATACTTGCATGTTGTGCGTAATTAGATTTTACCCAACAAGATTTTGGCGCCGTTACCGGGGAATTTACTATAGATTTTAATATTTTGCGATATTAGTTTAATTAGTCCAATTTTACTTAAACATTTTTATTTTTGTTTTGTTCGTCTTATTTTAGGTTTTTGAAGTTGGTTTATGCAAACTCGATCCAAAAATCCTGACTTGCTTCCTTTTGAGGACGACATTGAGTGACGCTTTCAAAAGCTATGTACGTGGATTAAGGAAACAACGGATGAATTCAAAAATTTTGAAAAAGAAGAAGCAATGGATGTCGTAGACCAGAAAGCGTTAAGGGACTTTACTACACCCAAGGTGATTGAGCTGCAGTCGAGTATCACCAGGCTTGCTATAGCTACGAACACATTCGAGATTAAGCCTGGGACTATTTAGATGATCCAAAACACAGTTCAGTTTTGGGGACTTCCAAATGAACATTTGATCAGCTTTTTAGAGATATGCAACACTTTCAAATACAATGGGGGTGTCGGATGAAGCAGTCAGACTTCGATTGTTCCAATTTACTCTGGGGGATAAGGCGAATAGTTGGTTACATTCTCTACCATCGGGTTCAATAACTACTTGGGATAACCTGGCTCAAAAGTTTCTAGCTAAAATTTTCTTGTCAGCGAAGTTTGCAAAGATGAGAAACGAGATTACTATGTTTAATCAGTAACATGGGGAATCATTGTACGAGGCATTTGAGAGATACAAAGAGTTGCTCAGAAAATGCCCACATCACGGATTGCCTAAGTGGTTGCAGATGAACACATTTTATAATAGATTACATGGGAATCTCAGGACAAGTATTGATGCAGCTTTGGGTGGAGTTTTTATGGCAAAGAATTATAAGGAGGCGTATCAATTGATAGAGACGATGGCAACTAACAATTATCAGTGGCCCGCGACAAGAATGACACAACCTACGGTAGATGAAGTGTTAGAGTTAGATGGAGTGATGACAATAACATCGTAGATTTCAGCGCTCGCTAAGAAGTTCGATGCTTCGTCAGGGGTACAGACATAGGAAGTTGTAGTTATTTAAGAATTGTGCACGGGTGAACATCCTACATATCAATGTGCAATCAACCCAACGTTAATACAATTTGTGGGTGGCTACAATAGAATTCCACAGAATACGTACCAGAATACATACAATCCAGGGAATAAGAATCATCCTAACTTTTCGTGGAGTAATAATCACCATCAGCAAGCTCCACGCCCATCTTATCCCCCCAAGATTTCAAAATCAACAACAACAACCAGCTCAACATCAAGAGAGGAAATAAGATTTAGAGGAGTTGTTGTCTAAGTATATAACAAGCAACGAGGCAGCTATGAAAAACCAAGCAATAGCCATGAAATCGCAAGAGATAGCCATCAAGAATTTGGAAAATCAGATGTGACAAATTTCATTAGCATTGAAAAATAGACCGCGAGGGACTCTACCAAGTGACACCGAAAGAAATCCTAAGGGAAATCACGAACAGTGTCAGGCAATCACTTTGAGAAGTGGAAAACATCTAGATGGGAAAAGTACAGAAAAATCAGTTAGAACAGATGACAAAGTTGATGAGAACAAAGTGGTTGACAAAACACAAGGTGAGGAAAAACAAGTTGAACAAACAAAGTTAGGTGATAAATCGGTTGTTTATCCTCCAGCGCCGTTTTAGCAGAGAGTCCAAAAGCATAAATTAGTTAAGCAATTTGAAAAAAAAAATTGAAGTGTTTAACAAACTTCAGACTAATATCCCTTTTGCAAGAAGCCCTAGAGCAGATGCCAAGTTGTACAAAATTCATGAAAGGGATTTTGTCCAGGAAAAAGAAGTTGGAAGATTTCGAAACAGTGGCATTAATAGTGGAGTGTAGTGCGGTGTTACAGCAAAATTTGCCACCGAAGTTGAAAGATTTGGGGAGTTTCACCATTCCGTGCACGATTGGGAACATGGCATTCAACAAGTGTTTATTTGATTTGGGGGCAAGTGTGAACCTTATGCCGTTATCAGTTTATGCAGAATTGGGTTTTCCAGCTCCAAAGCCTACAAACATCTCATTGTAGTTGGCGGATAGGTCAGTCACGTACCCGAGAAGCATTGTGGAGGACATTTTGGTTAAGGTTGACAAATTTATATTCCCCGCAATTTCATAATTCTGGGAGACCTTTCTTGGATACAGGTAGGATGCTCATCGACGTACAAAAAGGTGAACTAAATATGAGGGTTCAAGATCAAGAAGTACAGTTCAATGTTTTCAAGGCCAATAAATTCCCCACGGATGAAGAAGAGTGTTTCAGGATGGATGCCATTGATCAGATAATCAACGAAGACATGGTTAAAAGTTTGGCTAATGATCCATTGGAAACAACATTATTGGCAGATGAAGATTTAGATGATCCGGAATTTGTGGATTACTTGAAGATGCTAGACTCCCTGCCACGAGTTAGCAAATTTAAATCACCCTTTGAACTATTGCACACGGAGGAAAAAGCCACAACAAGGATTAAACCATCATTGGAGGAGCCACCTACTCTTGAACTTAAGCCACTACCTAAACCTCTCAAGTATGCATATTTAGGCAATTCTAATTCTTTACATGTTATTATTTACACTGCGCTTAACAAATTGCAGGAAGAAAAGTTGCTGAGAGTGCTTAGACACCACAAATCGGCCATAGGATGGAAAATTGTGGATATCAAGGGAATTAGCCCATCCTTTTGTTTGCACAAATTTCTGATGGAAGACGATGCATAACCGAAAGTGGAGCAACAAAGATGGCTCAACCCAATCATGAAAGAAGTAGTGAAGAAATAAATCCTAAAATGGTTCGACGCGGGTATCATCTACCTAATTTTTGATAATAAGTGGGTCAGTCCGGTTCAATGTGTGCCAAAAAAGGGAGAAATGACCATGGTACAAAATTATGACAATGAGCTAATTCCGACTAAGGACATTGACTGGTTGGAGGGTTTGCATGGACTGCAGGAAGTTGAATAAGGCGACCCGCAAATATCATTTTCCTTTGTCTTTTATCGATCAGATGTTGGACAGATTAGCGGACACGAGTACTACTGCTTATTGGATGGGTATTCGGGATATAATCAGATAGTTATTGCTCCTGAAGATCAAGAAAAGACTACATTCACGTGCCCATACGTCAAATTCGCATTTAGGAGAATGTTATTCAGCTTGTGTACTGCACCCGCTACCTTCCAAAGGTGTATGATGGCCATCTTCTCGGATATGGTGGAGAAAAATGTTGAAGTCTTCATGGATTACTTTGATGCTTGTCTAGAGAATTTGGTGATGGTTTTACAGAGATGCACAAACACGAATTTGGTCCTTCATTAGGAAAAGTGTCATTTCATAGTTGAATAATGAATAATTTTTGGGCACAATGTCTCGGCTAAAGGATTAGAGGTTGATAAAACAAAGCTGGAAACGATTGAAAAACTTCCTCCACCAAGTTTAGTTAAGGGAATTCGAAGTTTTTTGGGACATGCTGGGTTCTATAAGAGATTTATAAAAGACTTCTCCAAAATTGCAAAACCATTGTGCAATCTTTTAGAGAAGGATTCAATTTTTAAGTTTGATGAGGATTGTAAGTTGGCATTCGAGCTATTGAAGAAGAAATTGATTACAGCTCTAGTAATCGTCGCACCAGATTGGAATATGCCCTTCGAGTTAATGTATGATGCAAGCGACTATGCGGTTGGGGCTGTCTTGGGTCAACGCTGAGAGAATGTATTCCATACCATATACTATGCAAGTAAAACACTTACGGAGACCCAAATGAATTACACAACTACAGAAAAGCAATTACTTGCAGTGGTATATGCATTCGATAAATTCCGAGCATACTTGATCAGCACAAAGGTAGTAGTTTATACAGATCACTCAGCTATTCGTTACTTAATTTCGAAAAAATATGCTAAGCCACACCTTATCAGATAGATTCTCTTTAAAAATATTCGGTCCAGGAATTTGATTTGGAAATAAAAGATAGAAAGGGTACAAAGAATCAAGTTGCAGACCATTTATCTATGCTGGAAAATCAGGGTAAAAAGGAAGAGGACAGATGTGTAATTAATGAGTCATGTAACGATCGAGAAATTTATAATTTAATTTAAATATTTATTGAGTTAAATAAATATTTTAAGTAATTTATTTATTAAGGAAAATAAAAATTAATTAATTATTTGAAGGATTTAATTTAAGGAAATAATTAAATTAAAAAATTGCTTTCTTAATATTTAAGAAGATAATTAAATTAAATGAATTGTTTAATTTAATGAAAATAAATAAATTAAATAAAGTGTTGTTTCTAATTTATTAATTAAAATAGATATATAATTATTTATTATTTATAAGTATAGTAAGAAGATTTTTATTTTTATTATAAGTTATTTAAATTAGCTAAACTAGAGTTATCTAAGTTAACTAAATTAGGGTGTGACACAAAGTAACTATATAATATAAATAATATAATAATAATTTGGTTTGGGAATTATGTGGTTAGCCAAACATGGCCTTGTGGCCTTTGGTTTTTTTAACTGACACTATCTGTTGGTTTTGTACCTGACGTTAGTGGGGAAGTGGGAGTCAGTATATGTGGGTTACGCGTCTTATTTACCTAAGGCTTGTTAACAAAGATAAACACATAGGATAGGAGATTGAGAGTGAGACCTTGAGAGAATTGTGAAGAAATTCTTAATTTTTTCCAAAAAAATTCAGTGGTGATAACAAGGGTTTCAAGCAAATTGGAGGTATATTATCTAAACCTTAGTATTATATATATATATTTATATACATATATGAGTTTACGGTATAACTTATATGTTCTGTGAATTCAATTTTTGTTGAATTATTGCTAGACAATTGAATTATGATGATTATATATGTTGGTTATGTTTGAGTTTGTATGTAACAAGAATTCGTGTGTAATTACAGTTAAAAAGTAAGAAAAGTAATGTCAGTGTATATTTTTCCATATGGCTTGTGAATAGTACCAATTTTAATGGCCAATTCGTATGCTAAACTGTAAATTGAGTCTTGTTTAGGCTAGCTTACTAAGAAACGAGCATAATATAATTTGAATTAAGTGTTCTGGCCAAGTTTTGAGATGTCAGTGATGATTTTTGTGGAAGAAGTTCAAAAATGGAGTTTTATATCAAAATATGGAATTTTGGGAAATCAAACTAGTTTTAGTTGATGATAAATTGTGTTAATTGGTTGTAAATGTTAGCAAACATGTTTGTAATAGTCTGTACCAATTGTAGATGTTAATTTCACTATTTGGTGGGTGAAATTCGTGTTAGTTGGGCTAAAAAGCAGTTCTTTGTTCATCTTAAGTCTGCGTCTGCATCATGCACCGGTAGCAATTTACTGCTGATGCCGAGAGCAAAAAAAAACACATGCTGCGCGCAGTCCAATAGCTTTTGCGCCATTGGGTTTTCTGCGATCGAAACCAGCAGTAGCATTCTTAGCAGGTGTCAAAAAAAAGGACAGTAGCAATGTTTGCTAGTGCTACCTGAAACCCGAGCGATGACTTACGCCTATTTACTGAGTTATGTGTATCGGACTTATATTAGTCTAGCGTGCACGTTAATGATGTCGAGACATAATATAGAATACAATAACGGGTTGTCATGTGTGGTAATGCAAAGTGTAAAGATTTGAAATAACTATTGAAATAAGTTATAAAATGAAACCAAATGTGATGTTTGCAAAGGTTAGAGATGCACGGTTAGGCGATGTTGGCTCGTAGTGAGATTCAGATTCGTTAAGTATGTTAACCAACATTGTTAGATGATAAGTTAAGGTTATGACCTAAATGATGGTTTAAACTCTTAAAGCTAATGTTCATACAACTAATTGTTGTTGCGATTTTAATGATGTATGAAGGATAATTGGAGATTATTTTACACTTGTGTAGCTTAAAAACAAGGCAAGTTCTTTAACCCTACTCTTATAATAATTGTGCAAGTTTTTAAACATTATCTTTGTCATTGAGCAAGACTATTGATTCTATTCTGATAAATGATTGAATAAGCTCATGTAACCTAATTCGTTACATCGAATGAGTTTCATATTTTCATTTCTTGTTATTAGTATTCAAAACATATATAGTTCTAACACATTGATTTAAAGGAGATTGTTTTAACTCCTTGAATATAATACTTTGCATATATATCATACTTATTCAGTTATATATTGTTGATATCCGATCTTTGACTTTGATAGTCTTGTTCAGTTATACATTCTTGTATTAAACCTTTATTGATGGAAATTGAATAAGTGCTCTAAAATTCTAGAAACACTGATGAGCTAGTTCCAAACTAAACTTTCTTTAGTGCAGAAAATCAAAATTCAAACTGAGACGAACAACCCTAACATAGGGGATTTTGTACTTGTAATGTTTAGATGTTTGTGCATAATACATAGTATAAAGGGCTGATCCCCTTGAGTACGTCAAGAAGAGTGTCTGCAGTGTAATGACTATTAAGTTTAAGGTAGTAATACCTAGACACTGTGGACAAAGTTCGTGGCCTTAAGACCCTCAGATAATTAAAGTTTGAACTTGTTTTCTATTTTGATTCATAGAACAAGTTCTTTATTATTCAGTATTTGTTGTTCACTCTCATGTTGTTGTTACACTATCTTTATGTCAGTGAGCAATTGTTTGCTCACTCTTGCAATTAAACAATGTAGCTAAAGTTGAAAGAGGTGATGATCCATCTACTAGCAAGGGAAAGAGCAAGATGTCTAAGTGATGAAGAATTAGTTAAAGTTTATTTAAATGCTTGAAGTTGTAAGACTTGTTTTATTTTATAATGTATTCCGCAAACTGATGTAAAAATTTTAAGGTTAGATTACTTGGGATTTATTTTGAGATTTTGATGTAACCCTTCAATGGGAGAGATTATTGTTTAAGTTATTTATTTAATGTTTTCTCCTTTATTATGGGTAGTTAGATGTAATTATTTTGATAGTGAGCACCAAATTTGGTGGAAATGAAGTACCCGGATTTGGGGGTGTCACAGGTTGGTATCAGAGCTTTAGGTTATGAACTTTAGGTGGGAAAACCTTAGGAAGTAGCCTTTAAGAAGTCAGAAAACATAGAGGTGATTAACTCTTATCGGGGTTTTAAAGGAATGGATTAAAGGCATCCATTGAAACTAAACAATAAAAAAGACATTATGTGCTATGTGTTAATAACTTATGTGCTCATGATATCGATAATGTTAAGTAAAACTTCAAATATTTTGTTGACGGGATGTCTAACGAAGGAGGGTCCGATCCGGCTAGGGAGGTGATACCTCGGTACCTAGAGATGACGAACCGGGATATTCACGTGTAGTCGAGGAACAGTTGATCCGGAGAGGATGAGCACATGGCCGATCCAGGAGATAGTCCAGGAGGATGATGATGAGAGAGGATCTGAGGAGTTTCCACCAAACTCCGTGTCGGTTGATGTATGACGCTTCTGTGATGTAGTAACAACATAGTGTTACAAGATAATGTTGAGGAAGTGAAGAAGATGGTTGAGATGCATCACGTTGCATTGGAGCGAAGGATGTAGAGATTCGAACTTGATTCAAAACTTGGAAACACGAATGGGATCTAGTTCATACCAAGGTGACATGAAGACTTGTTAGCGATGAATCGAGAAGATGAAGACTAACACGGAGAAGTGAAGATGATTTAAAGAGGAATCGACTAAGCGTGCAAAGCGCGAGGGATGCTTGGATGAAGGCGACTCAACGTGCGAGAGCCGTCTTTGAGGCTAAAGTTCAAGTGAAGAAAGCGAATATGAAGGAGATGGATTATGCTTTTAATTCTACGATTGATAGGGCCCAGGATCGAGTCCATTATTACCCACCTCAGTTTGAAGACTCGCCGTGGTTCGTGATGGATCGTAGAATGACTTACTGTATCATGGAGGAGGAACGTCAAGAAGCCTTATGACGTCTTAATATGCCTAGATAGAATAAGAGTGTTAATAATATGAGGTTAATTATGTGAATAAATAAGTTGTGAATCCCTTATTTTGAGATAAATAAAGGTATAGTGTGAGTATGTAATCCTGAAACTGGTTTAGTTCAGGAAAGTGAATGTTTATAGTAGATATGTTATCTTTAGTATGTTTAAAACATTATGAGTGAGTAAAATATTAGAGTTTATTTGAAATGTTATGTGTTATAGCTTCAATCTTGGAATGTTTAAGTTAAAATTCAAATACCCAAGAAGTTGAGTAATGAACTAATAAGCGTATATTTTAACAGAAAATGCCTCCTAGAAGAAGACAACCACGTCAACAAGCACCTGCTAAGGGGTCTACTAACAATAATAATGAGACCAACGCTAATCCAGTTCAACAGTTGGTAGCTTTGTTGACGGGAGCACTTGCGAATCAACCGCAAGCTCAAGTTACGATTTTCAAGGAGTTCAAAGCGGTCGGACCGCCATAGTTTCAAGGGTCTATGAATCCAGTGGAAGCCAAAACCTAGATCATGGAAATGGAGAAGGTGTTTGACGTTTCTAGAGTTAACGAAGATCAGAAGACTGCATTCGCGATGTTTATGCTTAAGTCTAAAGCTAGCTACTGGTGGCAAGCAAATAAAGTTCGTGGAGGACAAGGAGTGGTAGCATGGGATATATTTAAGGAGATGTTATTTGAAATGTACTTTCCAGCGAGTTCTCAAAATCAGTTGGAAGTGCAATTTTTAGAGCTTAAGCAAGGGACTATGACTGTGCCAGAATATGCTACGAAGTTTAATGAGTTGGCAAGGTTTGCCACATATCAAGTCAATACGGATGAGCATAAAGCGAGAAGGTTCGAACAAGGATTGAAAACCTGGCTGTTTAGCAAGGTTTCAATGTTCCAGTTAAATACATTTGCGACTGTACTAGAAAGGGCAATTATCGCGGAAGGTGGAAGCGATGCCTTGACCAAGTATAACCAAGATCAGAAGAAGAGGAAGAATGATAACGATAATAAGGCTGGTGGGAGTAATGTTGGATGTAACAATTAGAAGAGGAAGTGGAACAAGAATTCGAATATGGGAGGACAACAGGGAAGTCAGCAGAAGAAAAAGTTTGAAGCTTGTTCTACTTATGGGAAAAACCATACAGGGGTATGTTTGAAGGGAAAACGAGTGTGTTTCAACTGTGGTCAGGAGAGACACATTGCACCGAACTATTTTAGTCAAGAAAGGAGCATGTTTTACTGCAGGTTCGAAAGATCACATGGCTCGTGATTGTCCCAAAAAGCCCGGTGAGGAAGTGCAAGTGGTGGAAAAGGAAACAACAATGGTGGTGGTGCATTGACTATCATTGGACCCATTTCGATCAGTGACCTCTGCGAGAACTTTCAATATGGTATGCGGGATGCGGTTCGATCTAAGGATGTGGTGTCGGTATCATTAGATTAATGGTATTAATGCTTATGTCTTATTTGATTGGGTGCTACTTGTTCATTTATATCGATGAATTTTCTCGAAACTTAGATTTGCCTCGGGAAGAATTAGAATTTCCCTTAAGCATAGAGATTGCAAATAAGGAAGTGATTCTGTTAGATTAGTATATAAAATTGTAAAGTGGTTATAAAGGGTCGAGATGAGGTAGACTTAATACCAATTAGATTGGGGAGTTTGATGTTATCTTTGGGAATGGATTGGTTATTCAATCACGGAGGCGATGATTGATTGCCAAAAAAGTGTGTTAACCTTATGACTCACGTCAAAGGTTGTGTTCTATGGCGAGAAAATCACCTCGACAAGCAAGTTGTTTGACGGTGATGCAAGCCAAGAAGTTGTTAAGACAAGGATGTGTAGGATACTTAGCCTACATAGTTGATACACGAGAGAAAAGTCTTGAAGTTAGAAGAGATACTGATCATAAAAGATTTTGCAGATGTATTTCCAGACGATTTATCGGGTCTTCCACCAGATCGAAAAATTGAGTTCGTGATTTATTTAGTACCAGGAACAGGCCTGATATCTAAGGCACCATACAGAATGGCCCCAGTAGAGATGAAAGAGTTGATGGTGCAACTACAAGAATTGCTTGACAAGAAGTATATTCAGTCGAGCGTATCACCATGGGGGGCGCCAGTGTTATTTGTTAAGAAGAAGGATGTGTTGATGTGGCTCTGCATTGACTATCGAGAATTTAATAAGGTTACAATTAAAAATAAGTATCCGTTACCAAGAATCGACGACCTGTTTGATCAACTGAAGGGGGCGAGATATTTTTCAAAGATAGACTTGAGGAGTGGTTATCATCAATTGAAGGTGAGGCGGAAAGACGTCATGAAGGCGGCATTCGAAACTTCGGTATGGTCATTACTGAGTTTACGGTTATGTCATTTGGTTTAACCAATGCACTTCTCGGCATTCATGGATTTGATGAATAGGGTGTTTAAACCATTTTTGGACAAATTTGTGGTGGTGTTTATTGATGATATATTGGTATATTCCAAAACCAAAGAGGAACACGTGGAACATTTAAGAGTGACATTGGAGACATTGAGAAAAGAGAAGTTTTACGCCAAATTTTCAAAATGTGAGTTTTGGATGGAACTTGTACAGTTTCTCGGGCATGTTAATGATAAAGATGAAATTTTGGTAGATCCATCAAAAGTTGAAGCTATAGTAAACTGGGATCAGCCAAAAACATCGTCAGAGATAAGGAGTTTCTTAGGATTGGCAGGTTTTTATAGGCATTTTATTCAAGACTTTTCTAAGATCACGGCCCCATTGACGAATTTAACCAGGAAAGCAGTTAAGTTTGTTTGGACGGAGAAGTGTGAGGAAAGTTTTCACGAATTGAAGAAGAAGCTGAGATCAGCACCTGTGTTGTCATTGCCTGATGATACAGGGAATTTTGTGGTGTATAGTGATGCATCGCATAAAGGACTAGGATGTGTGCTTATGCGAGCGAGCGAGTTATTGCATATATGCATCACGTCGATTAAAAGATTATGAGAAGGGTTGCAGACTCATGACTTAGAGTTAGCTACGGTGGTGTTTGCCACGAAGATTTGGAGACATTACCTTTACGGAGAGAGGTGTGAGATATATCTTGACCATAAAAGTCTGAAGTATATCTTTACATAAAAATACTTAAACATGCGATAAAGAAGATGGTTGGAACTAATCAAAGATTATGATTTCGAGATTTTCTATCATCCCGAAAAGGCGAATGTTGTTGCTGATGCTTTAAGCAGGAAGGGACGAGAGAAGTTAATGTTGTTGACATCCCAGGAGAAGCTAGTGTCGGAAATGGCTAAGATGGAGTTGGAAATTAAATATCCGATAGAATCCGATGAAAAGTTGTTCCAAATAAGAAATAATTCAACATTAGTAGATAAAGTGAAGAATGTACAACTTCAGGATGAGGAATGCGAAAAGATAAAATAGAAGATATCTGAAGGTGAGGAAAACAAATTCAAAATCGATTCGGAAGGGTTACTTCGATTCGAAGGAAGAATTTGGGTTTCGCCAATACCGTAAGTTAAAGAAGAAGTTCTGAGTGAAGCTCACAACTCAAGATATTTGATTCACCTTGGAAGTACAAAAATGTACCAGGATCTTAGACATCATTTTTGGTGGCCGAATATGAAGAAGGATGTGGCTGAGTGTGTGGCAAAATGCTTAACGTGTCGAGAAAGTTAAAAGTGAACAATCAAAGACCAAGCGGATTCTTACAACCGTTAGAGATACGAGAATGGAAGTGGGAGCATATCACAATGGATTTTGTGGTAGGTCTTCCAATGACTCAACAAAGTTACGATCTTATTTTGGGTGATTGTCGATCGATTGACAAAGTCGGCTCACTTCTTACCAATCAAGATTAGATTTACCTAGATCGGTTAGCAAAAATGTACGTGAAGGAAATCATTTCAAGACACGGTGTGTACATGTCCATTGTATCGAACGAGATCCACGTTTCACATCTAATTTCTAGAAAGCGATTGCAAAGAATGTTTGGGAACACAACCGAATGAGCAATGAACACGAGTGAGAATATGCTCGGAGCACGTAATGGATTTCAAAGGAAATTGGGATGACCCTCCAGGTGGAATGGACGAAGAGAGAACTATCCAAACACTAGAAGATATGCTCATCAGCATGTATATATGGATTTCAAAGAAATTGGGATGACCATGATCATTTTGCCATTGGTTGAAATTTTTCTTATAATAATAGTTATCATGCGAGTATTGGCATGCCACCTTATGAAGCGTTATCACGAGTAGAAAATGCGAGAACTTCCGTTGTCTTTGGGATGAGGTAGGAGAACGTCGACTATTGGGTCGAAATGATGCAATGATCGTCGAGATCATCAAGTGATTGAACAAGATTAATAGGCTGCACAGGATGAGCGGAAGAAATATGCCGTGGAACATCGATAAATCGAGAATTTGATGTTGGTAGTTATGTTTTCTTGAAAGTATCTCCTGGAAGGGAAAATTCAATTTGGCAAGAAAAAGGAAAAAGCCCAAGGTTTTTATAGGTCCTTTTGAAGTGCTTGACGTGTTGGCGAAGTAGCGTACGAGGTAGCTTTACCTCGAGAATTAATGCATATCCATAATATTTTCCATGTCTCGGTGTTGAGACCATATAAGCTGATTATAAGCATGTTATAGAATATGAGCCCTTACAGTTTGAGAAAGACTTAACATATGAAGAAGTCCTTGTTCAAATTATTGACGAGAAAAGAACAAGTCTTGAGAATAAGGTGATACCTTACATTAAGGTAATCTGGAGGAACCACAATCTTGAGGAAAGCTACGTGGGAACTTGAAAGCGTTATGATGAAGAATTATCCTCAATTGTT
This sequence comes from Panax quinquefolius, assembly GCA_020205615.1. Classification (NCBI taxonomy): domain Eukaryota; kingdom Viridiplantae; phylum Streptophyta; class Magnoliopsida; order Apiales; family Araliaceae; genus Panax; species Panax quinquefolius. The sequence goes on along the minus strand of CM035172.1, from coordinate 95,810,904 downwards.
TGCTTGATTTTTATAGCGATTACGGGGCGAGAATCTTGTTAAGGAGGGAAGAATGTAATGAATGAATTTTTGAGTTGTGATTACGGGGACAAAATCCTTTTAAGGAGGAAGGATGTAACGATCGAGAAATTTGTAATTTAATTTAAATATTTATTGAATTAAATAAATATTTTAAATAATTTATTTATTAAGGAAAATAATTGATGAATTGTTAATGATTATTTAAATTAATTAATGGATTAATAATTTTATTTGAAGGATTTAATTTAAGGAAATAATTAAATTAAATCAATTGCTTAATATTTAAGAAAATAATTAAATTAAATGAATTGTTTAATTTAAAGAAATAAATAAATTAAATAAAGTGATGTTTCTAATTTATTAATTAAATTAGATATATAATTATTTATTAATTATAAGTATAATGAATAAAAGATTTTTTTATTATTATAAGTTATTTAAATTATTTAAACTAAAGTTATCTAAGTTAACTAAATTAGGGTGTGACACAAAGTAACTATATAATATAAATAATATAATAATAATTTGGTTTGGGAATTATGTGGTTAGCCAAACATGGCCTTGTGGCCTTTGGTTTTTTAAATGACGCTATCTGTTGGTTTTGTACCTGACGTTAGTGGGAAAGTGGGAGTTAGTATATGTGGGTTATGCGTCTTATTTTCCTAAGTCTTGTTAACAAAGATAAACACAGAGGAGAGGAGATTGAGAGTGAGACCTTGAGAGAATTGTGAAGAAATTCTTGAATTTTTCCAAAACAAATTTAGTGGTGATAACAAGGGTTTCAAGCAATTTGGAGGTATATTATCTAAACCTTAGTATTATATATATATATATATATATATATATATACATATATGAGTTTACGGCATAACTTATATGTTCTGTGAATTAAATTTTTGTTGAATTGTTGCTAGATAATTGAATTGTGATTATTATATGTATTGGTTATGTTTGAGTTTGTATGTAAACAAGAATGCGTGTGCTAATTACAGTTAAAAAGGAAGAAAAGTAATGTCAGTGTATATTTTTCCATATAGCTTGTGAATAGTACCAATTTTAGTGGCCAATTCGTATGTTAAATTGTAAATGGAGTCTTGTTTATGCTAGGTTATTAAGAAACGAGCATAACGTAATTTGAATTAAGTGTTTTGGCTAAGTTTTGAGATGTTGGTGATGATTTTTGTGGAAGAAGTTCAAAAATGGAGTTTTATATGAAAATATGGAATTTTGAGAAATCAAACTAGTTTTAGTTTATGATAAATTATGTTAATTGGTTGTAAATGATAGCAAACATGTTTGTAATAGTCTGTACCAATTGTAGATGTTAATTTCACTGTTTGGTGGGTGAAATTAAGTGTTAGTTAGGCTAAAAAAATGCTACTTGTTCATTCATTAGAGTCTGCGTCTGTCATACCAACTTGTAGCAATTTATCTTTGATGCTAAAAACAAACAAATTGTTCTTGTTGCGCTTGATCCAGGTTTTTGCTGCCATTGGGTTTTCTGCTGATCGAGCACCGGTAATGTTGTATGGGTGCTGAAGCAAAGACAACCTTGTACTTGCAGTGCCTGACGAGCCCACGGTGACTTACGCTTTTTGCGAGGTTATATGTATCGGACTTATATTAGTCTAGCATGCGCGTTAATGATGTCGAGACATAATATAGACTACAATAACGGGTTGTCATGTGTTGTAATGCAAAGTGTAAAGATTTTTAAATAATTATTGAAATAAGTTATAAAATGAAACCAAATGTGATGTTTGCAAAGGTTAGAGATGCACGGTTAGGCGATGTTAGCTCGTAATGAGATTTTAGATTCTTTAAGTATGTTAACCAACATGGTTAGATGTTAAGTTAAGGTTATGACCTAAATGATGGTTTAAACTCTTAAAGCTAATGTTCATACAACTAATTGTTATTGCGATTTTAATGATGTATGTAGGATAATTGGAGATTATTTTACACTTGTGTAGCTTAAAAACAAGGCAAGTTCTTTAACCCTACTCTTATAATAATTGTGCAAGTTTTTAAACATTATCTTTGTCATTGAGCAAGACTATTGATTCTATTCTGATAAATGATTGAATAAGCTCATGTAACCTAATTTGTTACATCGAATGAGTTTCACATTTTCATTTCTTGTTATTAGTATTTAAAATATATATTGTTCTAACACATTAATTCAAAGGAGATTGTTTCAACTCCTTGAATATAATACTTTGCATATATATCATGCTTATTCAATTATATATTGTTGATATCTAATCTTTGACTTTGATAGCCTTGTTCAGTTATACATTCTTGTATTAAACCTTTATTGATGGAAATTGAATAAGTGTTCTAAAATTCTAAAAACAACGATAAGCTAGTTTCAAACTAAACTTTCTTTAGTGCGAAAATTCTAAATTCAAGCGAGACGAACAACCCTAACATAGGAGATTTTATGCGTGTAACGTTTAGATGTTTGTGCACAATACATGGTACAAAGGGTGATCCCCTTGAGTGCGTTAAGAAGAGTCTGTGCAGATCTAATGACTGATTAAGGTTAAGGTAATAATACCTAGACACCGTGGACATAGTTCATGGTCTTAAGATCCTCAGATAATTAAAGTTCGAACTTGTTTTCTATTTTGATTCGTAGAACAAGTTCTTTATTATTCAGTATTCGTTGTTCACTCTCATGTTGTTGCTACACTATCTTTATGTCAGTGAGCAATTGTTTGCTCAATCTTGCAATTAAACAATGCAGCTAAAGTTGAAAGAGGTGATGATCCATCTACTAGCAAAGGAAAGAGCAAGATGTCTAAGTGATGAAGAATTAGTTAAAGTTTATTTAAATGCTTGAAGTTTTAAGACTTGTTTTATTTTATAATGTATTCTGCAAACTGATCTAACAATTTTAAGGTTAGATTACCTGGGATTTATTTTGACATTTTGATGTAACCCTTTAATGAGAGAGATTATTGTTTAAGTTATTTATTTAATGTTTTATCCTTTATTATGGGTAAATAGATGTAATTATTTTGATAGTGAGCACCATGAGCAAATAACATTATGGTAGTGAGAGAACAATGGAAAAAGTGCTTCAAGTCAGGTTTTATTGGGCTACATTATTTAAGGACGCCCACCAGTTTGTTAAAAGTTGTGATAGATGTCAAAGGGTCGGCAACATATCGAAAAGGAATGAGATGCCACGACATACTATCTTGGAATTTGAAATTTTTGATGTTTTGGGCATTAATTTTTTGGGGCCATTTCCATCCTCGTGCAGTAATCAGTATATCTTGTTTGCAGTTGACTATGTAAAAAAATGGGTTGAAGCTGTGGCATTCCCCACTAACGATGCAAAAGTGGTTCTCAAGTTCTTGCAAAAGAATATTTTTACAAGATTTGGCACGCGTAGAGCTATAATAATTAAGTGATGAGGGAAGTCACTTTTACAAAAACTCGTTCACAGCTCTTCTGGAAAAATATGGGGTCAACCATAAGGTAGCTACATTATATCATCACAAACAAGTGGGTAAGCTGAGGTTTCGAACAGGGAAGTAAAGAGAATTTTGGAGAAGGTGGTGAATCCGAATCGAAAAGACTGGTCTCTCAGATTGGATGATGCACTATGGGCCTACAGAACGACTTACAAGACACCAATTGGGATGTCACCATATCAATTATCGTATGGGAAAGCTTGTCACTTACCTGTCGAGTTACAATATAATGCCTACTAGGTAATTCAGAAACTAAATTTTGATCAAGCAGCTATGGGTGAAAAGATGCTACTTTAGTTAAATGAACTCGATTAATTCTGACTTCAAGCTTACGAGAACTCTAAGTTATACAAAGAAAAAGTTAAGTAATGGCACGATAAAAAAATAATACAAAGAACGTTCGAGCCGGGGAAATCAGTCCTATTGTTTTAACTCATGGTTGAGGTTGTTCCTAGGCAAGTTAAAATCAAGGTAGTCGGTTCCATTCACTATCAAAAGAGTTTTCTCACATGGCGTCATTGAACTCTACAGTAGAAACCCATTGAGAGACTTTGAAGGTCAACGGTCAATGGCTGAAGCATTATTGGGGTAGTGAGTCCAATTGGGACGTCATCGCAATCACACTGGTCGATACGCCATAAACAGGGAGTAGTCGGGCTGAACGACTTAAAATCAAGCTCTAATTGGGAGGCAACCCAATGTTACTTTTAATTCTTAGTATTTTTAGTCATGCTAGTTAGATTATAGTTTAGACGAATTAGGATATAATAAGTTCATTAGTAGTGATTAAGTTGTAGTGTTCTTGATAATCTCTCCATCATGCTTAAAATGTTCAAAATTTACTCATACTTATGTTTGATGGTATTTTAGGAACCTAACATGTTCATGGATTGGAGTAACAGGGAAGAAATACACAAAACAAAGCATATTAGCAGACCACACCCCTGCAATTGTTAGTGTGGTCAAAGAATTCTACGCTAACGCTATAGATAAGGCCTCTTTCAATGCTTTTGTGCGGGGGAGGCTAGTTCCTTTCAGATCTTAAATCGCTAACACTTACTTACCGCTTAAAATCTACCAGACATTGCCAGTACATTCACTTACGTGACAACTATCCTGACTTTGAGGCTATTCTAAAGGAAATGGCTAACCCGGAAACCACATGGATCAAGGGTCGAAAAGGAGGCACTATTTTTCACAGTAAGGATCTCAGCAGGTATAGGAAGATATGGTACGTATTTTTGTGTGTCAAGCTGTTTCCATCCACATACACATCTGATGTAACCAAAGAGAAGGCATTACTTTTATATCCAATTGTGCAAGATTTCATCATCAACGTCGGGGCTATAATCAGTTTTTCAATTCGACGATGCTTACGAGGAAATTTATTGGGCGGCTTGCCACACCCATCACTCATTTGTGGGTTATGTCGCCAAGCGGCTGTTAGATGGCCCGATCATAAAACCATTCAGCTGCCGCTTCAGCTACTAGATTCCAGAATAATTGTATGCGGTGTCTGGTGTGGGTTTGAAATTTGAGTCACATCCTAGAGGAGTAGGCTTTATATTTCCCTCGACGGGAGGGCGAGGTTGACACGTGATTAATACACCTCAGATGATGACTAGTTTTAGGATAATGCGACGATGGGAGAGAAAGGAACAGAGGTGGCACCACATCCCGATATCATATCTAGCCCTCAATTCCTGAACTATCAATAAAAACTGGATGAGCAAAATAAGGAGGCACAAAGAGAAATACGAAGACTAGCAGCGAGGCAGGACCACATGTTCGAGGCTATGAATACGTCCTTTGCTTCATTGAATGCAACGCTCCAAAGCTTCAATTCAAATGCACAATTCCCATACCATCAGCCAATCCCAATCCCAAGGTTCCCACCAAGTGAATCTGATGAAGAAGACCACCCACCACCACCTCCCGCTTAGAAGATTACAGGGAAGTCCTCGCACATTCATTGCTTTATCAATACAATGAGGACATTGTAGTTTTCAAGTTTGGGGGATTTAGTTTCATGTTGAATTTAATGTTTGCATGTTTAATGTCATTAGTTAGGTTTGCATTTGTTATTTCATGTTTAGTCTTAGTATTTTTACATGTTTGCATTCATGTAGTCATGTAGTTGCATAATAGCTTAGGATCATAAATATTAAATTGTTGTTATTTATTTTTGCATCATGTTATGTTATGTTTGCCATATATATAAAAAAAATAAAAATTTATTTAGTAGTGTGTTATTTTGCATATGTCCAACAATTTTTGTAGTTCATTTTTATTTTGGCCAACGATGGGATTGGGATTAAGTAGATAAATACTGTACCCAGTATTAGAACTATGATGTAATTTTGAGTTATAAATTGGATCTTGTGCTTGTTTGAAACTGGTATACAAAGGGTAGCACGTTAATAACACTTATATCGATTGAGTAGTTCAAATTGATACATAAAGAGTTTCTAAATGATAATACTAGTGTAAATAAGAGAATGTCAAAAATAAGCAGTGAAGACAAAGAATTAGGCAAGAACCTAAGTTTGGGTGAAAAATTGGGTATTTAAGCTTCAGAAAAGAAAAAAAATGTTCTAGTTGAGTCTTGTAGTGGGTTGAGAAGAAATGTGAAACATACTCCCCATAAACACAGGCGTGAGATGGAGCGTAAAACGCACTCACCAACAATCTATCGAAAAAAAGACGAGAAATAAGAGCAAAGAGCCCCCGTGAATGAAAAAGAAAGCATGAGTACCCTATTCGGACCCCTAATCTTGGTGAATGTTTGATTTTAGTTGGAACTCGTCTATTTTTAAAACTTTTGAGTTTACTCTATATGATTTTGATAAGAGAATGGTTATGTATTGAATTTGAATTAGTATCAGTTAGCATAGATGTTGAGTACACACACACACACACAATATCAGTGATGACGGTCTAAGATTCGAGGATTGATAATGAGTTATTGATTGGTTTTGATATGAAGTATTGTAGTGTTTACTTGATTTCTCTGAGGCCGAAGGAATAATTTGGGATTCTATAATACTGTTGGATTCGTAGACATATAGATTAGATACATTACATATCATTGCATTACATTGCATAGCATGCTAGTTTGCTTTGTGCTTGAGGACTAGCACATTTTAAGTTTAGGGGATTTTGATAAGTGGGGTTTATACCCGCGAATCGGTTCCTAATTCAAGCTTAATCGATGTTAATTCCTTGTTTGCATGTTTGTTTTTAATTGTTTATTGTTATTTTGTGTGTAAGTTTGGTGGTGTGGCAAATGATCAAAAAGGGTGTAATTGAAGCCAGAAATAGGGAGAGTTTGGAGCAATACATGATCAGGAAGAAAAGCCTACCCCCGTCGGGGCGGGGGGTCTTTAACTAAGTTAACAGGAACTAAGCCCGCCGGTGCAAACACTTTGCAAGCTAATACCCCCACCGGGGCAAGGGGTCCATAATAGAGCAGTCTTATTTTCTTTCAAACACTGTTAGAACGTGAGTTTAAGTGATTGGAATGCTTTGGGACTCTAAATGGTGTGGGATTGCAATCAGAATGTGGGTGTATACATATAATTACATCAATCAACAAGACAAGTAAGGCAACAAACGAAGTGAGAAGACAGATTTTGGAGTAACCATTGGAGTGTAGATAATTGAAGGATTTTCATATCAATTGCAGATTAAGGCTAAAGTGAAGGGTGTTCTGAAATATTTTTTTCTCTAGTTTTATATTTGTAATTGGAAGGATGTTTTCTTTAATTTATTCAGTTGTTATTTCATTGATGATTGTAGACACTCGAAATTTTCTGTACTACTATTACTAACATTGCGGGAGGATGATTAAATCTTTTTAAGAGAGAACCACGAAGAACAATCAATCCATCTGGGATACTCTTTGAAGTTCAAAGATCAACCCAGAGATGCAATCTAGGAGTATTCGATTTTAACCTCGGATGTAACCCCGAGGCCCGCAGATCTAATCTTAGAACACACACCGAGAAGGCCATTATTAATGTTGGAGATAACCGAGGGTATCCGGTCTCGGTCCCAACCATAGGAATAGCCACCAACCTTGGTGATAACCCCAAGGAATGCGATTTGGAGATAACCCGAAATGTTTGTTTTGAAATGCCATCGACTTCAATCTCGGCACTCACAATGAGATTAATTGTACCAACTTCGGCAATAACATCGGGAAGATAGGCACACCTCAAAGATGACAATGAGGACCTTCAACAAATGCAGTAGTCCAATCTCAGCGAAGTTTAAGCAACGCTTGCTTTATCGTTGATCAAGAAAATAACTTGGGTGAGAACATGACATAAATCGTCTAAATCCATAATGATGCCACGTCCGTCTCTACATATAACGTGGTCCCACAAGGCTAACCAATCCCGAGTGACTATTAAAGGGGTAACGGATGAAAGTTGAAGCTTGAAGACCGGAGGCATCCTTCCATCTTCAAAGACTTTGTACAAACTCTAATCTCATGCCATCGTCTGACTCTCGACAACGGCGGTTTGAAATAGGTCCCAATACCTCAAAGCGGATGCGGATTGCAGACTTCTCAAAAAGCGAGTGGACA